>ML685816.1:8025139-8191332 GCA_007922175.1 Pelusios castaneus | reverse complement strand
ACATTAACGTAAGTTTGGTAATCTAATGTTACATACAAATAGTAAAGGATAATTGTAACTAACAATAAAGCCTGCTTATCTGATTACACATAATATTAAAAGACAACTTATCTGGTATTGTGTACTAAGTTCACTGAATGTATAACTTATTTTTTCTGGCATTGATCTTTATACATATGGTTTCTTCTATCGTAACAGCTTCATAAATATATTTTACGGTAGTAAAATGGAACTGACTGGTTGCCAGGGATGGTTTTGTTAAAACTTGGTATGTTTACGAAGACAACCATTTACTTTCCAAAAGATGTAATCGTTATAAATTATTACTACTGAGGACTAGTTTATTATGTTTAGCTCCTAAGATATGCATTCTATTGTAATGTTAATTCCAATTTCTTACTGGGATTGAAGTCAGAAAAAGGAAAAGTGGGTCAGAGCAGTAAAAATTATTTTTTTTACAGACTGACCTTCAAAAGATATGAAAGATATATAAAGTATAATAAAGTACATGTGGAACTTTGATCCAATGAGAATTCTTCTTTGCCTGATGAGTCCTCTAGAAGAATAACATCTGATATAAGACAACAGCTAATGGACTATTCTAACAGACCATTTCACTGTCCACAGAGTAATAAATAACTTTACATGTCCCTAGCATTTCCTATCTGAAGATCTCAAAAATCTTTACCAACATTAACTTTATAATACTCCAGTGCAGAACCAAGACAAAATATTTTAATACTCCTAGAGTTTACTATTATACACTTGCATACTCAAGGTATTTTAGAATTACTTAGAATCACATAAATTATTTTAGTAAAGTGCTATTAGTAGAATGGCTGAATAAACAAACGGCAGCCATTATGCAATCAGTAATATTTCACCCATTGCTTGGAATAAAGAACACACTTTATAAAGGAGAGTAGGAATCATGGCTGGGATATTGAGGTAAGGTAACCTTTTCCTCTTTTCAAAAGAGTCTATGTGGATTTTATTTTCCACTTGAACAGTCACGAGAGATAGGCATCCATTCTTACAATAATGAATGTATACTACAGCAGTACTTGGGAACTCCAGTCAAGGATCACAGCTCCATTGTGCTGGGCCTTATACAGACAAGTAACAAAGACGAGAATCTCCACAAAAGAGAATTTACAATCTACATGTACAGGAAACAGATGGACAAAGGAAACAAATCGGTGAAGGTCGGTTAGGAGGATGAAGCAGCAATCAAACAAAGTTTAGCAGAAAAGGAGTCAATTTATAGGGATAAGGCATTCCCAACTAACTAGTATCTTTGGGGAGTAGCACAGAGAAGTCACCCAATGCTCTCACCAACACCCTTAAATTCTTCCTCATCCACTGACATCCAAAATAGTTAAATGCAGATCACATACTCCATTACATCCACACAGACTTTATTCTTCTGCCACCTCCCAAATTCAAAACAGAAGAAAACATTCAGAACCAATGCCTATTAATATTGTTAAATTACTTACAACTGTTTCAATCCTCTGAAGGCAAGCGAGATGCATTTTACCACTGCCTACCAGACTATAACTGTTGTGCTACAATTAGGTAAAGAGCATTTTCTCCAAAGCCCAGATACACTATATTAGTGACTATCTAAGCTTGTTCAGGTTTCTATTTTTAAGGCAATTAGCATTAATTGAGAAACAATTTTTTCCTTTATTGTCGTATCACAGTAAATGTATTTTATATTCATTGCCTTTTTATGTCTTTTAAAAAGTTTAATATGAACTGTAATGTTCATGGAACTGCCAAGCTGATAATTCTAGCTAGAGTCGGTTACAAGGGCCAAAAACTGCCCTCAGTTACATCCATGGAATGTTACATCCGCTGAAGTGAATTGGATAGGAAGGATGTAAGCAAAGCAGATTTTGGCCCAGCAATGGAAGGTTATTTGCAGGTTTTCTCTTATTTTATGTACCATACTGTCAATGAAACTCAATCCTGACATGCAACTCCTTGATTCTTCAAACGTTCTGGGAACTACCGTTAGGAAATGTTGGGAACAGTTCTAAGCTTTGTTTGTTCTGTGATGTAAGCAAAGGAAGACTTGGGTGAGACCGCTTATGAAAACCAGGGCATCAAAGCAATAAACCATCATCTCCTTATGGGATCTTACTTTTTAATAAGACAATTCTTTATAAAAGATAAGAGCTCCATTTCTGTGCTCTAAATAAAAACAAAGGAGCAAAAAATATAAGCTGAAGCAGACAGCCGTTTTGGCATGCAGCATTGGATGGACACAATGAACCAGAACTCTTGTTATCTGAGAAAATAGGATACTTCAGTGGCAGGCTAGGCTCCGACAGGGGGTTTAGAGGTTGTAGCCCCAGGGCTTGAGCTAACGAGGGGCCCCACGGCCCCCCAATATCCAGCCCTGATTGTTGTCGGAGCCTAGCCTGCCACTAGCCGAGGCCCCCTACATGCCACCGGCTGACAGTGCTCCCACGGGAAGGGAGTCCCCAGGCCTGGATCACTGCCACCATTGGCCTGCAAGCGCTGCATACCGCGGCGCTGGCTGCTCCGCCCCATCCCACCCGCTTCAGTTCCCCCGCCCTCATGCCAGCCTGACAATGCTTTCAAGAGGGAGGGAGTCCCTGCTCCTAGAGCACTGTGCTGCTGGCTGGCCCCCGGCTGGCTGGTCTGCCCCAGTATATTGTCCATGGCCTCTGGCCCAAGCACCCCAGCTCCCCCAGTCCTGGCAGGGTCCCCCCCCCCAACACCACAGCACCGAGTTCTGACTCACCCCAGGCCCAGAGCTGGCTAGGTCTACGCTCTCCCCACCCTTCCCATGAGGTTTGGGGCCCCCACAGCTGGCCAGTCTGCAGGGTCCCTCCCCAGCACTGAGTGGTGGTGTCGGCAGGTCTGACGGCCCAGGCCCCAGGACCGCGCACCCGAGTGCAGCCCCACCCCAGGTTGGGTGCCAACACAGTGGGGTGCAGGGGACCCACAAAAGTGGGCAGCCCCAGGCCCTCAGGTAGCTTGATCCAGCCCTGCTCCATGTAAGGGTTGGAGAACTGGATAAGAATAGGTCAGGATTTATTTCTAAAAGTGGTAAGTACGCTACAGTGTCTACTGGTATATAAGTGGATAAAGGTCATTTTATAAAAAGCCCATAATGTGTCTCTATGATGTCTATCTTGAACACTGCTTACGAGTTCTATGTGCATCAAGATTTCTAGTCTATCTTCAATAATTATGTTTTAATTTGGGAAAACTGGAGGGATTCATATAATTAAATATACTATAATATTTTTGCAAGCCAACTTGTTTTCTGTTTGTTCTTGTCTAGATGTTAAATGAGGTGACTGCCACACAACAAGTTGGGTTAAATAAATCAAACAGAACTTATTGTTTAATGGGAAGAGACTACAAAAAAAATCTTATGTAAATGCTTAGAATATTTCTTAACACATATCTATAGCTGCAAGAATTCACAAGATTTGTGTTCTTCAGAAAGTCAGAAATCATTATGAAAAAATAATGCTAAAAATGCCATACAGAGGAAGTGTAGGCAATTAGAAAAAACTTTGATCTTTCTGGTAAATTATTTGTTACACTGCAGAGCACAACAACCTAAGCTGTTTATTTTACCACTCCATACTGATACAATTGCAATTGAAGGAAATCTGAAATGACTGCCAGAAATCTTTAAAGAGGTACATGTAATACTGAAAAGATTTCCCACCCTGCCAATACTCCGTTCTACTATCAAGGTACCTGATTTGCACAACTAGTGAACCAGAGTCCATTCCAAGTGATATAAAACTAGTGCGAGCCAATGAGATTACTGTGGCTTTACATCAGCCTAGTTGAGGACCATATTTGGTTCCCTAACAGTAGTTTGCAAATCACGATCATTTTTCTGCTCCAACTTTTGTGATTTTTTTCACAAATCTAATATTTATTGCTTCCCTTAACCCCTGGCCCTTGCAGTCCATTAATTAAGTGAGAATTTCAGCTCTCATTTAAAAAATATGAGTTTCTAGCTATTATGGTCACAGAGAGGCACTTGAAAACAAAACCCAAGGACAACCGACAGCATCAGAGACCAGAAGGGAAATAAAACACCAGCAATTTATTATTTTAAAACATTATTATTTTTAACCCAAGCATGATTTTATGGAGCCTGAAAGTAGCAGAGCAACTACTTGTTACTAGTTAATTTGTTTTCTTATGCTTCCTTGAAGCTAGACCAGACTATAGGAAATGTTAGCGATCCTCCTACCAGCTAGACACAGGAGCCCGTTTCTCCATAAAATGGATTAAGTGGCTGACCTCTCCTAACAGACACCTGCCAAGCAGCAAAGAATCCAATTACTTCTTAAAAAGACAATTACAAAAAAAATTGAGGACAAAAAAATCAAATCTGTCCACCCAAAACCTCAGGTGGCTCTGGCTGATAGAAAAGGTCTTGGAGAATCCATGGCTGATTAGCTTCATGTTTATTCATGACTGTAAGGAACTCAGTGCCCAGATTTTCACAGGTTTATTCAGACTTCACTCAGAATATTTCATGTCCCTATGTTTTTAGAAAAACTGGTCAAAACTTTGTGAGCTACTGGCCTGGGCCCATGACTGCTGAGAGAAATTTTCACGGAGTGCTATGAGATAGGATTTTCAAGACTACATCAGTGTGAAACAATCTTAACCACCTCAGATCATGAACAGAAAGTTGTAAAGCCTCTGACATGCCTCTAAATTGAGTGGGAGGAAGGGGTTGGGTGAGAAAAGGGGACAGCTTAATTTCTTTATGTTAATCAGCAGCACTTTAAGTAAATACATATATAGTTTTCAACAGGAACAATATTACACAATAAACAAAACATAACATAGGTGATTAATTACAAGGAAAGTACAATCAATTCTGAGAAACAGCATGCATTAGATAAGTAGACCTTGTGAACAGTAGAAGTCTAGAACAGTGGTCTTCAACCTGGGCGATACCGCCCATTAGGGGGCGTTTTGTGATTTTTGGTGGGCGCTACAAAAATGAAGGAAGGAGATAATAGCCATGCTCATCCGGCTGTAATTTATAAAAGGTTTGCATGAATAATGAATGAACAATGAATACATTTTATTTGAATGAAATTTGAGATCCTATTTAAAATATCTGAGTTTAAAATGTAAATAAATTGAAACTTATAATTAATGATTACGACAATGTAACAATTAATTTAACAACAGTGGCAATTTATAAAAAGTAACAATTTATGTAGATAGGTGGTAAACTTACTGCAAATGTGAAAATACTGAAAAACTGGGCGCTGATCCAAAAAAGGTTGACGACCACTGGTCTAGAACAATAAGATGACTCTAATAGATTGCCTGTAATTGTAAGGTGACATCAAAATTACTGGCCTCAGAATCAAATGTTGTGCTCATATAAATTTCCCCTGCTATTCTTTTCCTTAATCTATTTTATTAATTGCTTCTGAAAAGATCACCAGATTACTATATAAAGAGAATGGGATAAATGGATAGCATTTTTCAATCTCATTACTTTCTCTGTCATGAGACTATATTAATGCTGTGCAGGTTTTCCCCACATCCCTGTCACAGTCTTCGTCATAAGAATAAAATTATCACCATTTAAATTCCTGACACGTTGATGGACAGCAACATTGCCCTTTGACCTTTCCAGTGGTCCGTATTGCTGATTTGTTTCTGATCCTGCTTCACAGGTCACACGCTGTTTCAAACCAACCGATTAAAAATGGAGGGGCCATGTACTACTGCATTATGCGTGTACTACCATGTGTACTACCACACGTGTACTACCATATTATGCGTCATGGCTAAAGATTTGGTCTAATTATGAAATAATGTGCCCTTTTCCCCTTCAAGCTCCACATGTACCTCTAGGCTGTAACACTCTGAAGCAGAAGAACTACTTACACTTGGGCAGACAGGTGTAACTTGCTGTGAGTTCCCTCACAGACAGCTATTCACTGAGTAGCGAATAATAAACTGTATTTAAGAGTGAGCTGATAATAAACACCCCTTTCCACCACCCATCTGCACTACACTAATGTAGCAGGAGTGGGGAAGAACAGCATTACTCAGCAAAGTCTCCAACTCCCATTTTATTTTCTTCTTCACTGTTACATGTCATGAGCATGTAAGGTTTGTTATGTTGGAAAAGGTCAGTGAATAAGACTCCTGTGCCTGAAAGGTTTACTGTTAGATTTAATTTCTGAAGAAATATTCTGTCAAGTAGAAGAAAATTCTGACTTTTGTTGCAATGGAGGGTATTGCAGACATTAAGGTTCTGTATTCTGGCACTCTACTCTGTTGAGGTGTCATGTCGCTCCTCCCCGAAGAACACAATGGTAAAAAGCATTACTTGATTCCTAGGGACAAGCTTAAATCAACCGCGGGCTACACTGAACAGAGTTTACTGGGGTGCCCACTGGGATTGTCTTTAAATCTTGGTTCTGATTCTGACTGATCATGTACATCAGGAGTACTTTCCCTGGAGTCAGTGGAGTTACACCCGTGTAAACTCAGCTTACAATCAGCCGGAAACAGAACCAAGATTTAAAGACACTCTAAATGGACATAACAGTAGACTGTTCAGTGTAGCCCACAGTCTCTAGAAGCTTGTTCTTAGGAACCAAGTAATTCTTTTTACCGTTGAGTTCTCCAGAAATGAGTTACAATGCAACTCAGAGCAGATTGCCAGAATATAGGTTAGAGGTTCATTACAGGAGTGGGTTGGTGAGGTTTTGTGGCCTGAATTGTGCAGGAGGTCAGACTAGATGATCATATTGGTTCCTTCTGACCTTAGAGTGTATGAGTCTATAGTATCTTTACAACCGCAATACCTTCCATTACAATAGTCTTGCATTGTTAGCCCAGAATAATTACTTTATTACCCAAATGATCCTGTTTTACCTATTCATAAGCAGAACATGAATGAACTGAACTGTGTGGATTCTGACAATATGACAAGCATTATCAAAAGCACCTTAGTTACCAAACAATCAAGTAACACTTATCCAAAAGAGCTCAGAGCACCAAATAAGAGAATGAAAAACTAAACAGAAAAGTAGTTGCTATGAAAAATTCTATCACCTTGCTAGATCATCACAAGATTTCCAATAGATAAATTAGAAATATTGCTATATGTTACTAAAGCTAAATCCTATTAAGTACTTTATATACTATGTTATGTGATACTGTGACAGACAAAAAACACCTTCATGAAATGCATTGTAAGGAGTTAACTTCATTGAACCATAAATCAGAATCAGCCACACTGTAATAATACAACATTAAGAAGGTGTGGCTGTAGGTGAGGTTAAAATTACGCATTCAGATAATCTAAATAGTGTAAGAAACTGGCTAAGAGGCATGTGTCCCACTGCCCTAACAAAATCATTGCTGTTCCGTCAAGTTTTAAAGTACTATACTGCTACTAACAGTTAAAAAGTTTCTCCTTCAATTCCCCTGTAAGAAGCCTATCTCAGCCCTAGTCTATACTTGCCGTGCTTTTTGGTGGCAGTCGACAGGAGATACGCAACGTACGTAAAATACCTTACGTATCCCGCCGACTTCCTAACTACTCCTTATATATTGCACTAAACCAACCAGAAATGGTGTCTGGTCAACGTAGTGCTACTCCAGTTACAGAGCTGTAGTTACAGCTCCAGTTCCATATTCAGTTGAGAGCATCTTAACAGACCACTCAATCGAACATGGAAGAATGCATTTCCAAAACTGATTAGGATATTTAGATACCCATCTTTTGCTGAAATTAATTTGATTAAAATTAATAGCGGTTATGTGTCTAAATCCCCTAATTGGTTCTGAAAATCTCAATCCCTACCTGAAAAGAATATGGCAAAAGTAAAGGGTTAAGAGACAGGCAACAAAAATTAGAGGCATGGAAAGACTTCCTTATATAAAGAGTTTGAAAGGATTGTCTTTGTTTGGTAAAGGAAGGAAATGAATAAGAGTAAACAAAAAATTCATTGTACAGAAAAGTAAATTGGACTTCTTGTTTACTCATTCTTAATATACAAGGATAAGGGGATAGCCAAATTAAAAAGACACAAATTTGAAACCCAATAAAAGGATTTCTACTGAATATCTATATAGATATACACACAGACATACATAATCCAAATTAACCCATGGAACTCATTTCCACTATCCACTACTGAGGGAGAGAGCTTAGGGGTATTCAGTCAAACACTGCACATGTACAAGAGCATGGATGAGAGCTCTCATATATGGATGAGAGCATTCACAGTTATTAAATAGAGTAGAGCATTGTTTGGTTTTTTTTAAGAGTTATAATCATCATGTTTTATGCCAAAATTCAACTACTGAATAAGGGCCAGTGTACACATAAAACACTAGCACTTCAGTGAAGATGCAACTATGCCAATAGGAGAGTTTTTTCCCATCAGCATAATGAATCCACGTCTAAGAGAGGCGGTAGCTGGGTTGATAGGAGAAGCCCTCTTGTTGACATAGCACTGTCTACACCGGGGGTTAGGTCCATATAACTATGTCACTCACCGGGGAGGATTTTTCATACCCCTGAGCAACATAGTTGTACCAGTGTAAACATATAGTGTACGCCTGTCCTCCATGGATTTAAGATTAAACTTCCCCTATAGGAGATTATTCCACAATTGTCTATCATGAAGTTTTGTGCACCTTCCTATGATGCGTATGGTCTACACCAGTGTTGGAAACTGGACATTGGCAGGACATGGCCCATTGTTCTGATCAAGTACCGTATTGTAACTCCTGTGTGCCTACTCTAATCATCTTGCTCAGTCAGAAATGTCATTGCCTTCTAAGCTTTGCCTGAATAAGCTATATGAGACCATGACCACTGTATATCACTCCTTAATGTTATAAAATATGAAATGGCCCTTGTTTATGTAGGTCTTACCAAAAAAAACACCTTGTGCCTCGTCAGTTTGTTCTGTTGTAAACAGCAAATTGTCACTGTGTTCCCAAGGCAGAACTAACATTATCTCTGATGGTGATGTACGAGCAAGGTAGTTAACAAAAAGGCACATTAATGTCAAACTCCATTAAAAGTACAGGTTGGAAAAAAACCTGACAAATAGAAAAAGGACAAGTCATAAGAAAGTCTGAAAACTACACTCCAACGTCTCAGAGGGTATTACATACAAAGGAGGATAAAAAACCATTTAACTTTACATAAATACGATAGTGTCCATTTAATTTCAATACACTTATTTGCTTTACAATAATACACTCTGAAGAAAAGACTTTACCTTGTTTTGACTGTCACACCTATATTACTACGGCCAAGTAATAAGATTAGATGACAGACAGACAGATAGATAGATAGGCAAAACAGCTCTTAAAATATTACCGAGGAAGTGCTCAATACACAACATGCTCTGTAACACTCAAGACACTGTAAAGTAAAACTATGACTTGATGTGTAGAATAACTACAACAGACACATGATTTATTGATTACACTCTGACAGATAATGGATCATCAACTACTAAGTAACACTATAACTTATGATTCTAACACCTCTCCAGACCACTCATTTAGCAGCCTTGTGTTGGCTAATCATTCTTCTGATCATAAAATATCATCACATCAACCAAACAAATTTAACAAATTCCATTGAATAAACTACATTTTCAATTTCAAGATAAATAAAAATAAATAAATTAAAACATGTCAAGCCAAACTCAAACCCATACAATTTATAGAGGCCTTCTGTTCAGTTCTATTATTATTAGGAACAATCCAGTTTAGAGGTTTGTACATTTATATGGTGTTTTATAAATATAAACTAAGATAAATCTGCTGTTTTATAATTTACAGAAACAGACAAAAACAAAATATGTCAGAACATGGTGAGGATTATTGGAATAGACAAGTAAGAAGATAAAGCTTCCTGGCATAATTGGATTTTAAGGAGGAATTTTAGGGAGGACATAGAAGGGACATAACAGACAAAAGTGAGAGATATTCCAAGAATTAGCCAATCACGCTGTTAATATGGAAAAAAGATCAAACAGAAAAAAAGGAGAGAGAAATGATTTTGCTTTGTGTAAGAAATTTGTTGGGTATTCTCCAAGTACATGGCTGCAGAATTAGCAGTGGAATTCAATTTTTGACTCACAATTGTGTTTGACAGTCAAAGTTTTCCTTTTGTGTGAATATGTACACACACACACACAGCATTCATCACTGAGAAGAGAACCATGGCAGTACAAGCTGAGCATAACTGACATAGCACTGTCTCTCTGAGACTGTAGACCGCAACAACAATAGCTCTGAAAGGTGCAAGTTACCACACCCATCTCAGGGAGATTTGGATTCTGGAACCTAATAATTGCAGTCTAAATGTGAATATTACTGTCTCAATAGTGATCATTTTAGCAGAAACATCTATATATCCATCAGCCTATATTACAGCTGACATTGCTATAGTCTCTGAGTATCTGCTTAGCTACCTCCAGCTAATATGTTTATCCCACACTCCCAAACTATGTCCAATACCTCCTCTGGAGCCAAAAGCCCCATGTGGCACTTTCTAGGTTGCCAGAACACCCAGATTCCCTCAAGGGCTGCCACTATGCAGTTATGTTAGGTCAGTACCAATATCTGTGATATTTGGGAATTGTACATATGTGGACCGTACAAGATCAATAGAAATTAATATCAAGATAAAAACACAGCAGCTACTGTTCTGATTGAACTATTCATTCATCTTGGATTCATTAAAAACCTCCATTTTAAACTAACTGAAACTGCCACCAAATTTCCTATTTGCCACATGAGACTGCTGCAGACTCCAGGAATTTTGCCACAGAATTTAGATTTAGTTTTCTGGAAAGTACATGTTTTCTTGTGTTCAATTTTCCTCCCCCCTCCCACACTCCCAACTACAGGAAGGATGTTGACAAATTGGAGAGGGTCCAAGAAGAGTGGGGGGAGATTTGATAGCGCCTTTAACTACTTGAAAGAGGGTTCCCTGGAGGATGGAGCTAGGCTGTTCTCAGTGGTGACAGGTGACAGAACAAGAAGCAATGGTCCCAAGTTGCAGTGGGGGAGGTCTAGGTTGGATATTAGGAAACATTTTTTTCACTAAGAGAGTGGTGAAGCACTGGAATGGATTACCTAGGGAGGTGGTGGAATCTCCACCCTTAGAGGTCTTTGAAGCTTGGCTTGACAAAGCTTGGCTGGGGTGGTTTAGTTGGGGTTGGTCCTGCTTTGAGCAGGGGGTTGGAATAGATGACCTCCTGATGTCCCTTCCAAACAAACTTCTATGGTTCTATAACTGACTGACAGAGTGGGAAGGAATGTGTGCAAGGTGTGGGTGAGATTATGCAAGGCTTTTAGAAAGATGAAGTGAAGCCTGAGTTTGATGGGGTTAGAGACACCCAGGGAAGGAATCTGAGGAGAGTGATGTGGGTGGAATGGTGGATGGGAGAGGATTTCAGTAGCAGAACTCTGGATAGTCTATAAGAGGGAAGAAGAAGGACAGAGAGAAGAATGGTCTAGTAAATGAAGCAAGATATGATCCAAGGTGGGTGCAAGTTTTTCTAGTAAATTCACTTTGAATACCAGTGGAGATTGAAATTAATATTTTCTGTTAAACACATTATTAATTATTAATATCAAGTTCAGGAATGAAAATATTAAAAGTAGTGTATCTGATGTGATTCACATCTCTTTTTCACATTGATTGCATAATTTGTTTAAGTCAGTATGAAAATCAATGCAGTTTTTGGCAGGCTACCAGGGTACGTGAGGGCAGTTACCTTACATAAATTTAAATCCTGCGAAAAAATAAATACAAATTAAATATAAATATCTTAAACAAATGTTTATAGTTTCAGTGATGAAAAATGGCATAATTTATTTTTAAAAATTACAGCAGTCCTTAATAGGACAGGCAATTGCTTTAATGTTAAACATTGACAGTAGAAAAAAGTTTTAAAAGTGAATATTCCATCATAAATCCATTTTTCTTTTCTGTGCAAATGTTTCTTGCTTCATTTCTAGCCTTTAAAGGATATTCAAGCCCTAATAGTGCAGAGAACTATGCAGGTGCTCAGTTTTACGTACAGGAACCACAGGTTTTAATAAGACTATTTCCCTTCATACCCAACCACTTCTGTCAAATGAACTATGAGGGTGGGCTATCAGGAGATGAGTCAACCAGCTGGAGACAATCAAAGGTACCATCTGAGCCTAAAGTGTCACCCATTCTCAGTTAAATCTCCTCCACCATCATTACTTCTTTGCTGGTTCCTTGTTCTATATAAAATTTCTTCTTAGGATGAAATTGGGATGCTACGTGGGGCCAACCCAAACCTCCCCTGCTGCCTCTTCCTGCATGTGGACCCAGGCTACCCAGCCTGAGCCACTCACCTGGCCCGAGCTGCTTGCTCAAGTCCTCCTGACTGTATGAACAGGTGTCACAGCTTGACCCTTGACACATTCCTCCACTCGGGATTGCATCCCACTTTTTTGGTAAAAGCCCAGTTTTGCCAAAAAAGTCAGAACAGCTGGGACAAGGCTTTAAAAAAGGAACTGTCCTGGCCAAAACAGGATGTATGGTCACTCTTCTTTTTCTTTCTCCAGCTCGCAAAGAGCTTTTAAACCTCTGCAAGTGTTTTTTGCCAGTGTTAACTAGCGTTCATGCTTTTTGTGAACATTCTGGTGAATAACATCTTGCTTACTCAAATGCATGCCAATAGAAGGGGTTTCAAATACTACTGAAACAATAGCCTTCATTAGCAGGAAAATCCACAAGTTCTGCAGTCATCTACTTTTATATGGTAGTCAAAGATCATACACAGATTTCCAGTAAGGGTACTTGTAAATTTGTTTAACAAATGATCCTGCCTACCTACTATATGTATGAAGTAATTTTTGTTGTTTTTTCTTTAATGGAAAAAATAAATGGATCCAAATTCCCTACTCAATTTCTTGAACCTCTGGTGCTCTGAATTATTAATTTCATCTGCCCCTCATTACAAATCCAAAATGTTGGCAAATCGGCAAATTGCAAAGTTATAAACAATGCAGCTCAACCTTACAAAGGAGTGGGCTAGAAAAGAGCTGGTTCTTTCTGAAACCTGAATCTCTTCATTTGGAAACTGGCCTAGTCAATGCCCATGGTGTAGCTTTTCTATGGATGAACAAAAAATGTCCACTTTCATAATAAGGATGAACTTAAATTCATGTTAAAATGCACCTGTACTCCGAGAACTGAATCTATATGAATGGCATCACTGACATGGTTTGTCTCAATGACTCCGGACCAAATTGACTCAGCTTATAAGGAAAAAGATGGTTTTCTAACTACCAGCACCACAAACTTCAGCCTGGGATCTGAACATCAAGTTGTGCTGTTTCTGGCTCTTGCATCATAACCCTAAATAACTCTCTGCTTTTGGGACTTAATTAACAGTTTTATTAGTGATGTAGAGCCAAGCCAGAAGCCAGTTCACTGTCTCCCAGAGGTGACTCTGCAGTGTTAACTGAGGTAAAGAATAGCACGTACTTATTTTTCTACAAAAATCAGCAAATGAGACACTGAATATACACAGGGAATAGAGCTGCTGAATAATGTCATTTTTGCAGTCACCGTTCTGACCATATAAGTTTCTTAAAACCTAATAATATTTTCATTCACTGCCAAATCCTGCAGTCTTTATTCAAGGGCAGTTTTGCCAGAGAGAGGACTTGAAGTTATATAGAAAATCATTTTGCATGATTTTGCCACTTCTGATGTTTGCCGTTTTAAATAATGTAAGCATTTTAAAAAGTTGATAGCTGGTGTGATTAATTTCTTTATTTTCAAAAGGCCAAGTTCTTCTGTTTTGTTCTTTCAGTAACCTGTGCATTAATCAAACATCTAAAAATTGGGAATGGGTGATTTACTATTTATTGCCTATTTCGTCCTTGCCTTCCCTGATCCTCAGAAAAATCTGCCAACTGTACAATATTGGGAAGAGTTACCTGTGGTGAGGCCTTCCCAAGCCATACAGCAGGAGCACTGATTAGGGGATGAGCTAAAGATATATTACATACAGGATTTAAGGTTTGATTTGGGCTCATAAATAATAGCAGCACTTCATTCCCAGTGCTACTGGAAGACAGCGATATGGGCAGAGCTACCCCATGCCAAATTGCTGCAGATTGACATTCTTCCTACCTCAGAAAATTAAAACAGCCACCTCATTAAAGAGAGCACCGTATTACTCGTCTGCTGGCACTAGCTGTGGACAATGCGGCCTGTTGTCTTGAGGAAAGAACCTGAGAAGAAGCTGGCACGAGATTATTTCTTTGGGGAGGAAGCATGGAAAGGAGGTTTTAACAGACCTGAAATAAGAGCTTAAATCAAAATCTCACCACTGTGACCATTTTCAAATACTCCAAAATTCAAGCAGAGGTGGCTTTTGGGGTAGGCGAAGCAGGCGCATGCCAAGGGCCCTGAGCAGTAAGGGGCCCCAGCACCTGCTTCGCTTACCCCAAAAGCCACATCTGCCTTGGTTGGCAGCAGGGGAAGGAGCTGGTCTTGGGGCCAGGAGTGAGGAGCCAGGGTCGCGGGAGGTGGGTAGGGGATTAGGGCCACAGGGGTGGGGCGTGGAGGGGCAGACTGGTGGGCAGACTGGCGGCTGGGAGCTGGGGCTGCAGAGGGGGCTTGTGGGGGCCTACAGGGGGCCCTGCAATGAACCTTCACCTAGGGCCACCTCTGAATTCAAGAGAAATGGTTGACGTCCTAGCAGTGTAAGCTTTACAATCCAGCAAAAAGAATCAATATTACAAAGAGGCCGAAGGCCACTGCTATCATAATCCAGATATTATCCCTTTCCCCCTCTGTACATGGGGCAGTAACTACTAATGGGAAGGAAAAGCAGCTTTTCGTCTAAGCAGTCTTTCTGTAAATCAGTATTTTTAGCATTTCAGTACTTAGCTTCCACAGCAGGGAGTTAGATTTTTGTTTTTTTTTTTAAAGGATTAACAACCAAATATCTAACTGAACTGATGGAATAATGTTCTCTTTGAAGTTTTCTTTCACCACACTGGGAAAGTTCAGATGCTCTTGCTGGGACAGTTCATACATTCCAGACCTGTAACTAATTACAATATTAGGTTCTCTGCATTCACTTTTGATGCTAATTGTGAGAATCTGTGGTAAAGGTAGTATTACAATGAGTCTGTTGTTGAGTCTCACATAGATATTGAACCCTAACTAAGGTCCAATTCTTTATCTTAAGGAGCTGGATTAAGAAAATGCTCCACAATTCCTACCGAGCTTTAATTGACATGTAAACTATCATACATCTTGTTTTCCTTTCACTTGCAAATGTAATGTATCTAAAATGAATGGCTTTGCTCCGTCAGTGCACACTGCCTTTGCAGAAGAAATAACTAATCTCAAAAATGCATTGTTTCTATTGGGATTTTCAGCCTAGCATTGTCTAATTATTCATGATATGTTACCCATCATACTCCAAACTTCTTCCCAGGAAAACAACTTGTCTTCGTTACAGAAAATGAAACTGAAAATGAGCCAAATTCAGTCCTGGTATAAGTGGTTGAAACTCCCCATTCATTTAATTGGGTGTTGCACCTGCTGAATTTGGCTGTGCAGTTTTTTAGGGTAACTGAAGTTCTCAGAATGACAGAAGAAAGGGCACTACATAATGAGCTGAATCAAGTAGTCATGGCAACTGAAACTTTGAAAAATTCATTATGTCTCTCTGCTAGGAAGATTTTTATTTTCTTTGTCTTCATACTCAAAGCATCCTCCCCAGTTGTAATTGACCATTAATAATTATAGCAACAGTCGCTAACTATGTTGTTAATTAGTCAAAAATGTCAATTAAAAATTGAAAATTACAAACATAGAAATACCAGCTGGGACTGGATGGTTCAAGGGATCACTACTGGATCACAAAACATTTTATCTCTAGATCACTGATTCATACCCAGCCTAATGAGTAATGAGTGAAATTGTTTCTATCCAATGGCCGTTTGGTGTTATATGTGAATTATGTTCACAGGTTCTGACCAATTCCTAGTATAATGTTGTCTACATTTCATCCATCACTACCCAATAAGAAATAGTTGGCTTCCTTGTTTACAGTCTCACCACAACGGAGAAGTTAATAATATATTGGGAACGGAAACTAAATTCCATTCTCAACTTCAGAGGTTCTCTCTCTAGGTCAGGACTCAGCACAAGAATGAAGCAGTGTGGGATGAAATTTGTTCTATCCCTTTTCTGTTGAAAGAGGACTTAGGATCAGGTATTTAGACACTTAACTTCCATTGATATTGTTTTCAATGACATTTTGGTGTCTAAATACTTTTAAAAATCAGGCCCATGGTCTTTCACAAATACTAATGCACTAAATAAAAGATGCAATATAAATTTTGCTAAACACAACTCTTCTTACTCTGTGGACAATACTTTTACAAAACTGATTCACATCCATTGAAAATTGCTTGTGGTTGGTATCGGTTATGTGGTAAGCATTCTGCCAATCAGATATTCTCCAAACATTCTCCTAAAGCAAATGTATTTCTGGCAACATAATTACCTACTAGGAATTTGGCCAGAGCACTGGGCATTAACATTTCTATTTCTGCAGTAAAATAATCAATAGTTAGTAATGCTGTTACCATGGTGATGTTTACTTACGTTTTTCTACCTGCCTTTTATAAGGCATCACAGAGACATATATGTGACCAGAACAATGTGAGCTCTAATCATCAGTCCATGGATGATGGAAGTATCATGAACAGAGCAATTCTGACCCTATGAACATCTCCTCAAGGGAAAAGGTCTTCAATGAATAAGTATAGTACATATGGCCAGCCAAATTCACTTTCCTCTGGCGGAACCTCTCCACAGTAGAGGAGAGAGCAAAATGGCAAAAACCACCCACAACCCACATTATCTACAATGTCAACAGTTCTGTTTAGGGAGGGCACAGGCCTACAGCACTGAAAGATGTACAGAATCAGTGAATGTTGCAGACAACTTACAGTCCAGAGCTTCTGTTAACCCAGAATTTGACATTCTGGCATGTATCCAAGAACTCTGACAGTACTGCTGTCAGCCATTTTGTATGCTCAACCACTGCCTGGAGAGAAATAGTTAAGTTACAACTGGACTGAGTTCTGTGAAACCCTGTGTAACATTTCTATGGAACTCCAGATGGAATTTAAAGTTCCCTATGCTGCATAGTGACAGTGTTACCACCACCTAATCTTCTCAGAAATGCAATTTCCCTAATAGGTCCCAGTGCTCTCTTGAATATAGGGAATTGCAAAGTGCAATGGGTATGAATCAAAGCTACTGCACACTGGGCATCCATTGAAAAAGTTTAGATTTTAGGAATATTTATCTGTCCCAAGCACAGAGTATAGGCTTCTCTTTAACTTGCAAAGCAATTTCCATTTAAGTGGAGTCCAAATGCACACCTCCATTCAATACCAACAATCAGGAAGATTAGCTCAGTGATTAGCCCATCTGACTTCTTCCAGTTTCCATGCATTTTATAAAAGACACCAAAGTGTCTAAATCCATCTTCTTCCTTCTCATTTCTATAGTCTTCACACCTCATATGTTTCCATATTTGCTGCAGCTGTGTTTGTCCACACAAAAGCAGTCTCAAAAAGCCTCTTAATAACTTTCATCTTTTTAAAAAAATCTGAATTCTGACATCATCTGACAGTCTGTTTAGACCAGGTCTTGACAAAATTGGCTCCCAGCTAGGCACCAGCAGTTTTATTTTTGGTCACCAGAGGGTACTCCTCCACTGCATTTCCTCAATGGACCTAGGAGCCAGGCTACAAACCCGGTCGCCATGCCAACCTGGTGCCCGGGTTTTGTCGAGCCCTGGTTTGAGACATACATTTATCACTTCCCCCCAAGAGGAATGCCATTTCTATGGAATATGTGCCTGGTAAAGCTTCAAGCAGACTATCAGAATTTGAGGGTCTTGGAAATACCACAATTAATCTAGCATCAGACAATTCCATCTCATATCCATCTTGACAGACTCCTGCATCTTGGCATCCTTAAGTAAAAGGGACCAGCTGTTCATTGCAGTTTTTGAAGAGTGCCCATGCTTCAGCCGAAACACATCTAAAAGTCCAAGTAACTGAAACTTGCTAAACAAAAATGAGAATGATCTTTTCTAATCCTTTGCATCGTTTATGTGGATCTTAAAATGACACTTCAGCCACTCTATGAGGATTCTTGAAAGTTTGCCTCACTCACATGATGTCCAGATAATAAAGGAAAAAGTACTTTCAATAATCTTCTAGGTCATCAAATGCTGGTTGTGAAGAACTTCATAAATCCATTCAAATCAAACTTTTTTTGAGGACAGCATCCAAAATCTGCACAGGTTAACGCATGGGAATCACTTTGAAGCAGCACAATGGTTAACAGATCAATCGACTTGACTAACAGTCATCCCAGCAAGGTGAATTTTCTTATGGTGCATGTATGATTTCACAGCAAAGCTTGGAAGGAAAGGAGTATTATGTCATTGGGGTGGCTAGGTAGTTGAAGAAGTTCCAACAGTCCAAGAAATATTTTTACATTTTAATGGAACTAGATTACAAGCAGTGGTAGGGGATGTCCTACCTGGCATCACATTTACAGAGGGGATGGCCTGTTGATTATTTCAAGGGGCATGACACGCCAAGAAATGGCAAGGAAAAAGGAAGAAGGGACATACATGTTAATGAAGCAGATCAGCACAAAACACATAGGAACACTGGTAAAAACACATAAAAATATTTCCATCTCAGCATTTGGTATCCAGTTCCTAAAGCATCTAATATTTTGAGCATTTGTATGAGCCTCAGTTGCTAGTAAGTACTTGTGATTTGCCAGGAACAAGACAGGAACTAGGTAACTTGTTTTATATAGAATGTGATATTGGTAATATCTTAGGCCTGGGTCCGCAAATGATTTCAATGGGATTTAGATGTCTAAATAACTCTGAGAATCCAGGTGTTAATAATTAGTGATTTATCTGCCTATAAGAAAGGCAGAAAGTGATGCAGGACAACAGTCAGGGGACACAATATTTGCAATTTATTACTGGGGTTTTCACTAATGTACAGTATCTTTTGTTTAATTTTTTAAAGCAGTGGTTCTCACCTTTTGTGGGTCGCAACATGCCCTATAGGACACACCAGCCTTACTCTGCCCACCCCCCGCCCCCGGTCGAATCCAGCCATCTCCCTGGCTCTCCGCAACACACTTACCACTGTGTGGTGACACAGTAATGTGTCCCCAGACACTGGTTGAGAACCTCTGCTTTAAAGGATGTGCCTGGGACTGGTAAGCCAAGTGTTAATTCTCTTTTCCATTTTTATCATTCTCATTTCAGTTTATAGTTTTCAGAGACAAGGTCCAGTCTTTTCAAATTCTGTAATTCACCTGAAGTTTGCTTTAATGGCAGGATAAATGATCTGTCTCCCTCCACTACATGATGAGTCTATTTGAAGTATCTTTAATATGCACTGCCATTTATAATTGATTTAGGGCCATAGATGGTAATGGGGAGTCCCCTATACCAGCAGAACGTGTATACCTGTTTGGGTCAATTATATCCTGCCTATATAAGGACTTATTCATCAGGCTCATTATATGCTCATTCATATTGTTCTAAGGGAGGAAATAAGAATAGTTCAGGAAATATAGTGCACAGATGGACATTCTGTTGGATTATGCCAACCTGTACCTCAGAAGAGAATAATTCACAGAGTCAGCAAAACTAACATCATCATCCCTTTAAGCGTGGCTGTGCTTTCCAGTGTTGGCTATGCAGTTAGGTGGCAAATAACATATGGG
The DNA here is from genome assembly GCA_007922175.1 of Pelusios castaneus. Classification (NCBI taxonomy): domain Eukaryota; kingdom Metazoa; phylum Chordata; order Testudines; family Pelomedusidae; genus Pelusios; species Pelusios castaneus. The sequence continues at coordinate 8,171,444 of ML685816.1, read as the reverse complement.
CAAAAAAATTAAATTATGGATATTAAAATCCAAATGAAAAATTCTGCATATTTGCATTCTTTGCTTAGTGAAAGAACAAGGTTTTGATCCAACAACGTTAGCAGCAATCATTGCTGGTTAAGAAGGCCAATACAGCCGGGTTTCTGAAGGGAGACGGTAAGGTAAAATGACTGTTTCAAGTGTTCCTTCTCAGAGCGATTTTTATAAGTGCCAGTAGGAGTTATGCGACGAACTCCCTTTTGAAATAGTTAGCCAAACATAGTGAATTCAGAATGTATGGTGTGGATGGGGATGCTACTGTTACATACCTATTTATTTATGGGAAAAGAACGATGTGAATGTTAGCTCCCGAGAAGGATTCTCCCCTGCTCTTTTGTGTGGACATTTAACACTACTGTATGAATTGTCTATTTCCAGTACAAAAATTGATTTTAAGTGCAAAATATTTAATTTCATTGCTGCTAATGTGAAACTGTATGGCAATATTTTAATTTTCTGCAGGATCCACTTATTAGCCAAAACTTTCAAAGGTATACGTGCAGCCATGCACGTATTTAACTTTGAAGTCAATGGGATCAATTGCAGTAGCAAATTTAAGCATCAGGTTCTCGGAGCACATTATTTATTTAATAAAAGATAAAACCAGAATAACTTTTCAAAACCAGGGAGGAGCAAAGATCAAACATCTCTTTGGGGTCAACTGTAGATTCTGGGGGATTTTCACCTTTCTCTGTAGCATGGGGCCTGGCTCACTGGCTGATGGATTCTCTGTACCTTAAAGTCTTTAAACCATGGTTTGAGGACTTTAATAACTCAGCCATATGCTAGAGGTTTATTACAGAAGTGAGTGGGTGAGGTTTTGTGGCCGGCAGGAGGTTAGACTGGATGATCATGGTGGTCCCTTCTGACCTTACAGTCTATGAGGCTATGTCTACACTTGTTATTTTAGGTCGATTTTAGCTAAGTTGACTTAACAAAGTTGACTTTAAGTTGACTTTGTTAAGCCGACTTAGCATGTCCACACCTAAATTTTAAGTCGACTTGGGGGGAACTTGCAAAGGCAACCTAGAGCATCCACACTGGACGCCTAGGTCGACTTCTAGGGGCTAGGTGGACCTGGGAGAGGTCCACGGTGGCAGGGGGGGCACCCCTTGCCAAGTGCCAGGGGGCTCAGCCTTTGCCCCCTTCTACCTGGGTACAAGGGGGCAAAGAGAGACAGGGACCCTGGCAGGGCATAGGGGCAGGGCCCTGCCCTGTGGGGGGGCATGCCAGGCTCTCCCTGTGCCACCACCCCTGGCAGGGAGGGCAGTGGGGGAGTCCTGGAGAGCCCTAAGTCGACTTAGAGTCGACTTAGGGCTACTCTTCGTCCACACTGGCTTAAGTCGACTTTAGAAAGTCGACTTAAGCCTAAAGTCGACTTTAAACGAGGTTTAACAAAGTCAACTTAATTTTCCTTAAGTCGACTTAAGCAGCTTGCTTAAGTCGACTTAAGGAAAGTGTAGTGTAGACGCAGCGTAAATTAAGTCGACTTAAGCAAGCTTAAGTCGACTTAATTTACAAGTGTAGACGCACCTTGAGATATGAGTATTAGATTTAATTTAGCTATTCAGTGATTAGACCCTGATCCAGCAAAACACTTAACGCACATGCTTAACTTTGAGCACACAAGTAAATGCATTGGTTTCAGTGGCTATGTCTACACTGGCAAGTTAGTTCGAATTAAGGAGGCTTAATTCGAACTAACTAAAGCCATGGCTACACTAGGCTTTCATTAGTTCGAATTAAGGGCTTCCTTAATTCGAACTAATAAATTCAAATAGGCTATTCGAAGTAAGGGTTAAGTCGAACTAGTTAGTTCGAATTAACCAATGTGGCCATGTTAGTTCGAATTAATTGCTTAGTTCGAACTAACTGGCCATTGAACTCAATGCAATTCACTATTTCGAACTAAGCAAGTGCCACGAATGGCACTTGCTTAGTTAGAACTAAATTTTTCTAGTTCGAATTAAGTTAATTCGAATTAACTAATTCAAACTAACTTTAGTAAGTGTAGACATAGCCAGTGAGACTACTCGCATCCTTGAACATGTGTTTAACTGTTTTGCCAAATCAGGGGCTTAGACGTTTTTTTGCGATTAGCACTACAAACAATAGTATTGATAGTATTGGCCAGCTCTGCAAAGACCTAAGAGGTTCATGTAAGGTGCTAAGCACCTCCATCTCCTGTTGAAGTTACTAGCTGTTGTGGGTACTCAACACACCTTGCAGGATCAGACCCTATCAGTATTTCTCATATGGCCTTGCCACTCTCTTGCTACTTGATAAAAGAATATTCTGCTCCATGTTTGATCAATAAAAGATTTTGCATAATAATAAAAGTTTTAATGACTCACATCATTAGTACTATGGTGGATGTACACCCTGCACAAGCCAATGAAATATGTTAAAATCTCTTTGGGAGTACCCAACTGAAAATTCTTAAGGTAGTAAGAATATTTATCTTCAGCTCTCTAGCAAATTTCAAGCTTTCACATTGTCAGTTCTACATTTGATAAATAAATTCCTGTGTGAATAAAAGATTTTCCTGTTTTTCCTGCAGGAGTCAAAATATTAAATAGCGATTTTTGCAGACTTCACTGTTAATTTATCAAAAAGGAAAAGACAAGGCAATCCCCTGTGTTGTCTCAGAACTTCAGAGTGAGACAGCATGTCCTAGCGGATCAAGAATCAAAGTAGGAACAAGGAGATTTGGAGCCGGATTCTCTTCTCACTTGCACCAGTTTTACATCGGTGTAATATCATCAACTTAAACACAAGCACTTGATTTGCAACAATGCAAGTGGGAAGAGAATCAGGCCTTTGACCTCTAATCCAAACTGTTATTGATACTCTTTGTGGGCTTGGGTCCTTAACCTGTCTGTGTCTTGGTTTTACCCACATACAAAATCATAATGATACTTGTGAATATTTGCAAAGCATTTGGAGATTTAAAGATAAGAAGTACAAAGTATTAGTATTGTAAACATAAATCCTCAGATCATCAGAGTAAAGATGCATCACCTCTGCTGATATTCCAAAAACTGCCAAAATATTGCATAAAGAAATTAATAGTGCTTAATGTTGCCTTCAATTATACCAGGGCAACATCATTTACTTCTGGTGTTGCACAGATGTAAAAGATGTGAGAATCTGATCCACAATTTATGTGGATTTTTTTTTAAGTGACTCTTTGTGAAAGCAGTTACAAAGATGCATAATATTTCCTTCAGTTATGGCAGTGTAAAATCACAAGTAATCCCATTTATGTAAAAGACCTCTATCTTTGTTTTCACAGGTGGTTTATTGCAACTTGGATTATGTGAAACTGAAACGGAAAGTACCAAAATCACGTATACATTTACATGGGGGTGAATCAGATGCTAATGTCCAAATTGACAATCTGAGGTAATGTATATTAAAAAAAAAATTCTACTTATAAATGAATAATCCACCCTTGGCCAGAATTCATGCCAGATTCTCCAAAATACGATAAATTCATGTTTCTCCAGTCTTCATCTAGTATCTAGCATGTGACAAATTAAACTTTAAGATCATGCATGGAGGCACAGTGAGCTATTCTGCTGACTCATACGAGAAGCCTCAAGGCAGTTTTCATCCAGGTCCTACACAGGTACATAAAAAGCTAGGCACAACTCTCTGAGGCCAGGGAGAGCTACAAGGGGGAAGACATGAGGTCCTACAGGGAAAAGTTCTAAGAACATCTAACTCAAGAAGTTATTTAGTTCTGACCTAGGGTTTATAGGATTAATTATTCTGCCAGTAGAATGAATAAGACCTTGCTGTTGATTCCAAAGGCAGCAGGATTGCACACTTCAGAGCAGATTTTTAAAGAGATTTTAGGTGCCTGAAGATGCAGGTGCCTACTGGGGTTGATTTCAGTGGGAGCTCAGCATCTAAGTGCTTTTGAAAATCCCATTAGATGCCTATGGGAATCTTCAAGAACCTGAATGCCTCTTTCTGCTGGTTCCTACACCACTGAATTCAACTACAGCTTTATCTCTGACTTCCATGGGCACAAAATCAAGCCATACATTTGTGAGTATATTCCCCTGTTAAGCTTTTGTTACTTGAATAAAGACAAACCCAAAGAAGAGAATGGGTCTGGATAATACCCAGGACTTGTGTACAGGTGCATAAATGTGTGTATGTGCACACTGTATTGCACACACTGTATTGAGACTGCCACCCATTAATATGAGTGCAGGCACAAGTTCCATCAATTACTTTTCCTTCTTAAATGCTGAGCCATTGGGGTAGGTTCTGCAAGATTGAAGCTGCTGTTCTTCAATTCCATTCTCCTGAGTCAGTCAAGCCCACAATCTGCCACCATGGTGTGAGGCCAACTAATTGTATAAATCCTAATTATGCATATAACTTTGAAAAGCCTTAATTCCTTCTGGACAGATATAAATAAATGATCAGGAAATGGAATTACTAAATGTTTCCAGATCAAATTAGACTACAAATTTCTTACTATCTTCCACCATAAACCTTGCCAGTGTACTTTGAAGTGGAAATTCAGTAAATTTATTAAATTCTGCAAAAACTTGCGTTATGCATGGAACGCGTTTCCACCAGGTTATCAGAATTGAACAGCTGCAATATGAGCATTAATACGTACAGATACAGGATTACCACTGTGTGGAAATTAGAAAAACGTTCTATTAAATGTATTCAGCAGAAAAAAAAAATCCTGCTACATATATTTCAGCTGTTGACTTTCCAATCAGTGCTTTGCTATGGGCAAGTTGTGAGTTTCTTCATGGCCCATTTGATGGTGATTACAGAATGGGCAAGTCTACTGAAATTTGCATATGGAAAAGTAACATTTATTTCTCAGTCATTTGCAGAGCAGACTTGACCAGTGTATAAAACCAAAAAAATGTCAAGAGAAAACTCAGGACAGGCACAAGAACATTTGCTTCCATTTTAGGGCTTCTAGGCCCAGTTCACCCAGCATCATAATGAAATGAACTCTAAGTAAAAGCAGTCACCTTTGATGGGAGTTAGATTGGTATGGCTGTTGAATCCAAGCAGCACCGTCCCATCAAGCACTCTGTTAGATTCCTTTGAGCAAACCACATTCAAAGGAAACATATAAACTCATTAATTTACAAGCTCATTAATTTATAAATCTAAACTAGTAAAAGTTTCAGGAGCAGTTTACCTCTACCACGGCCTTAATAAGTAACCACTTGTGGCCAGATTTTTTTTAAAGGTCTGCACCCACCACCACCCTGGACACTCCACGTGTTAGGAAACAAAACCCCCAAACAAAGACAAAACAATCCAAGGGAGCTACATAATCTTATGTATTAGATGGGTAGGAAACCAAACATCCTTCTATGATTGTATCACATCTCTATGGAGAAGCCCTACTCGATTTAATAGGGACGAAATCAACAGTGCTTTACAGAAAATACTCTAAAAAGAATAGAAAAAATCTTATTCTCTATTCAAAGTTTTTAATATCTTCCTATTCCACTCTTTGATGGGGATATCTTTGTCTATTAAATTCTATAGGCTGGATCCCCAAATCTATAATCATTTGCTATGAGTGTCTATCGGACTTTTCAATAAGAGATAGACCTTTCTATGCTTTTTCCTTCTCAAGTCACTAAGCACCATCAGTTAGGAATTCTCCTGTTTTTCACTAGAATACAATGACTGCATTTGTTGTCTGGCTCTCTGTAGGACTGGAGAGGAAAAACTTCGTCCCTGCCCCCACTCCCCTTTATATAGCCACACCAGGACTGGCTACAGCCTGACCATAGCATAACAAAACCCATTCATGAAAATAAGCAGAGATTCAACTATAGAATTAATCTTTTTGAGCAGGTGGTTTCTGGCGTATCCACTGTCAGAAGCAGACTTCGCACCAAGTAAGTCCAATTGCCGGAGCCAAGGAGTTCATCACAAAGCCATAACAACTTATTACTGGTCTAATTTGGAAACACTATAAACATTTTTTGTTATTTAAAACAAACACAGCATCCACACACCACCGTGCTGGGCAGCTAAACAAACAGATTCAAATAACTATAATCAAATGTCAACTTCTATATATACAGCACTGAGTTTGTTTATTGTGAAGACTGTCTCCACAGTCAATTGGAAACCTTCCCAGTTTTAAGGGAAATGGCAGAAAAGACCAAGAACGATTAAGCATAGATCTATTATATATATTATACAGAGCAATAGCACATATTAATTTAACTTTTGGTTTACAAATTTTTTTTTTAAGGAAATGTAAAAAATTTAGGTTCCAGTATTATGTTGACTGGTCTTTGTTGCACCTCCTATTATGAATCATACAGATGTCCTACAGGATCAAAAGACAAGTTTATTAAATCCAGAATACTGCTCTCGGTGGTGGCTTCAGCCCAAAGTTTGAGAGGAAAGAGACTCTCCTTTCCCATTATTTTGCACTAAGCCAATTGTACCAAACCCAGCAGATGATCAGCTTATGCCCTCAAGCATGAGATTTGATTACCTTTATTTTGGCTTGCATACTGTAGCTCCAGATAATATTAATGGCCATAAAATTGTCTAGCCTTTTAAAAATGCAGCCACTGTATTCACAGAGGCAAATTTCAGCATATTTATCTGTACTCATTCTAAATGTTTCAACCATCATGCTATCTCTTGTGCTCATATTATGGGATGGACTTAAAAAGGAGATGTAGCTAAGCATTTTCACTGCCTGCCTCTGGACTTTGTTTATAGTAACGAGGACTCGAAGCTCCTGCTGCCACATATCAGAAGGCACAGGGGTGCAGAGAGTTTTACAGGAATCCCCTGCGCCACACAGCCATAATTCTTCACTAAAGGGGGTATGAGAGGTTTCTACTGAGCAACAGTAGCCCACAGGTCATCACAATCACACCCAAGTTTATGTAGGGATAATATTTAAGGAGTTATGCATCTTACATACTCCCAAGAAGCAACACAGTAGCTTTCAGCTATATTTTGTCCTGGGTTGCAACCATGCAATCTCTTTGGCTTTAGCGGAGTTGCAGAGATAGATTGGAGAAGATAATTAGCCTTAAAGTCTTTTCAAAGCTGAGTTGACGAAAAGTGGGCGCCACCGATTTCAATGGGTTTTGGATCAAATGCACCAAAACATCCTGGTTACTTCCTTTAATTGCTTGCTGATCTACACTAGATGTCCAATCCTGCTTCCAAAGGAATCAGTGCACATCTTCAATTCACAATGTGTCTAAAGGGTGATCCACGGGTACGCCACAAACTCTGGCCTCGTCTACACTGCTGGCGGTTTTTGGCAGCAGTCGAAGGGAGATACGCAAGGTACGAAAAATACCTTGCGTATCTCCGTTCGACTCAGTAACTCTGCCGTACACACTGCACTAAGTTGAATGCAAATAGTGTAAGTTCGACTTAGCGCTGGAGTTACTAAGTCGAACTCCGGATCGACTGAGCATGTCTTGACTGACGCCTCAATTGAACCTGGAAGATCGAACTGATGCTGGTGAATTTGCCACTGTCAGTGTAGACATAGCCTCAGAGTTTGTCCATATTTAGGAGAAGTTGAGTCTATTTCTGCCAAAGTGCACAACTTACATTTATGCGCATTCAATTTCAGTGCCCTTTTTTGTCCAGTCACTCCACTAGAGTTTCTCTTAATCCTCCAGAATTTATGTCATCAGAGTACTAGGTGAGTACAGACTCATGTTATCCCAGTAATAAATAGTTTCTTTCAAGACACAAGCAAACAACTAGTGTTCCCTGAACACCTGAGTGGAAAGGAGGCTTTTGGATAGACAGACTCACTTAAATGACGTGCAGAAAGGCTTTAGAAAAGCTGAGTATAAAACAACAGTTTAAAAAATTTTTTTTAAAGAATACTGTACTTGACCTGGAAAAAAACATAAGATTCATTATGTAACCTCCTAATCTGAATGCCCTTCACATGTCCAGTCAAATCATAATGAATCTTTTATTTGCTTCTGGTTTCTGGGCCAAAATGAAAGTAAAACCTGAAGCAAAGACCAGGAAGTTAGTTATATTAAAACAAACAAACCACTAGCAAGTGTCTTCTTGTGGCTGTTTCAAATGACTTGGCCCTCTTATGAAGTCCATTCAGGTTTTGAATTTGCAAGCACCGTGGAAGAATTTCTTCCAGGGACACAACTGCAAAATTTGCAAATTTCAAGCAGCAACTCACATTATTAGAGATTGTCAAAGATAATGCTTTCCTATCACTGCAGGGTAAGACAGTGTCATCAGCGTTCAAGATTTGGATACATGGCTGAAAGAGAAATGAAAGTTGCAGTCCCCCCATGACTGATCTGTCAGGATACAATATTATCGAGAAGCAAGGGAAAGCATATTGATGTGCAAATAGATCCTGGAAAGAAGAGGAAAGTGCTCTATTGAGAAGGATGCCAGATTGGGAGCCTGGTTCTGATTTCTGCTCTATCCCATACTTGTTGTATGACCTTGGGTTAAGTCCGCCCCCCCCTTCACCCCTGCCCCGCAGCCTCGATTCCTCACCTGTAAAATGGGGATAATAGTACTCCTTAATTTGCAGGGGGGCTACAAGAATAGATACATGAAAAATTGTGAGCCACTCAGATACTATGGTAATGGGATCAGGTAAGTACCTAAAACAACTAGAAGAAGAACCGCACCTCTGTGATTTGGTAAACAGTCCTTGAATCTGCAACTACTGCAAGCAATACCCTTGTCACCAAAGTCTAGCTATAAATCATCAATCTTCATTTGCATCAGTATACCTCGCCATTTCTTTATGATCCTGTAACTCTGTGGATTTGTCGGCCTTCTCCCTAATATTTCACCTCCCCATCTTAGGCATCTCTAATGCCCCCATCACTATATTATATAGGATTTCACAGAAGCCATGATGATTTGTAACAGACATTTGAGCAGTACATAACTAAATTCCAGCCTGAGCTGATTGAATGCAACTTGTTTAAAAACCCCGAGTTTGTCATTTGAGAAGCAGACCTGTTAAATCAGTCTAGTTCAAACAAACAAACAAAAAAAAAAAAAAAAACCCCAAACCTTTGGTTATGTCTGATTAACCCATGCGCTACATTCCCACAGTCATTCCAAGACCCACTACCTGAGGCAGAAAAGAATTATTCGCTCAGAAGACCACTCTACAGTCTAAGTTTACCGGTCCTGTACAGTTGGCTGCCATACTTTTCTCTTTTTCTTCTCCTTCACAGAATGAGGCCATATGAATTTAGAGTAACTCTTTAATGTTAATATTTTACAGCCCAGGCTATGTCTAAAGTTCTGATTTTTCTGCAAAAACAGCAGCACGCTATAGAAGTTTATGAGCGTTTCAAGGGCAAGGGACAACCGCCCTGGAGCTGAGAGTGGGGGCATAAGAAATGTATAGAATGGCAGAGCTAAACAGTTACAAAAAGACCGAAGGAACAAAATGTTTGGGAGCCAGGAAAAATTAAATAGGCATTAAAGAATCCAGAAAAAGACAGGGAAGAAATAATATTTTGCATTTATTAGAAAAATAATATTTTTTTACGTCAAGACCCCACCATGCTTTACAAAGGCACCTTAGAAATAAACGTATTATCCTCATTCTACAGAGAGAGAAGCTGGACACAGCAACATGAAGTGACTTGTACAAAGTCTCCACAGGAGATAGTAGCTCTGTTAGAATCTAGATTGCCTGACTCCTGGTCTCTGAACTCAGTCTACTCAATTACTGCTGCCCATAAGCCCAACAAAGGGATGGATAAGATAGGAATTTCAGGAGAATTTCAGGATTTAATTAAGAAAAAATATAAAAGTGGAAAAATCTGTTGTAGAAACACCATCACTTTTTGTTCTCGTCACTCTCAGAAAGGGAATTCATTTAAATTGGGCAGCATAACTTGTGAAGTATGGATGAATTTCATACTTGATTTAGTCCAAACGTAAAATTGGCAAGCATGTCCACTCATTTCCAACCTTTGTGCAGCAAAGAAATTAGACAATTCTGATCTTTCTTATCAAATAAACCAAAGCTAGGACACTGTATATGTGCTGAAGTTCGTCAGTAGACGTACGGCTAATGCAATCTAGCACTCCGGGGTAATTTCATGCTAATTTGCAAAATTAATCTCTAATTTTACACATACATGTATATGTATACTATGTAGGTGTGTATAATATATAGGTGTGTGTGTGCTACAGATGTATATTTGGAAATGTTCTGTTCAAGAAGACAAATTAATTTGTAGGTATGTAATATTTTATGTTAAATTACTTTTCAGCTCCACATGAATTTGCATGATGTTGTCAGTTTTGTTACATGGTTGGAATACCAGTGTAGTACTCCATCAGAGGAAAAGATATATTCATGTGTAAATAAGTAACTGAGTTCTACTACCTGAGTTTATCCTTGAAAATACATACCGTATCTATTTTTTTAAAAATTTACTCCTGTTTTGTCTCTTTATTCAATGTATGGCAATCAATTCTTATGGCATTAAAGCTAGGAGAGGGAGGATGATATTATGGATAAGGTACTGAAATGGGATTTAAGAGATTTGAACTAGTTTCCTGGACCTGCCACGTACTTCCTTTTGTGACCTTGGGCAAGTCAAACTTGCTCAATTTCAGACAGACAATCTTTTCAGCTCACTGCGATTCAGGGGATAATTCTTTCTCTAATAATTTGTCTGTCTTGTCTATTTAGATTTTGAACTCTTCAGAAAAGAAGTTCTTACTATTTGTATGTACATTGCCTTTCATAACTAAGCTCTAATCTCAGGTGGGGCATCTAGACACTACTGTAATACAAATGAATAATACATAATAAGTTATGCCTAAAATACAAAATCTTCTATGCAAATCTAAGAAAAATGCCTCTCCCATGGTATACTGCACAAATTTCATAATTTAAGGGAGGACCCACCAAAATATTTAATTCCTCTGCACCCAACAATCTCAGTGAAGACAAGGAATGTAGGATTTGGGGGCACACAAAATGCAGAATTGGCCATACCAATCTATCTACATGATCTGACTTAGAAATGTGAGGTCCCAGTATGTATTTTCTGAATTTATTTACCTAAAAGTTAATCTGCAAATGCATGTATTTAACTGCACAATATATTAAATGCATATCAGTCAGACTGCAACACACACTGTAGTATAGAGGGACTATAGAGTGGTACCTGTGATTTAGTTTCATATTTACTTTGTATCCCCTTTCTAGCTTTAATGAAAACACTTTAAATGCAAAATCTGATGGATACATTTTTAAATATAAAGAAATTAAGAGTATTCAATATTTTAAAAAGTCAGAATCAGTCAACAGGGCAACTGCTTCCAAGGAAAGACTTATGTTTTAAAATATAATGTACAGTATCTGGACTATGTCCAACCGATTACCAATTTTTTCTGCCATTTTGTCCTTAACGGTTGGAACATTGTCATCAGCATTGTTCTTATCTAGCCAAGTGGCGCCCTCTGGTGCCAACAGCAACACTGCTCTGTATGTTTCACAGATCTTGCTGACTGTGTTTCACAATCTAGGGCCAGATACAGGACACTCAGCACACAGCAGGATCAGGTCCAGGGGTTTTTAGGGAAGTCTCTTTTTATAGCTATATCTTCAGCTAGAAAATGAAGTTATGAATTTTTGACTCTTTAACAGCATACAAAGCTACATACAGACTTGAGAGGTTGTGCACATAACATGCTACACTATTCAGCTTATTGATGGGAATTACAAATTTCCCTGCATTTTGAATTAAAACAACTTAAAGTTAAAAATATTTAATATTTTCTGAATGAATATATAACATTGCAAAATAGTCCAAGTGATCAATTACCATTTGAGCCTTAGCTGCTTGATATAATAATAAGTGCAGCATATTGGCTTAAAGCCTGGTTATTTAGTTTAGATTGATTCATATATTTCTGTTGTTTGCAAATGCTAGAATTATGTTGGAAATCCCTTTTCTGGTTTTTCTGAAAGCAGTGCACTCTGCTTTCAGAACAACGGAGTCCTGTGGCACTTTTAAAGACTAACAGATTTATTTATGGCATGAGCTTTCGTGGGAGAAAATCCCAAGACAAAGGTCACAATAGATTTCCTTGCCCCACGTTAAAATAGTATTGTAAGAGGTCTATTATATGAAAGATTATAGCAGCACAGGGGCCTGTCAGTATTTCCATTACCATTCCTTATTATCATTGTGGGCTTTTTTATTATTATGCAGAAATCTCATAAACAAATTTCAGGGAAACATGCTTACATCTAAGTAGAACATCAGCATGTTAGACGTTTCTGTTTCGTAGGTTATAGCTAAAGATGTGGCTAGATCACAATGGCTCAAATCCTCTCACCCCAAATTATGGGTAAACTGAGATTTGCATCACAAGAACCTTGGGACTTGGGCCTCCCTTTGGTTATAACTACATCATTTCTTAATTCAATGTTTAAAAGCTTTGCAAGCAGCTGCTCCTTCATCCGGAACATTTTGGAGAGAAACATGATTGAAAAGGGATGAACTACTTTTACTTGAAAAGAGCTGGGAACAGTATCTATCATGGGCTCAATCCTAGAAGCCCTCCTTGTGGAATTCCCGTTGTCTTCAAAAAGCAGCCCTGCTGAGCAGTAAGAGTCCATGCTCCACTTAGAGGCATAGGGATGAATTTCCCACTCCCCTGGTTTACAATCCAGGTGCCCTCTTGGGCACCATAAAAAAAGCATCTGCTACATGTCGTCCAACGAACACTCCCCACAATCTCTTTCTATCACCCTGCCCCCACACCATCAGGACATGTCACGGCTAGCAGCTACCCATGGCAATCTGTCCCATGGGTTTCATCAGGATAGGTATTCCCAGCTCTCTGCAGTAGACCCCCCCATGGGAATGCCTCTCTGGCATACTTCTTCTGCAGCAGTGAATGCAGATCTGCCTCCCTCTGCCTGACATCCTACTGTAGTGAAGAGACGTCCTGTCAGTCCGTTCTCCAACTACAGCGTGCCTAGCAGGCCTGTTCTGGTGGGGCTTCCCAGGCCCAGAGTTGTTCCTGTGCCCTTGATACTCCAAACAGTGATTACCCACCCCATCACAAACTGTATAGAAACACTTACTACACAATATTTCAAAGGGGTAGCCGTGTTAGTCTATTGTAGAAAGACAACAGAGTCCTGTGGCACTTTTAAAGACTAACAGATTTATTTATTGCATGAGCTCATGCGATAAATAAATCTGTTAGTCTTTAATAGTGCCACAGGACTCTGTTGTCTTACACAATATTTGTGCATAATAATTTTAAGAATAACATATTTCATTTTCATCTTCAGAGAACTTCTCAGAGATTAATTATATCCAGCTACTCTGTAAGGTAGCCATTTCACTGATGGGAAGCTAGCACACAGAGATTGAGTCTTGGCCTACATGGCCATGAAGGAGCATAAGAGTTAGAAGACATCCCTCACAACTCCTTTAGGCCCTCCCCTTCAGGTACAATGCATTTGCTACTTCCTTAACTACAGTAGGAAGGGTGAGGAATAGGTGGGAAATGTGCCAAGTTTTTCTCTACCCACCAAAGTCAATGACAACCAGTCTACTTGAGTCAGAGTGGGTTTGTTATAATTTGATGCTGGTATACACTTGCAAGAAATTACCACATCACCCTGTAACATGAAGGAAACAAAAAAGGAATTGTGCCTCTCAGATGACTTGAAACAAAGCAATAATTTTCCCCAAGTGGTCACATAGGAAATCAGCATCTGAACCAGGATTAGAAAGCAGACTTCTTGACTCAGGTCTGGAGACCATGTCTCTTTCTAGTACCATATTTTTTCTTCATTTACACAGCAAACCCAGAATTTTAGGGTGTGAAAAGGATATCATCTACTAACAAGTGAAGATGAAATCAAGCCACAAAGTTTGGATCCAGACCTGAACTTTATCTTAAAATTTTTAGGGGGACAGTAATATGGAACGGGGAGCGTTTGGTTTAATTCAGTCTCTTTTACAAAGCAGTTAACAGTCCCAGTGAAATTCATTAGAGCTTATACTGTCCTGCAAGTGGACTGCAGAATTCTTTGTGGAATTTTCTCCACCATTTACAAACGGATTCCAAATAAAGCTGTCATCATTTTTATGGAAGTGTCAAATAAAACATAAGGGGAAAATAAAAAGAATGACATGAAATTTACATTAAGGTCATGTTGTTTGACTTATTTATGCTTGAAAACAATGAACTTTGTAGGACAGGGTGGTTTTTCTCTCACAATAATCATAGGTACACAAACAAGAGTTGCAAGAGTACAGCGGAGTAAGAGTGAGCCAAGAACAATGAAATCATCATACTTTGACTCGTCTGGAAACCACTTTATCCTTACATAAGTGACAGTTGCTCTAAAGACCCCATTCAGTCAGTAATCTCTTGTCCAAAATTGTACCAGAAACCTTAGTTTAATGTGGAGTTAAAAACCACCTTGTACTTGGCTACCAAATTTCACTTCTCTCTTGAATAATTGCTTAGGACAGGTTGCAGGTAGATGTCACCGTAATTTTTTATATTCAGTTTGCTGTATTTGAAGAATCATCAGACACAAACACACAAAGTAAGTTAGATTGAGATATACATGTTGTCCTATCACATTACAGGTACGTGAATACAGTAAAGTTACACTCTAATTAAAAAAGAACGCCTCACGTTCTAATCTCACGTAAAATTTTTTACATCAATGTAACTTCACTGACAACTAAAATTACTCTTTATTTACAATGGTATAACTCATATCAGAATCAGGCCCATTACATATATAATATTTGGTACAGTACAGTATCATTTATATATACATTTACATATGTACACACACACAGTATATGCCTTTACAGAGGACTCTCACAAAGATATTAGATTTTCCAGTAAGTCTGTGATTTTCTAATTTAAAAAAAAAAAATTGCTCCCAAATGCTCAGATTCCTTTGTATACCAACAAGATTAGCAACCCATTGCCCTGATCATTCTGCTTGTATATTGCAACCTATTTCTCTTCCCTTTACCTTACTTATTTAGGCCATGAGTCTGCAATAATCTCCATGCGAGTGTAAGGGTGTGCATGCCCCAGAGCTCATTGCAAGAATAGATCCTTAGAACATAAGCTCTTCAGAGTTCAGATTGTCTTTTATTTTGTGTTTGTACAGCTCCTAGCACAAGGTGTTGATTCAAACTGAGGCCTCTTGACTATAAATAGTAACTAATTATACAGTCTGGCAAGTAGCTTTTCTTCCATAAGTAAAAGACTTTAATTTTCACTGTACTGCTGTTTTAACAATAAAATTGCCAGCCAGCTACAGCTTTCAGTGGAGAGTCAGCTGCTGTTCAGCCATTTTTTAACTTTAGTCTGCCAATAAACATGCTTAATTGGAGGCATTCAAGGTTTTCTTTTAGTTCAGTTTTTTTCTTAACGAAATATAAAAATTAAATGCATCTCAGCTGGAGGTGAGGCTTTATTGGAAATAAAAGATAAGTTAATTCTGCAGTAGGAATGTTGAAAAAAAAGAATAGACAGAAATAATCAAAATAAAATACCACCATTATATTCAGGGCCTTTAAGATTCTAGCATACACTTACTTTTGTTTATTTAACTTTAAGTGTACTAAGTTTTGGTAATTAATAATATGAAATATTAACAAACAGAACATGGCCATCATACATCATTTGAAAGCTTATTCTGTCTACTTTAAGATGAGGTATGGTGTGGAGCTGTCAAGTGGTGCTATTACCATAGAAACAGAGATAAACAATGACACCATCAATGCATTAAAATGACCACTTTGAAATATTTGTACTCATTTCTGTTAGTTTAATGACTCTATCTATTATTTCAAGACATAACATTGGATTTCTTTGTGACCTCGGAGCATCACAACAACAATCTAAAGTGTAAAACAAAATCTAATAATAAATTAGTGGAGGTATCATTGAAATGAATTAGCACTGATGGCACTTCTAGTCAATATCATTATCATCATCATCATCGTATTTATCATAATGTCTCTGTCGAGAGCACATGTGTTACCACAGCCTTGTACGTAGTTCTGTGGGGGAAAGAGTGTTCTCACTACAGACACAGTAGGTTATGCAGCGACCTGTACTGGTCCAGATACAAATAAGGTCTTGCAGAACCCCAGATGCCATTGGGTCTTTGAAGAATACTGGAAATAGTTCATCATGCATATTTTACCATCCATGTTGCAGTTGTGATCCGAAATCTGGTTCACCTATGTGCAAATTGCACAGACATCTATGTCTTTGTTTACCAAGATGCTCTTTGCCATACTCTTCAAAACTGTCTTCACATGGTCAGAGCTTGGCCAATGACTTGTCCTTTTTGATGACTAGTGGTCCAAGCAATGCAGATCTCTGTGGGTCTCCTTTTCTTTTTTGCTCTCATCACACAGCAGTCTATACCAACTTCCTTGCTGTGGAAATTAATGCTTTTCTCTCTTTCTCTCGCATTTTGGAATGATCTAGTTAGCGCCCTTTGTTTTGACACAGATTAAACACAGATTCCTTTTCCCCCCCTCAATATAAAATAGGGATGAGGATGACAGAATCACATCTGGTTAATGGGTGTGCAGCAGGAAGTATGTTGCAGACGTAAGGAGTGAATGTTTGCTTCCTCTTGAGTAGTGTAGAACCTTGGCCTTCTTCAACTCTTCTCCAGCAAGAAGGTGTGTTTTGTGTTGTGTGTGCTCCTACACTCCCAGGGGGAATTCACAGAGGAACTTTACTAGCGACTTCTCCTTGCCACATTTAGATATTTTTCCCATGGAGGCACAGGGCAGCCCTCTATCACTCGGCATTTCTTGCATCCAACCATAGGCCCCATTCTGCACTGTCTATATGCAGTTGTTCATAGAGTTACTGTTCTGGAATCTCTCGAAGTCTTTAATTACAGAATTAGTTCTGTCAAATCCTTTTAGGACCTGCCACAAGTATATAGCAGCCAATTCATCAAACATGTGGAATTTGTCTCTGGCCATCATTTGTACAACAGCCATGGCATCTCTGACATACCCTGTGGTTTCTTTAGTGAACACTATTAATTCATGGATTCTTTCAGCTTCAGCTTCCATTTGATGCCCTAATTCAGCTTTGTCTGCTCGCCTCATTGTTTTGTTGGCATGGCAGACAGACATAGGCACAGATCCTAATGGGTGATTAAGAACAGTTGCCATTAAAACATCATCTCTGCATCTTGCTCAGTACAGGGCACTTTGGAAAATTTCTAAACAGAGAGCCACTGTGGTTGTTGCTCCTTTGCCAGCTTAATTTGGTCAGCAAATGTTTTGATGCCAGTTTTCTTGACTGGCCTGAAGAAGCTATGGGTCCTAGCAGAATCAAGTGCATCTCTCACAAATCTCTCCATCTGTTCTTCACCAGCATCTGCTATTTTCAACAGAGACTATCGTGCATCTGTTGTTACATACAGTCTAGTAGATATGTTGTTGAGCAACTCTAGAGGTAATTCAGAGTCAAATGGTTTTGTCATATTGTTGATAACACAGTTGATAAGAGCTATAAAATGCTCTTCATCCTTCTTTAATGCAGAGGCAAAGACTTGTTTGCGGACTTTGTCTTCACTATTTCTTGATGGTTCGCTTCTTTTTCTTACAACTTTTGCATATTCATAATAAGAATCTGTGTATCATCATCTCTAATACTGACCTGTGCATAAGAGTCATTGAATTAAAAAGCTACCATTTAGAATATTTCAAAGGCTAGTATTGCATGCATAGGCAATTACAAATTAAAATCTTCTACCAGGCAAAGTAAATGCTGCCTTGCATGTTCCAAAACTGACAAATGGAGAAGCATTACATTAGGAATTCACATACATTTACATCTACCCACTGTGGGTATGCGATCTGCTGCACAAACTCAAGTGCGTGCATGTTGTAGTCAGCAAATTTCAACTGCACATATAAAAACCTATTATAATCATTTACAAGCAATTTTAACAATGAAGAACGGAAGAGGAAAACATTTCACGTTGGTATATTGCAAACTGTTCATTTTTGTCACATGCTAAACAGCGTCATAATTTCTGGGGGAGGGGGGAAATCTTATCCGTGCAAACCCTATACAAATCCTTTAATGCATTTTGGTTTGGTAGCTTTGACGAACCAACCCTTTGTTCCAGTGTTGACATCGATTTAAGCAGTAGCAACTGCAGTCAGTCACATTGTAGTGTTTCTGGAACTGTGCAAAAAAAAATGACACTTTCTCATTGTTTCACCTTGCCTACAGGCTTACAGCACCACTTGACAGCTCCATATCAGACCTCAACTAAACATACATAAAATAAGCTTTCACATGGCATATGCTCTAGGTATGTGTAGGGCAGGTACATTAAACTCCAGAAACGTGGCTCTTTTTGTAGAACTGCTGCAAGCCTACATAGGCCCCTGCAGAATGATAAAGCAGATAACTAGGCAGTGCTGTGGGTTCTTTGACTCTTTTACTCCCATCCTGTGACTGTGCTTTCGCAATGTGGGTTGGGGAGGGGGAGGAGGCAACATACATTTAACTTGTAACTTAATAAGGACCTGATCCAGCGCCCATAGAAGTCAGTACAAAGACATCCATTGACTTCAGTGGGAAGAGAATCAGATCTTAACTAACTAAATAAAATAGCCAGTATTTATATGTACAGATCCCCAGTTATTTTAAGATAAAAATAATGGCAGTTACATTATGAAAATATGAAACCCTACTAAAAAACATCTTTCAGATAACTTTATTTTTCTTACAGTGAGTAAACTTGGGTGCTACTATTGGCATTCCCACTATTTATTCCTTTTTCTTTCATGAGTATAAGTGAATGAGAAATTGTCTAATATGTCTAGCTAGTTCCATCTAGCTGAATCCTGCATATTATAAAATGGCAGTGGGAAACCCTGTGTTCTTGCTGACCACTCGTAGTGAAGACATCTAGCAGCTATGATCCTGATTTTCCAGTTTCACTCCTGCTTTATGCTAGATGCAGGGGTCTGCAACCCAAAAGATAAGAAGAGCCATTTTTGAAAATTCCTTCAATAACAAAGTGTTTTGAGAGCCACAATGGGTGTAGCCTCTTGGTGGGAGGTGCAGGGAGGTGAGCCAGGATTTCTGCTACAGGGTCCCCTTATGTGGGGGGGAGGGGAAGCCTGGAGCTTGGCATGGGCTGCCCGTGGGGTCCCTGGTGGCTGGGGGAAGCCCAGAGCCAGGCATGGGCCTCCTGCAGGGTACCCCGGTGGTTGGGGGAGCCCAGAACCGCAAGGGGGCAGCCAAAGAGCCGCATGTGGCTCCAGAGCCACAGGTTGCAGACCCCTGTGCTAGAGTAATTTCACTGAAATCAATGAAGCCACATGACATAAAGCAGTGTAACACAACATTGATTTGGGTCTTATATTAGAATTAGAAGTAGTTTTGTTTGCAAGGCTGCTTCACAAATACCAGTGGCTATGTCTACACTGGCAAATTAGTTCGAATTAAGGAAGCTTAATTCCAACTAACTAAAGCCATGGCTACACTAGGCTTTCATTAGTTCGAATTAAGGGCTTCCTTAATTTGAACTAAGAAATTCGAATATGCTATTCGAACTAAGGGTTAATCCCACTCCATAGGGAAAAGACCTTTGATTTCTCTGCCAGGAACCACATAATTCCTTCCTTCTGGATTTTTTTTCCCCCTGGGGGGAAAGAATGCTCTGGGGCTTTCATTTTGGAATATTCTGAGATGGAAACATATTTGAAGAACGATTAAAACAATTTCCCTTCTTTTTTCTCAATTTTTACAAAGGGGTGTTTAGTGTGTGTGTATGCACATCATGCACCTGTGTTGCCACGTCTCAAGTGGTTGCACAATAATATTTTGGGTGTAACAGTCCTCAGGAAATGTGGACATAGTCTTAAAACAATTTGCTGTCCCCCTAATTTCAAGCTATTTTATAATCAAAAGCAGAATCTTAATGCTTCATCTGCAGCTACAATATCCTAAATCTGTTTTTTCACAAAATGTGTGATCCCATTGGAAAAGAGCTTGCTCCATGGTCTGCTAGGGCAAAGAATAACATTCTACAGCAAAAGGTAAGATTAGTGCTGCGGGATGAGTATTCAGTCATAACACCACAATGGCATAAAGCTGCCAGCTACAGAGCTAGAACTAGGGATATCTATACCAGTATAACGTGCAACCCATCAGTGTTACCTGGATAGGCAGGCGAATGTGAATGCCTGAAAGGATTTTGCTGTCCCATGTGTGGTGAGGGCAACATTCTTTAGGGATCCTTTGTTCAGACCAGATTTACCAGTCCCTTACACTTCCTGGCCTCTTGATAGAATGGTGAAGCCAATTTGGGGTCCTGTAACCCTAGAGGGAGTTTTGCAAGATGTCTGCAAAAGGGGAGGCATCGGATCCATGTTTCCCATCTCCTTGTTTCTTTCAAGTAAGTCTACTTTGGAGAAGGTACCAAGCATTTCCTTTTCTTGTATCATTCGCTGCTGTCTTCCTCCAGACTTGTCTTATATATTACATTATTTGTGATTTTTCCAAATGTTTAACTTCCATCTAGTGCAGTGATCTCCAGCCTTTTGCCAGCAGGTGGCACAATGCTTGTAGGTTTCCAGGGCAACTGCCCTTCAGAAGTAGATCAGGATGTAGTGGTTGGGGACCACTGTGAATAGTGCATGGAATCAGAGGCCAAGAAACATGAGTTCTCGTTACATTTGCCACCAAACTGCTGTGCAGTTGTGCAAAGCCACTCACTTTTCCTGAGCCTCATCTTCCCCATCAAAAACCCCCCAAAGATAATGATACTTACCCACAACCACAAAGCACTCAGATTTTTCAGATAAAAGATATTGTGTAAAGTTCAAAATATTAATAAAAGCCATTTGAACATAGGTACAACAAATCAAGACAGTTGTCATTGAAAAAACTAGGGCCCAGTACTCCCACTCAAGGGTATAAAGAACTCCTTCCTGTGATGTTACTCAGATCAGGTCCCTGTAATATTATTCTTCCTCTCAAAGACATTCCCAATGCTAACTTAACAAGAACAAAATGGGAAATTGTATTTTGCCTCTACCAAAAATGATGCTTAGAGATTTAATTTACCATTCGCTAGCTCAGCAACGTTCTCTATGCAGTAATGAATTGCTGTGTTGACCTGTGAACTGGAGCATTTACCTGCAATTGATTGTCACTTTAGGCTCTGTTACTATCAGAGCACATGTACCCCTAGAATCTTGTTGCAGCAGATAGAGTGGATGTCTAAAAGTGGGATGTTCAAGTTAAAATGATCAACCAACAGAGTTCTGTAAATATTGACCTAGTGATCCCATAGTTAAATCACAGTCAAAATGCACAACATAAATAATACACAACAAACTTAACAATGGGAAGCTCACATGGCTATGCCAGTTATGAGTCACCAATTAATATTGCTAAATATTATGGAGGTTGAAAAGGAAATTAAAGGGTGGAATTAAAAATAAACTTGCCCTCACTGCAGGATTGTCTCTTTTTCTTTTTAAAAGTAGTGGGGGTAAAAGGGGGTGGCTTTCTTGTTTTGGAGTTGCATGGGTTGGCTATTAACTCACTTTGAAAAAATGCTTTGGTTCTTCCAGTCCTAAGTAACGATAACAGGATTGGGTCCAGTGTTTCTGAAAGCATTCAGATTAATGTAAGTTTTCACACTTTATTTCAAGCAGTGTCAAGAGAAAAATGTGGTAAGAATTTCTCCCCCAAAATGCCACCATATAAATAATGAAATAATGTTATGGTTGGATTCTGAAATCCTTGTTCTTTCTCAGAAGCACCTTTACTTTGCCAGTAGCCCCATTGAAGACAATGCTATCAGAAACTGCACATGCAAATTTTATAGAAAAAATACAAGGTAATGTTTTGATTAAGAAGTCTGTTTCTTTGACTAATTATATTATGTTCAATAGTTACTAGCCTGGAGAACTATATGATGAATTGAACCTACTTCAGTAACCAGGTTTTTCCATGATGAATGATTTGTCAATAACATTAAATGGAATTCCAATTGAACACTGTGTGAGATATATTTAAAGTAAATATTGACAGTGACATTATATACAAGGATTGTCCCTAGTACCAGCCACGAGTTGTTTTAAAGATTACCAAAGAGAATTGACGGGAAACTTAGGTGAATGCTAATGCTGTGGTTGATCAACCCTTTAAACCAGCCAGGCTTAATTCTTTCTGCAATAGTGAGATCCTAACAATCAAAAGAATGGTATTAATTTCTTTTGGATACCACCTAAATGGAAATGATGGATCAAAAAATTCCAGCCAATAATAAAGAAAAAGGTGGAAATAAAGGCAAGGGAAAGAAATAACATGAAAAAGAAGCTTTCCCCTCAGCACTGCAGGAACATTAATATATTCTGTTGGAAGACTCAACATCACAGCTCCTGCTTATATTTAAGAGGATTGGAAAAGCTAAGGACAGAATCGGCAAGCTTACAAAAAACATTTACTTCTTTTAATCAAAACATGTAATCAGAAGGCCTAGGTGATGATTACGTTCTTCTTTCCATGTAAGCCATTGAGGCAGGCTGTGAGGCTGACTTTAACTTCTGTCTATGCCAAGGACAACATAAATATTACAGACTCTGAAAAGGAATGCTATCATATCATCCTTATCTCCAACTAGACTCTTCTCTGTAGGCTGGTCTGTTGCTAGATTACAACAGTTGCTCTAAAAATCAAGATACATTATATGGGGAGCCATGAATATGAGACCCACAAACATCCACCTTTTGTTAAGACACCTTTATTACCAAGAACTGTTTTTTCCCTAGTTGTTGAGTTTAATTAATTATGCGGGGGATGCAGCAAAGGGCTAAAATCACCCTTACTAGAACCCAACTAATGTAGATTATTCACAGACTGCTTTATTATTTGCATGAAAAGCTTTTTTTTTTTAAAGGAGCACCATTAAATCCCATAAAAAGCCAATTATTTCTACAGTTGTCTGCTAACTGAAATTCTTATTCCTCAGGTGCCATGTGTGTCATTAAATCATGGAAAATCCAAAAATAACTAGAGCAAGTTGAGAGGGACCAGGCATCTGTAATGTCTGAGGATAAAGAGTGGACCAACATGCTGATTCCCACTCCAGCCAGGGATAAATGCCCAGCTCTACCCAGAAGGAACTGTGTCCAGCGGCAAAGCCACAGTCCAAATGCTTTTCAAATTCAAAGCAGGTGTTTCTCCATCATCCCCACCAGACACTCCGCTGAGAGAGGAGGGAGCCCGCACAGAACATCTGAAACGTTTGGATCGCCTCCCTTCTCCTCCAGGAATGTGACTGCCAGCAATACAGCGTGTCTGAGAAGTACCAGAACCAAAAGGGCGGGGGGGGGGGGGAGCTCTTGTTCTTACAGGGACTGCCAAAGGAAATGCAGAAACTTTAGGGCGGGGGAGGTGATGCCAGATGAGTGTCAAATGGGGAGGGGGTCACCCACAGGAGCGCGTGGAGAGGCAGAATGCAGGTGTCTCAGGCTCTGGGCACTGCCCTGGCAAGCCGCCTGTGGCCAGATCTCTTTGCACGGCCTTCCCTGGCTCCCCTTTCTTTCCTCCCCAGCTGCAAACTAACTAGCTAGTGCGCCGCACTGAGGCTGCCGCGGCCCCAGCAAGCGATCTCCTTGTCTCTGCCCCCCACCGAGGCTTTTCCTGAACGCACAGGCTCTGGTCTCTGGCTGCATCGCGGTGATTTCTCCCCTCCTCGCCCGCACAGGCACTCAGCCGGCTCTCCCTCCCGCCTGCACACAGCAGCCCCTGGACACTCAGGGGTCACAGGGAGAGAGCGCCGCCGAGATCACGGTGTCCAAGCAGCAGTGAGCAGACAAACGAAGAAGGGGGAAGCACAGCATAAGATGAGATTGAGGGAGCCACGGGAGGGAAAGGCAAGAATTCACAGATCGCCATGGGGAGGGCGGGGGGGAGGGCATCTACACTGGTAAAAGAAAGTCCCTCGCACTGAAATTCATGCCAGAGTCTGATCTGGAGCAGGAAATGTGCTAGTTACTCATGGAGACTGAGCCCAGAGCAGGGAAAGATCCCCCCGTCTGCACCCTAATATCCTTTGCTCTAATTACACGGTTCAGCCTCATCTGGGTAACAACTCCTGCTGAAATGAGCCTCCCAGTAAAATTAATTTGCTGTTAGTAGAGGGAGGACCTGCATTTTTTTTGTTCCACTGTCGAGTCCTCCCCTGGGGAATTTTAACTACTTATCTTTCCTTTTTAAATGCAAATAAAGGCTTTTGTGAGCAATTTTCCACAGGGCTGTTCTGAAGCGCTGCCCTGCTCGAGAAAGTGCTATCAGAGAATTTATGTTAACCAGAAAATGGGTGTTTTAAACCAGTTACCAAATGCAGCCCAAACATGTGCACCGCCAAGAAACTCGTCTGCAGGTAACTGAGAATCTCAAAATTAACGCAGGAAAGCAAGCATATGCATTTTTAATACAACGCGAAATGACGGGGGGGGGGAGGAGTTGCACAGAAAATGCAAAGAAATTCGCCCAGCTGCTCTGAAAAAGAAGTTATTGGTAACCCACAGAAAATGCTGTTGGCGCAAACGATGGAAATAGCTCGCCCTTACCTTATCGCTACTCCTCGTTTGCACCTGATCTGCAATCATAAATACTTCGAGGATGGAGGTGCTCAATGTGAAGCTAAATTGATGGCTGGATTTATGCAATTTCTTCATGCACCTCTTTTACAGGCTCAAAAGCAGAATTTGCTGACTGTCCTTAGTATCCACTAGCTCCCCCAAAAATTCCAATTTTCTTGAAAGAGACAAATCATAGCTAGGTCTATATACAGACGGGCGCTGTGATAGATCCAAAAAGGGGGAGGGGGGAATCAGAGAGGTGTCACTACAAACTTGGCAAGCAAGACGTATCCACGGATTTCCTAGCAGGAATGCAAAAGGGAAGAAAAAAACTGATGCAAAATACAAAATTCCCAGGGAGATTTAGAAGAGAAAACAACACACTGGAAAAATGCATGAAAAGAGCACAAATGGGATGGCTGGACACATCTTTCCTAGCTATACATCCGTCAGCAAAGTGAACAATCGCCTCCAAATCCGAGCCAGCGCTGCTGCAGTTCAGTTGCTTTCTCTCTTCCCTTATGCTGCTGCTGGTGCGGCTACCTGTAGACACACACACACACGCACGCACACAGGGACCCACAGCTGTGCACCACGCAGACTGCTGCTGCCCGTGTAAAACCGAGGAGCGGGTTAACCAATTAGCAATGTGCCTCCCTTCCCCCCCGCAGGGGACTCGGCCACTCTTCAGGAGCCTGGAATCTGAGGGGATCCCCCTTGTGTGTCTCTGTGTCAGAGTAAAGAGTCCGGCTCTCCCTGCTCTCTCCTGTCTCTCTCACACTCCCCCTCTCTCCTGGCTGGAGACTTGGCCAGCAGCAGCTTGGTGGCAGCACTGAGGGTGAAGGAACCAGACGTCAGATGTGACGTGTACCAAACACACACACACACACCCACACACACACATGCATGGGAGTGAGACGCAGCAGCAACAGCAGCCAGCACAGCCTCTGCCAGTCTGCCCCTGAAAGTTTCCCCAGATCCCTTGGTCTGTCTATCTGACCACTTTCCCCATCTTCCTTCCCTATATTTCTTCAGCTTTTAAATGCAGCAACAGGATATCCATACAGCATGATGTGTCTGCCATAGTGTTTTCCCCATCCCTCGCCTTTTCCCCCCTCCCGAAAAGCCTCTAAGTTCAGGAACAGAGATGATCCAGCAGGAAAACACATCATCCAATTAATCAGTTCTTCGGTATTGTGTGTGGAGACAGAAAAAAACCCAAACCCAAACCATAGTGATCACATCACCTCTCCTTTTCCATTCTCTACACGCAGGACAGCATTAAACAGGCAAGAGAGCCCGTCACTCACCATGGCATATATGTATATTCCAACCCTCTGCATCTCCCATGGCTAATGGCTGTATGTACGTGTTACATATACACCCTAGGCTATGGCCCACCTTATACTGACAATCAGTCCATGGGTGCCTGAGACACAGAGCAACCACTCACCCTCATCTTTCCCACTTTTTCCAGTCTCCATGGCACATTTGTCTGAGAGTGACCAAGAAATTAATCCATTTTAATCAAGGGGATCCACAGCTCCTCTGGTACAGTATTAATTACTCTTATCGCTAATCAACCAATTTTCCAGGTGGATCGACTGAGTCTCACAAAGGCAGTAGCAGAAAAGCATCTAGTAGTCCTGTCTTCCAGAACTTGTCTAATGCAGGCATCAGAGCAAAATGTGGTTTGCCCTGGGGCCAATTAACCAGTAAATTACCTTGGTACCAGTGCATGGCTTCTATACTGGAAGGGTTGAACTAGTGTAGATACATTGGTGTAAATCTCTCAGTGCAAAAAGGTCCCAGGATAGATAAGGGACAAAGTCTCCTGCTTTAATTACGACTATCATTGTTATAGTTTCGTAAAGGTGCATGACACTTAACAAACAAATAAAAGAAAGTCTCTGCCCTGAAGAGTTTACAATTTAAGTCACCACTTGAGTGATCAAGACATTCAGGGTAAAGGGGGGAAATCATGAATGGAAATCAAGAGGAACAGCAAAACAAACAAGGAGTCTTGTGGCTTTTTTAAAGACTAACACATTTATTTATCATGTGAGCTTTTGTGTGAGCAAACCCCACTTTGTCAGATGCTTGAAGATAAGGAACCAGCAGTATCATATGGTACTACTTGTTGCACCACAGAGGTCGTGAATAGATTTGGATGCTTGTTTTATTCCTTGTAAAGTGCTGTTTCCACTGCTACCGTTTGTCATCACGATTTACGTCACTCAGTGGGGCGAATAAATCACCTCCCTGAGCAATGTAAGTTAAACCAACCTAATTGCCAGTGTAGACAGCGCTGTGGTGGCAGGAGAGCTCCGCCAACATAGTTTCTCCTGATTGTGGGAGCTGGAGTTAAGCCAATGGGAAAACTCTCTCTCATGGACTAAGAGCAACAACATTAGAGAGCTTACAGTGGTAAATTCTCTAGTGCAGCCATGCCGTTATATGGGAAGAGACAGGTGTGCAAGCTTCACAGAAGGAGCATGTGTTGAAGAACAGCTTGAAAGAAGAATGGAGTCAAAGGGGACTTCAAGCATGTAGTGAAGGTGGAAAGGCTACAGAAGGAGAAAATGGGTGCTCAGGCATATGGTTTAGGATACATCTTCTACACTGCAGTGTAAACCCTGGGTTGAAATTGAAGATCATGCCACCCCTTCATAAATTGTGCTTTCCCAGCCAGAGCGCAGACATCTACCTGCAATTTGATAGCCCCGCAGTCAGCTGACACTGGCCAGCTGCTGATGCTTTATTGCTGTGCAGACATACCCAAAGAGGCGAACAGAGACTAAATCATGCAGGCCCTTGAAGACCACTAGACAATACTTTCTTATGAAAGAAAATCTAACACAGTGTTTCCTATTGAGACAGACAGGTAAGCCCAACATCACAGCCCAGTAATTTATTATATTGCTGGATTTGTAAATGTAGCTCTGTCTCAAAGACATGATTTCCAACAAAGTGAAGTAGAAGAGGAGGGACATAAAAGTGGCTAAAGGAGAAGGCATATGGCTGAGCCCAGCAAAGATTCCTCACAGTTCCTGTGTGAGACAGGCATCCACAAAAGCTATTTATAGAAAGGGCAAAATATCACTGCTGAGAAATCCATGCAAGTGGATGAACAGACGGAGTGAAATGTTTTATTCCATAATAGTAGTGCTGGATGCAGAGCAGTCTGGAAATCCTACAGATATTCCAAAAGATATCACACATCCATGTGTTAAAGTATCCATTTTTTTTAGCCCAGGTGTCCATGCAACATATGGGGTTCTAAAGCAGAAATCTGTCCAGCAATCCCAAAAGTTTGGTGCATGGAAATGCCTTTTTAACAGCCATACAAAACTTGGTGTATCACCAAGAGAAATGTACATGACTTTGGAATATGTGATCTCTCTCTTTAGTGCCTGTTTCCAATGACTGCAAAAACAGGGCCAAATTCTCCCATCTGCTATATGGCACTGAGTAAAGCAAAATGACTCAGAAGAGTCCCAAATGCATGGATTGGTGGAAGTTGCATCCCTACTACATCTATATCTTCCCAGTCTCAAAGAAATGCAGTCAAGCCACCACCCCACTCATAAACACATCCAGGGTGTAGCCACGCACCCAGTGCCGATCAGTGCCTCTGCTCCGCTTATGGCTGTGGCCATCAGCTGCTGGCAAAGTTCACGTTGCTGCCAGGAGCTGCAGTGGGCAGGCCTCATCTCTCCACCTCTCTCCCTCCCTCCTCTTCCCACAGCTCTACTTGTTACCTAGCAACTGGAGCATCCCCTGGCTGGGCCCAACCTGTGGACTCAGCAGCCCAGTCAGAAAACAGGGGCTGGCTACGCTCCTGAAACACACACAAGAAATACGTGGTTCCGGTAACTGCACTTTGCATGATGAGGGGGGATTCGCAGGTGGAGGAGTGAGAACTAGAGGACAGCTGTTCTACATGGCATGCTTCCCCTTGTGCTGTTTGAATTTCTCCTGGAAATCTGGACAGTTGTTACTGTCCATGGAAGCAGTAGTATCTCGCCTTTCCCTCCTGACCCATTTGAGAAAGTAGTAAGCTGCAGATACTAGAGAAGCCAAGGTAGCATAGTTTCTTCTAAATTGTGTGAGAGGTGGCAACGTCCTGCCACGTCTCTGGAATACCTTAGTGAATGAACTTTAAGGTTATGTTACTAAAGTTAGTTCGAATTAAGCTTCCTTAATTCGAACTAACTTGCCAGTGTAGACATAGCCTAAGTGACTTTGGGGTCCATTGTATTAAATGAGCAGTTTATTTATTATTGTGGGCCAAGGTTGTGTGTAACCTCTCTGGGGGGAGATGTGACAGATATGAGGCCCAGTAGTTCAAAAGTCTATATCAAAAATATGCCAAACAAGAGTGGGTTTGGGGGATAATAAACATTAAGTGGATTTCCTGAAGAATACCTAAGGAAAAGTTAATACACATTCCCCTTCTCTAGTTGTGCAAAAACCCAACTTTTTGAAGCCAAGCAACTAAGGAGAGGGTGATTTTCTGCTGATTACCTGCTACCAGTGACTGGAGATCAAAGGGCAGACTTGTATAAAGAAACAGCCTGATGGTCTCAATTCTGGTTCCGAATCTATAATCATGGAGAAAACACAGTTGCAGGTTCTGAAGGACAGACACCTACCAGCACATAAGTCTGGAGTTAAGGTTGACCTCTGGGAAGCTTGTGCATGCATAAAAGTTCTTTTCTTGATTTTAATATGTTGCCTCTGTAATAATTTCATATTAAGAATAAATGTGTTTTTAAAGAGCCGTCGTCTTCTTCTTCAAATGGCTAATGGAAATGTAGAACAATTATAATTTTACATTCAGATTGTCATGCCAGATCATTGCATCTGGAGTAGCAGAGCATATTGCTGTGATACTTCCTTTGTGTTTGTAAGTCGGGAACTGAATTGTATGTTCCATTGTCTATTTTGAGTGACCACCGTCTCACCATGGAGAGTCCTTAATTTTCAGTTTATGCACAAATACCCTCATCTGCCATGGTTTGTGCAGATGCAATTTAGGGTTGCCCTTGAGCTTCATGGGAGATCAAAGACACCAATCTTCTGAATTAGGGGTTTTATGTGGCATTTGTAATTTTTGTAAACTCCATTTGGCTTTCCAACTTCCATCAATGTTGAAATTGAATTGTCAAAAGTTAAAAAATGTAGGTCCAAAATGGCTTACATGACTTCAAGTGCTGTGAAGGAAATTATTAAGGTCCTGATGGATGGGAAGACATTCATTTTCCGTGATCCTCTGGAATTCCCAAAGGGTTGCAGCATTGCCGTGAATGGATTGGGGAGCAATGTGTGACAGCACTGGTAACCAAGGTGTTAGTGTTTGCTTGAGGGCTCCAGTGACACATCACATTGTGGTGTTCAGTTGGACATCAACAAATCAGGTGTAGCTACACTTCTGGTCCATATTGATGCACAGTACTCAACTACAAAGCATACAAAGGCTATCACTCATGTCCATAACACTGATACTAATGCTTCCTAGTTTGTGCTCATTAGTTTCTGGATCACTTTGATCCTTCTCTTCCTCTTGGCAGCTACTTTCTTCAAATGGTCATGAAAGGTTAGCGTGGGATCCAGCTTCACTCCAAGATAAGCTGGAGTGAGGACACGTCACACAATGTTGCCACAGAAGGTCATTTTCAGGGTGTCCTTAGCATTGCTGTCATCAATATGGAGTGCAATGACTGTTGTATATTGAGGATTTGAGCCTCCATTTCAAGAATTATTCCTCCATGGTGTCTAGTTCCCTGTTCAAGGTGCATGGTAACGTATCATGGTGGACAGTTATGCTGTACATGAGCCTTCAAAGAGAAAGCAAACTGCAGATGCTGGCCTTTGGGGGCATTCTGGCTTGTAAGGAATATATCAGTATAGGCAAGGAATGGTGCCATCTGGGAAAACCTTAGTCAAGAAGGGCAGACAGAGAATTCCACTCAAGAGAGGTGATGGCTGGGAGCTACATACCTTTCAATGGGGTCCTTTGTGGACTGGGAAAGGGAAGACAGGCACAGTTGCCCTGAATTCTGAAAAGCCATGCTGTCCAAGGGAAGAAGAGTGTTAAAAGAGCTGCACGGGGTCTAGGAGGGATGAAGGCTACATTTTCTGAAGCACTCATTAGTTTGGGGTGCCTGATGTGAGAAACACATCCATCCATCCATTCAGGTACTTCTGTCCATGCAGATACTACTGTGGGATCACAGGTTTTTCAAATGGAGCATCCTAGAATATAAGCACCTAAAAATATGTGGCTCTGGCTGGTTTCAATATCTCATCCCACAGTCCCTTCTTCATGGTTGCTTAAGCCCTTCCACTAGTGTTTCCCAGCATGTTCCCTTCAGTCGGGGGAGGGGGTTATTTTCTGACGATTTCTATGTGGTTTCTCCCCTCCACCCCTCTCGTGCAGGTTTTTCTATGGGTGCAAACTTGAATGCAAGGCAGTTGCACATATCAATTCCTCCTTTCTTCTTGATGGTGAGTCATCAGGTTTAGCCTCAGGGGTATTTTTATATCTTCTCTTTACTTGTGAGGATGAAACAGGATTGAAGATATTTCCCAATCTCTCCCAGATCCTACACCTCTTTCTGTAGATTTATATAGAGAGTATGAGGCTGTAATCCAGCCAGTAGCTAACACAGCTCACAAGGACAAGATAAAGTCACTTTATTAACACAAATTTAGCTCTCCTCAGCTGTAATCACAGATCACAGTTCTCTGTGCTAGCTCGTGGGTCTTGCCAGGTTCTTTAATACTCAGAGAAACCTCACTAGAATTTATAAAGAATAATTTGAAATAATTGCCTGTTTTAATGTCTGAGAGAGAGAGAGAGTTCTAAACGTAATATAATAAGCTCTGCTTTATGAGACCGAGAAAATGAAGGTGCCCAAAACATGACAAACAGAAAATGATATGCACATAAGTAGAGAGAAGAAAGCTGCATAATAAAGCTGTTTTTTTTTTGTAACTGTCCAAAAGAGACTGAGAAGGCTGAACATGAATTACTGCAAAAACAACTTACAAAGAAAACTATCAACTTGTTTAGTTCCCCAAATTTGCATCCTTTTGAAAAATGATTACAGAAGAGGCAGTGTTGTCTAGTGTCGAGGGTGAAGGGAGGACGACGAACTGAGGATCAAGAAACCTGGGGTTTGTTTCTGTTTTGTCATCGACTCACAGCGTGACCTTAACTTCTCTGCCTCTGTAAAGATAAGGATGATAGTACTCACACATCCTTGTAAAGAGGAATTTTAAGATTCTTGGTTAAAGGAAGTATATAAATGCATAGGGAAATATTATTCATATGTTATATAAATGATTTTTTATGGACAAAATTTTCAACGCTGGGCGCAAAGCTAGAGACTCAAGTTAGTATGGGCACTGAAATAAAAATGGAGCAAGTCACAGAGCTGTGGAGCATCTGCAGCTCACATTGACTTTAGTGGATTTTGTGGGTGCTCAGCACCTCTGAAAAGAAAGCAATTTTTTTTATTTAAGTGCTTTAATATGAATTTAAGAGTAAATTTAAGCATTCAGGTTTGATAAATTTTGTACATATTTGCAATCTCATTCTCTGCCCATCTTCCCAGAGTCATTACTCAGGTTAACCTTCCACTGATCATCAGAAGCAGGTTTGGCCACAGGGACAGTGAGCATTTTGCCTGAGTAATGACAGAAATGCTAAGAATTCGAGGGGTATGTCTGCATGTAACAATGTTTGGATTGTTAAAGACTGAAACCTCAAGAGTGTTGTTTGTTTGTTACTAAACAATGTAAAGATTCCCCCACCTCCCATTTTTTTAAAAAAAATATAAGCAGATGTCCTCAAGGATTAAGTTCAAAATCTAAATAAGCTGACACAGCACCTTTAAATAAAAATTATGCATAATATGGTGCTAAAGGTGCTATATACATATAATAGAATATATGGACACACTGCTTACTGTAAGAAAACATTCCTGCCTTTAATGCTTACTGCTTTAAAAGGGTAACGATACTTTACTTCCTTCTGTTATTGACATGGACACAGCATTGTTAAGGGGCTCTTATTGAATAAAAGGAGACCGTTACGTAAAGAGGAAGCAAATGCTGATGTGTTGGAACCTGGTGTGGTTTGAGGTGGCTGCACTTTTTGCCTCACCATTGCTCTTATTTTTTAATATTTATATGGGGAACAAAAGTGCGACACACATGAGCATTTGGTGTATGTTAAATCTCCTTAATGGCATGCATCTCCCCACAACATTAAATAATAGAATTGTATTTACGTCAGTAACATCACAAAGACAGACTTTCTGCAAGTGTTAACAATGGTCCATACAGGTGTTAGATTAAGAAACTTCTGTTCAAGGAATCCTGGGCCTGATTGACATTAATCAGTGATGTAAATCAGGATTAATCCCACTGAAGCCAAATGAGCTGTACTGTTGTAATTCAGGTTATAATGAAGTGCCAAGGGCCAGATTTTTTAAAGTGTAGTCTCATCCCTCACATCTCCACATGTAGGGCCTGGTCCTTTGAGGTACCAAGTGCTCTCAAGTTGAATGATTTCATTGGGAGTTATGGGTGTTCATCACTCCACAGGATTGGGCCAAATGTTTGGTGACCTGTGTGTAGACTTACTCACATAGCAGAGAGCAACCCGCTTGCTACTAATGAAGTCAATGGGAATTTTGCCACTGACTCCCATTTGAGTAGGATCAGGCATTCAGTGAGATCATTTGGGGCCAAATCCAGAGATCTTGCCCAAGAAAAAGATTCGGTTGGCTTTCAGAGCCAACCCATACCCTAGGAGAGAGTCCAGGACCACACTTCTTCCCCCTCTCCATGGGAGGTGGCTAGCAGCACTACCCTTGTGATCAGATGACTGTGACATACGAGAGATACCAAGCCCCAAATGCAGGAGCTCACAAATAGAAGGCATCTAGTACCTTGAGACCCCTTATGCAGTTGCAGCAGTCTGGCATAATCTAACCTAAGCATCTTGTGACTCATCTAGGATGCACACAGTTCATCATGGCGTTTCATAAATACTGCTTTGTTTAGGATATGGCCAATCAGATGAAATGATTGAATAGCTGAGTTTTATAATTAAGCTTAAAAGGCAATTTGATAGCATAGGACAATAAGAAGTGGGAGAATAATTCACATAGTTTCAGCTTAATGTGAACTGAAAAGCAAAGTCTTTCTCATAAAGCCCTCACAGGTAGAATTATGGACTATCTCATGAATAGGGTCGTGTTTTACAGGTCAAAGCTGAGCTTCATTAAAGGTACAGTGTAGCAAAGTGATTGCTGCAGATCTCTGACTGTAGCTGGCTTGTGGGCAAATACAGGGTTTCATTTTGAAGTGCCAAGATTACATTAAATAAGCTATAAATGTATAAGCCCAAAGAATTACAATCAGTTACGAGACTTTAACATCCCCCAAAAGCAAAGCAGCTCACAATCTACATTTGTAAAGCTATTGTTAGATGCTAAAATGTTATAGAACAGTATAAACAAGCATGCAAAAATGTACCAGTGTCCAATATTTTTTGAAAGACATACATTTAAGTCAAACAAACGTTAAGATATCTTCAACCACTGCGGTAGTATGATATATTCAAAATTCTATTTTGCTGCAAATCAGATATATTTTCAACTCAGATGAATAAAAAGGGATCAATCCACCACTCCCTTTATTTAGGCAAAACTTTCATTAATATTAATGGCAGGAAATGGCACCCAAGAAGTGTACAAAGGATAAAATATCAATATGACATGATCTTCAAGCAGATTAATTCAAGAAGTCTGTATTTATTTCTAAAATAACGGAAGTCCCGTGGTACCTTAAAGACTAACAAATTTCTTTGGGCATAAGCTTTCGTGGACTGCAGCCCACTTCTCTGATGAAAGGGGTTGCAGTCCATGAAAGCTGATGCTCGAAGAAATTTGTTAGTCTTTAAGGTGCCACAGGATTTTCATTGTTTTTGCTATATACAGACTAACACGGCTACCCCTCTGGAATTTGTTTCTAAGTGTATTATTGTAGGAACTCAAAATAACTTCATGCTGCTCTTGAATGAAGAAGCGATTAACTATTCTTATTCTTTAGACTTTTGTAACTTTCTCAAATATTTTAGTTGTCAAAAGCCTAAGTTCCATGTCTTGGAATATTAGGTTGACTAGATGGAAAGATTTGTGCCTCTCTTTATAATGTATCTGACATGGCTATTAACACTTTAAACTTGTCACCAATGCATTTGTGTGGTTTCATCCTTTTAGCAGACCTGACACATAAAGAAGCTCTGAAGTTCAATGTATTAATCTCTAAAAGCATATGTGGAAAGATTAGTGAACCAATAGGTTTGGGGTTTTTTTAAGTTCCTGTACAAGTTGGCACAGTAACAGTACCATATTATTAAAGTGTTAGAGTTTGGGGTAAGCTGTTTGTGTTTGCTTTAACATAATCTTTTCTTCAATCTACACATAATTTAAAATTATGTTCACACACATAAATTTCCACAAATCTTAAGTCATTCTCTTCTCAGAGGCTACAAACAGGGTTGGTATTTGAAAATGTAAGACCTTGTTCGGTCCTAACAAATGCCACCGTAAATCTGGATTAACTCCACTGGTTTCCGGGAGGCTACTCTGGACACCCTGCTGAGTTAAACAGAATTTTTTCCCCATATTACTACATTATTTCTTTTAAATATTACACTTTGTAATTTGCTTTAGCTAATTATATTTTTCATTCAACCATACTTTGTGGTTCTGTCCAGCATCTGTTGTAACCTTATTGGCAAAATCTGATAGAAAGGGGAAAAAATTTAAAAGAAACAAAGCCAGGTGATCTGCATTACTGGCCAAAATCCTAGAGTCCTTACACTAATCTGTATCATCCCTTCCTACAGTGAAAGAGGACGAGGCTCAAATAGGGGAAACCTCCATGAAAAACTGCTTATAGAATTCCTTCCCTGTTGTTCTACCCAGCCTCATAGAAAAAAAAGGGCAGTGCCTACATCCCTAGTTTAAGCATATCCCCAGGAATCCAGAGGAGGGCAGGCCAAGAATCCCTGACAGGATGTGCTGCAGAAAAGTCAACATAATTCCCAGAGAATTTCTATAGGTCCAGAAGCGGCCTAGTCTCTACCCACTCCCCACACATGGACACTGGACCCCTAAGAAGCCTCTGCAGAGTCTGCAGTGAGGTCATGAAGGTGTCTGACCACCCCATACCATGCAGGTGATGGGAGACCCAGACAAAGTGCATCTGTTCCATGTGCATCTCTGAGATACAATCAAGATCCCTGATTTCATTTAGTCCTTACTTAGGCAAAATTCCTATTAACTTAAGTGGGAGTCTTGCTTGAGTAAAGACTGATTAAAAATGGCTTTAGGACATCAGGCTTCTGCCCCCAAGTGAATATGGATGTAGCTGAATACATTTACCACCTTGTTTTTCATGTCAAAGCTAATGACAGTGGTCTAATGGCACAGTTGGGTTTAACTGTAAGGAATTTTTATTTATTACAAGATGGGTCATTGACAATTAAGGAGGCAAAATGTTTACATCAAGGGCCAAATCTTGCTTGCTTTGTGCATGTGAGGGGTTGATCGATTGATTTCTGTGGCGCTACTCACATAAGTGAGGCAACCGGGATGTGACCCCATGAGTAACAAGTCTCTGTTTACATGAAGAATGGAAATATATCTGCTATTTCAATGAATTATTTACCATACGTAGCTGCAGTTAAGTACTACTAAATTTATTATGATATATTGAATTATAAGAAGAAAGGATTGAGGTGCCTAAGTGCTTCTGGGCACCTAATCCCAGAATCAGGTGCCACTGGGATTCACAAAACCCCCACTCAGCTCCCTCTGAATGCTATAGGTGCCTAATGATTGCTCAGTGCCTAGATTCTGGAGTAAACCTTGTCTAGCTACCAATACTTCTGCCTCTAAGCATTCACACTGGTGCCCCAAGCCAGGCATTCAGATGCTTAAATCCTAGGGGAAGATAAACATTTGATCCCCTAACTCACCTGTGGGGCTCAAGTGATCTCTGGGCTCGCCTCCTGGATCAGACCCTGACAGGTGAGCTTGAACAAAATGGCTGGGCGGGTGGAAGGAAGGAACCACATTCCTCAAAACTTCTGCTCTGGTGGCCAGGTATTCTTATGGGATGTGAGAGACCCCCTAATGAAGTCCAGTCTCCATTTGAGGAGGAAAGTGATTTGAATAGATCTCTATTACCTCTTGAGTGCTCCTCTAACCACCTGGCTAGGGGTTATTCTGGCACAATACTTCCCTCATCTCTCCTGTGCAAGCTGTTCCCATTTGGATAAATAGTTAATGAGGCATTGGAACAGGGGAAATGGACCCAGGTCTGATATGTGAGTGCCCAAACCACTTAGATATGGAGTCATACTCTCTTTCTCTCTCTGTGGGTTCAGTGGGAGCAGAATTAGGTCAATGCTTAGCATTTGAAAATCCCACTTCTTAGCTTTTACAAATTAAAATAAAAATTTCCCAAGAAAAATCATTTGCAGGGCAAAAGTAAAAACTAAGACTAAAGTTATTGTTTACTGTAGGCTGATCTGTTCATAAAATATATTAGTTATCTTTTGGGGATGGGATTTTTTTTCTTCTGCTCCTTAAATCAAACCGGCAAGTCACCCATTTATAATTAATTAGTATTTCCGCTATCTTTTGCTAAAGTGCCTAGCGATCTGTCAGCACAAGTGCCAAAAACCCAGTTATTATCATCAGCTTGTTGACCTCTCTGCTTCATCCCACACCCAACAAAAACTGTATTTCCTTTGTGCACTTCAGAAAACAAAAACAGTTCACCATAAAACTAACTGGTTGCAATTCCCTAACCATAGAGGACAGGGCAAGAAGCAGTGGACTTAAATTACAGCAAGGGAGATTTAGGTTAGACATTAGACATAAGGCCCGGTTAGACAAAACCCTGGCTGCGATGATTTAGTGGGATTGGTCCTGCTTTTAGCAGGGGGTTGGACTAGATGACCTCATGAGGTCCCTTCCAACCCCAAGATTCTATGATTAGGAAAAACTTCCTAACTGCAAGGATAGTTACGCACTGGAACAAATTACCTAGGGTGGTTGTGGAATGTCTGTCATTGTCTAATCTATTCTTAAAACCCCCAAACACCTGTCATAAGTTTTAAATACTATTTAATTTAATTTTAATATTAATATTAAAAACTTAGATCTGCTTCAGTGCCAGGGACTGGACTAGAAAACCTATCGCAGTCCCTTGAAGTCCTATATTTCTCTGATTCTACGAAAAAAGAAACAAGACATTTCACGAGGGTTTTGAAGATGCTGAAAAGCTGTAATTGTGAGGAGTAACTTAAATGAGAGCAGTGGGAGACTTGTGCTTTCAGGCAGGGGAAGCTTCACTGCAAATTAAGTTTTATTTCCTTTACTTGCTGCAGCAAAATGACAGCCTTGACAGACATATGGGTTGTTTACAATCCTAAAGGCTTTTTAGTTTTAAAGTGCTTCCAGAATTTATCTAGCTGCACTATATGACGTAGACACTGATTATGTTAAATATAGCTTGTAATTGGAACACCTTCCTGAATGTGCACAGTAAAACAGGTTTTTGTTCTACTTCGACATTGTTGGTCTAACTATGGAGATGACCCAGCCAAGGAACACCTTCCTGAATATTCACAGTAAAATAGGTTTTTGTTCTACTTCTACATTATTGGTCTAACTATGGAGTGGACCCAACCAATCCAATGAGTCTTTTGTCATTAAATTCAATGGGAACAAGATCTCACCTTCTGGATTCATTTCTGAGTATACAGTCAACACCACAAGGCAGATGCCACATCCCCATTTAAGTCCCATCTCCAAAAAAAAAACCCCACCAACCCATGTTTTATTTTTAATGGTGGTTTCTGATGAAATCTTGCTCTAATTTAAAATGTGGGCTTACTCTGAAAACTGACTTTAAAAGTGTCAGAGTGGGATTCCGAGTGCATTGTGGCTCAAGATCCAGATCACAAAGACTCAGTGTAAAATGTTTAAAAAAACAAACCAAAAACTAAAAAAACTAAATACCACCCCACAAATTTAGGGCCAGATACTGATTTGAATTTGCACTATAGTAAAGATGGATTAAATCCACTTTGATAGAATTACACCAGATTGACACGGTTGTGGCTGACATTAGCTTCTGGCTCTTTACCTAGGACATGCAAATCAGAATGTGCTCTTATTAGCTCATGCATTATTACTAAAAAGAAGATTCTGCCTCATTTATATTTGTACCACGCCATTGTCTTCACTGCAGTTTGGAACCTCGTGCTAAATTCTGCCCTTACTTATACTCCATATAAAAATGACAAGAAGCATTGGATTTGCTCGGGTGTATGTCTGGTTCGTAGTTAACAATGCTTAGTATTTTATGAGTTAGTACAGAATTCAGATTGCTTTCCCAGAGTTTTGCTAGCAGAATAAAAATCTTAAAAACTTATTTTCATCATTGAAGTCATCTGGTAAAATCCTGGATACACAGGAGAGATTTCTAACCAGGCAGATGCCATTTTCCCCCACAGCCTGCACCTTTGGTAGGAAGATTCTCCTCTTTCCAGGGAGAATTTGCAATCACATGCTTTGATGATAAACCCACTACTATAGAATTCCCACTCTTCCATTTGGAATCCATACGGGTTCCTTTCCCCCGTTCTTGCCTAGGAGATGCCTTGGAAGTTGGTGTAGCTCTAAAGCTGCAGTATCTGCTCAGATAACATGGTGATGTTATTTGCAGGTCAAATCTTACTCCCCAACCCCATTTCACAGCTCTATGGTAGCAGAAGTGATGTCAGCTGCTGAGATATTGCTTTTATATTAGAACAAATATTATGACCATTTAAACTCTGGCTTTTCACCTGCACAGAGTTTTGGTGACACAAGGGAACTCTATTAAACACATCAGGGTTGTAAAACAGGGAACCAGATTCTTCAGCAGAAGATAAAGTTGCCCTGTACCTATCAGTACCATTACATATCTGTTCGGATGTTGGCAGCGGGTAGCATCAAGTAACAGATGGAAGGAGGCCAGCAGAGAAGAAAGAATTTTCCTCCATTAAAAAACATTTTTGTTTGGGTTGTTTGTTTTTCTTCTGCACTTAATTGGGCAAAAGATGTCATTGGTTTCAGCTACCTCAACATGACATGAATGAGGATTATTCAAATGGATTGTATATGGTTGTATATCGATAATTATCCATTAATTGCATCATAATAATTTGACTTGGCATCTACTCTACATAATGGTCTAGCTGCAGCACATTGGGTTTGTATTCAAAACGTATGTTGAAATATATTCTCTTACAATCCAATGTCATCAAATAAACTATTGCTGAATTCTACATGTCTTTTAAGGATGGTAATATCCTGGTATAGCTTCGATTTTGAGCAGAGGTTGCTGTTAGCCCCTTGAACACGTCTTTTTGTTGCTAAGCAGGTGCAGATTGGAGATCAGAATAGAGCACTCGAGAGAAAAAGCAAGCAATTCCACCTCCTCCAATTTAAAGACAATATTGCCTTGGTAACAGGTAACACATGTGAAGTACAATAGTTAATTAAGGCCTCCAGTTATAAAAGCAACAAAACAAATGAAAATGAGAGGCACTATAGCAAAATATAGACAATCCTTAATAGTCATGTAGCTTAAACAGATTAGAATACTTGGGGAACATCATTAAACAAGTGGAAAACAGATATGGAGGTCAGATGAAACTTAATGAACAGAAATGCAAAAGGAAATTAGGTGGATTGGAGTGCACTCAGCAAGATAAAGGAACATTATGAAGAACAAATTCCCACTTATAGGTAGAAGAAAGAGAAGGAAGAGCAAGTGAATTTCCCTAAAGTTTGTTTAGTGATGGAGAATATAGCTGCATTAGCAGTACCTATCTTGAACTCTATGGCTATGTCTACACTTACTAAAGTTAGTTCGAATCAGTTAATTCGAACTAACTAATTCGAACTAATTTTAGTTAGTTCGAATTAACTTAATTCGAACTATAAAAATTTAGTTCAAACTAAGCAAGTGCCATTCATGGCACTTGCTTAGTTCGAATTAGCGAATTGCATTGAGTTCAATGGGCTGGTTAGTTCGAACTAAGCAATTAGTTTAAACTAACATGGCCACATTGGTTAATTCGAACTAACTAATTCGAATTAACCCTTAGTTCAAATAGCCTATTCGAATTTATTAGTTCGAATTAAGGAAGTCCTTAATTCGAACTAATTAAAGCCTAGTGTGGCCATGGCTTTAGTTAGTTCGAATTAAGCTTCCTTAAACATTTAAACAAACAAACAAAAAATCGAAATAGGACACCCATACAAGAAATACACACATAAAAGTGAAAAAGGAAAAACACCTCCCACAACTTCTGTCTGACCACAAACACACCCTTCCATCAACCTCTCTAGCATCCTTACTGAAATTTTTGCCCACCAAATGGAGAAATACATAATTATATAATAAGAAATGCAGAAGGGGAGAAAGCATAATGATAAATATGCTGAAATATTACAATATATGCATTCTAATCAACTACTCCAAATCAAGGAAAAGCAAGAAAATCTAAATAAATATGTAAATAACTGGCAGCAGATGAAAAATAGGACCTTATTTAGACATGCTGATCATATGGCACACTAAAGCGAAAGGGAAAATAAAGAGACAACAATAGTTTTGTAATAAATGTCAAAACCTGGGCAGCATTTCAAGAAAGAAGTAGAAAGCTCTAGGCAAGGGGCTCCCTAAGTCTAGAAAAGAGCAGGTCAGACCTGAGGAATTTTTATCTTGCAGAAGAATTAAATAGGATGACTTGGAACTGAAATAGGAAAGATGTCAATATTCTCATTTCTACCAAGAATGGGTGAAGGGAAACTGTTCTAGTCTTTTAAGTTCTATTTTTTTCACCCAGCAGTACAATAACGAATTCTGAGTGAGGATCAAAGTAGGGTATCATCCACTTCTAATGAACTATTGTTTTTTGCATTCTACTAATTTAAATTTCCAAAATTGATGGTTAATCCCAAATTAGTTAGGCAAAAACTCTAACAAGATCACAGAAAATAAGGTGGAAAAATAGAAAGCCTTGCCTGGTCCTGCTTGCTTAAAAAGAGG
The DNA here is from genome assembly GCA_007922175.1 of Pelusios castaneus. Classification (NCBI taxonomy): domain Eukaryota; kingdom Metazoa; phylum Chordata; order Testudines; family Pelomedusidae; genus Pelusios; species Pelusios castaneus. The sequence goes on along the minus strand of ML685816.1, from coordinate 8,129,514 downwards.
TGATGCATTTCTGTTGGTTCCAGTTGTAGATTTAAATATTTGGCCTCCTTCTGGGTGATCTTTAATGGTTTCAGGGACCTTTCAGGTAGTCCCTCACCTCAATTTTCCTCTTGGGTCCCATCAGAGGGTGTTCCCTTGAGTTCTTTCAGGTCTTAATTCCAGACCACATCATTTGAGGACTTCTTCAGCACCATCGTGTTTTCTTTGGGTGTTGAAGCAGGCCTCCACCTGTGATGCTATCTACATAATTTTTGAGTCCCAACCAGCCCTCCCATGTGCTTTTGGAGAAGGGAACAGAGCTAGCAGCAGCAATCTATCCTTCCCTCCCTCAGCTTCCCCCCTTCTGGGGCTTCTTTACTCTCAATTTATGTAGCCGTAGGCCTCAGCTGCTATTATTTACCCCTCTAATTAGCCCCTCACCTCTAGTGACAATCCTGGGTTAATTCATGACTCAGCACACCGTGTCACAGGTCCCCATTGACTACAGACAAACGTAAACTCTAACTTAGCAACATAGTGCAAATAGTCCATGATAAAGTCCCCAAACATGGTCCCTATCACCTACATTCATGTAGTCCGTAAAACTGAGTTTCTTTCTCACCCTACCCTTTTGTCTTCTGCCATGTCTTCTGCCAAGAAAGTCACCTCATTCCTTCCTCCAGAGGTGCAACCTCACTCCCACAACCTCTCTGATGACAGCATTCTTACCAGGCTGCATACCTCTCTCCCCTCTCACCTCTTGGCTCCAGCTCTCTAGCTTAGCACCAAGCAGGCATCTACCTCTACTGATGTTGCTGCTCCTGCCGTCAGCCCTCCAGCTCTGGCTTGGGGACACCAGCCAGGAAACTTCTCTTGTTTCTCTCCTGTCCCTGGCACATCTCCTCTCCTGCCTCCTTTCTCCTGATTGACCTTTCCACTCTCTTTGTTGGTGCAGCTGGTACATATATCTATTTCTATATATTGCAAACCTGTAAACCTTATTCATATGAAATAAGATATGTTTACAGAAGTCACTGAATTTGATGGGGCTATTAATCAATGAAAGTCTTATTGAATTTTAATCTGATGGGGCATCTGTGACACATTGGTTGGCACAGAAGGGGTTAAAAGAGCTCAAGGGAGCCAGCAGCCAACAGAAGATGGCTGAGAGAAAGAGCCAATCAGGGCCAAGCTGGCCCATTAAAAAGGCACTGCAGGCCAGAGCACTCACCACCTAGAACTTAAGGAGGAAAGGCTGCATCTCTTGCAGGCTGAGACACCTGCAGAAGCTTGGAGAGAGCTACTGCTGGCAGGGACAGTGGAAACAAGAGGAGCTCCTTACTAGCTGCTGAGGGTGAATAGTTACAGGCCCTGAAGACAGGTGACGGAGGTACTAGATCTATAGGAAAGTGACCCAGGGAGACAGAAGCAAGGAAAGGAATTTGAGGCACAGCAAGAGGCTGTGATTTACAAGGTCCCTGGTCTGGGACCCAGAGTAGTGGATGGGCCCAAGTCCCTCCTCCTGCGCCTTGCTACTGAGGAAGTAGCAGGACAAACTACTGCAGTCACCACTGGGGAAACGGCTGGACTACAGAAGAACCAAACCTTTCTCAAAAGGAGAAAACACAGACAGTGACATGGTCAGAGAGCCAAGCCATGAAGAGGACGCTGCATTTCCTAATAGCTGTGAGAAGGGCTACAGGAAAACTGCAGACTGTTAGTGTGCAGCCGACCAGAAGGAGGTGCCACACTGGCAGTGAGTGGTGGAGGGTGATCCATCATACTCAGGTTGGAGCAATGGGCCCTTGGACAAGCAACTTGTTCTTTCTAGCAAATATAAACTATGGATTGGCTCCAACCAAAATGCCATATCCCAATACTCACAAACACAAGGTGTGGTCAAAATCTGAGCCTAGGCTGATCCCAACTCTGTACGGGGTTAAAGGGACGATCTGGTTCCAAACACCTTCCCCTGAATTTTTGAGTGTTCACAATCTGGATTAGGATCAGAATTCTTCAGGTTAGTCTCATCTCTATGACAAACTGATATAAATAGCTCAAAACAGCATGAGCATGTTTCTGTGTGGATTAAAAAAAAAGAGTCCCACTCACATCCATCTGAAGGGATCATTAAGATTTTCTGAATCATCCTTTAGTCATCCTCTTCTGTTGAATAAGTACATATTTTTAAAAAAATATTAATCACTATTTGCTATTACAGGTCAATACTAAATGTACCTACCATTGGAGGTTATCCAGGAATTTTCTAATGGATTTCAAATGTCTCTAGTATATTTTTTGCCATAAACTATATATATGGAGGCTAGAGCATAAAAATCAGTGAAAAGAATAGATTTAGTATGCAGAGGGAGGACATTTGAATGCCTTAGAAACATACTGCAGTGTATTTCTTGCTGGAAATCTCTCTCTTCACAGACCTGATAGTAGAGGTAGAAAAAAATTTCACACAGATCTCTCTTTTATTACTTTATATTTTGTGGGCCTGATCCCAGATTCCTTCAACACCAAAAATAGCCACAGAGTCGGTAGAAGTTTTAGGAGTGAAACTCATCCCTGTATGAAAGGCTGGCATAAGGCGTAAGCACTAGATAAGTGTCACTAAGTTTGCAATTGTGGGGGCCCTCCACACATAGGTGAATCTTACCCCCTGTGAATGATGAATGCGGGATATGGCCCCATTTTAATACCATGAAGCAAATGACACTGATGAGATTTGCGAATTTTAAAACCATCTGCAGCATTGGGTCCCGATTCATACTACAATATATCATGTTATGCCACTGTGACGCCACTGAAATCAGCGGATTTATACATGCCTAAAACTGGTGTAATAGCAAGGAGAACTTGGACTTTGAGCTAGACTAATCAGAGAAAAACAGGTAAATTTCCATTTTGCAGAATTTTAATGAGCAAATGGCACATCTGTTCCCTATTCATAAGAACATAAAAATAGCCACGTTGGATCATACCAATGGCCCATCTAGCACAGAATCAAATAAATCTGTTAGTCTTTAAAAGTGCCACAGGACTCTGTTGTTTGTCTTCCGACAGTGGCCAATGCCAAGTACTTCAGGGGGAATGAACAGAACAGATAATTATCAAGTGATTCATCCCATCAGCCATTCTCAGCCTCTGGCAAACAACAATCTCCCCGCTATCCTGGCTAATAGCCATCGATTCACCTATTCCCCATGAATTTATCTAGTTCTCTTTTGAACCCTATTATAATCTTGACTTTCATAACATTCTCTGGCAACAAGTTCCACAAGTTGATTGGGCACTGTGTGAAGAAATATTTCCTTTTGTTTATTTTTATACTTGCTGCCTATTAATTTCATTTGGTGACCCCTAGTTTCCCTACTCCTAATCATTTTAGTTGCTCTTTTCTATGTCTTTTCCAATTCCAATATATCTATTTTTAGATGGGGCAACCAGATCTGCATGTAGTATTCAAGATATGGGCATACCATAGATTTATAAAGAGGCCATATAATATTTTCTGTCTTATCATCTGTTCTTTCCTAATGATTCCCAACATTTTGTTGCTTTTTTGACTGCTGCTGCACATTGAGTGGATGTGATGTATTCAGAGAACTATCAACAATGACTTCAAGATCTCTATCTTGAGTGATAACAGCTAATTTAGACCCATCATTTTGTATTTATCGCTGGGGTTATGTTTCCCAATGTGCATTATTTGCATTTGTCGACACTGAATTTCACCTGCAATTTTGTTGCTGAGTCACTCAGATTTGTAAAATACCTTTGTAACTCTTCGCAATCTGCTTTGGACTTAATTATCTTGAGGAGTATTGTACCACCTGCAAATTTTGCCACTTCACTGTTTCTTCTTTTTACAAATCATTTATGAATATATTGAACAGTACTGGACCCAGTACAAACCCCAGAGGACACCACTATTTAATTTCCTGCATTGAAAATTCATCATTTATTCCTACCCTTTGTTTCCTATATTTTAACCAATTACTAATCCAGGAGAGAACCTTCCCCTCTTATCGAATGACTGCTTACTTTGCTTAAGAGCCTTTGTTGAGGGACCTTGTCAAAGGCTTTTTGAAAATCTAAGTACACTGTCTCCACTAGATTACCCTTGTTCACATGCTTGTTAACCCCCTCAGAGAATTCTAGTAGATTGGTGAGGCATGATTTCCTTTTACAAAAACCATGTTGACTCTTCCCCAACAAATTGTGTTCATCTATGTGTCTGATAATTCTTCTCTTTACTAGTTTCAACCAACTAGCCTGGTAGTGAAAATAATCTTACTGGCCTGTAATTGCTGGGATTGCCTCTGGAACCTTTTTTAAAAATTGGCGTCATGTTAGCTATCTTCCAGTCACCTGGTATAGAAGCTATGTTAAATGACAGGTTACATTCCACAGTTAGTATTTCTGCAATTTCATGTTAGTTCCTTCAGAAATCTTGGGTGAATGTCATCTGGTCCTGATGACATTACTATTTAATTTATCAATTTGTTCCAAAACCTCTTCTAAGGAAAATCTAGGACAATTCTTCAGGTTTGTCACCTAAGAAGAAAGGTTCAGGTTTGGGAATCTCCCTCACATCCTCAGCAATGAAGATCAATACAAAGAATTCATTTAGCTTCTCCGAAATAGCCTTATCTTCCTTGAGTACTCCTTTAGCATCTCAATCATCCAGTGATCCTACTGTCTTTTTACTAGGCTTCTGCTTCTGAAGTACTTTAAAGAAATGTTCTGCTACTTTCTGAATCTATGGGTAGCTGTTCTTCAAATTCTTTTTTGGCCTTCCTAATTATATTTTTACACTTCACTTACCATGGTTTATGCTCCTTTCTATTTTTCTCAAAAGGATTTAACTTCCACTTTTTAAAGGATGACTTTTTGCTTCTAACTGCTTCTTTTACTTTAGTGTTTAGCCATTGCAGCACTTTTTTGATCCTTGTAGTATGTTTTTTAATTTGCGGTATACATTTAAATTGGGCCTCTATTATGTCTTTAAAGTCTTTAAAATATTTCCTTGCCGCTCGAAAGGTCTTCACTTTTGGCACTGTACCTTTTAATTTCTGTTTAACTAATTCCCTCATTTTTGTGTAGTTCCCCTTTCTGAAATTTAATGCTACCATGGTGGGGTGCTTTGGCATGCCCCCTTCCACAGAGATGTTAAATTTTATTATGTTACGGTCACTATTAGCTAGTGGTTCAACTATATTCATCTTTTGGATGAGAGCCTGTGCTCCACTTTGGTCTAAATCAAGAACTGCCTCTCCTCTTGCACATTCCAGAACTAGCTGCTCCAAGAAGCAGTCATTTAAGGTGTCAAAAAACTTTATCTCTGTTTCCCGTACTGAGGTGACATGTATCCAGTCAATATGGGGACAGTTGAAATCTCCTGTTATTCTTGAGTTTTTTATTTTTATAGTCTCTGTGAACTCCCTGAATATGTCATAATCACTTTTACCATCCTGGTCAAGGGGTTGGTAGTATATTGCTTCTGCTATATTCTTATTATTAAAATATGTAATTAATATCTATAGAAATTATTAGGCACAGTTTGGTTTATTTAAGATTTTTATTTCATTTGATTATGTTTTCTTTACCATAGCGTGCCACTCCCCCTCAGTGCAGCCTATTCCATTTTTCCGATATATTTTGTAACTGGTATTACTGCATCCCATTGACTACCCTCATTCCATCAAAGTTTCTGTGATGCATATTATATCAATATCCTCATTTTATACGAGATGCTCAAGTTCACTTATCTTTGTATTTAGACTTCTAGCATTTGTATATAAGAACTTTAAAAAACTGTCACTTTTTAACTGTCTATTATTATGTGATGTAATTGGACTCTTTTTCCTTTGACTTTTTAATCAGTTCCTACCCATATTTTATCATCTTCCATCCTCTTCTCCTTACTAGGATATAGATAATCTCCATTAATAGATCCTCCCCTAAGGGATGTCTTTGTCCAAACTACATGCTCCCCCACACCTCTCAGTTTTCCCCTAGCCTTAACTTAAAAACTGTTCTATGATCTTTTTAATTCCATTTTGGTTTAGGTGGAGCCAGTCCTTCCTGTAAAAGCTCCCCTTTTTCCAAAAGGTTCCTGAGTTCCCAATAAATCTAAACTTTTCCTCCCTACACCATCATCTCATCCATGCACTGAGACCCTCTAGTTCTGCCTCTCTTACTGGCCCTGTATGTGGAACATAAAGCATTTCATCAGAGTATGCTACCATGCAGGTCCTGAACTTCAGTTCTTACCTAGAAGCCTAAATTTGCCTTCTCTTCTATCCTCCTCTCTGTCATTGAAACCCACATGACCACTGGCTTCTCCCCAGTTCTACACATTAGTATTTGTAAAGTGCTTTGATAATATGAAATGTTGCAGAGGTGGTCGATATTATATATAACTTTAGGCATAGGCCACATTTAAAGCAGCAGACTTAGAGCTAAAAGAAAAGATCACTGTCCCACTACAAGCTTCAAAGACTGTCATATAGTTGTAGCTACAATGGTAACCAAGCTTTCTTCTTTAGGATGGTTTATATAATTCCCCAACACCGGTTTTCAAGACAGACAAAATTTTAGTTATTAATCATTAGCACTCTTTTAATTCAGTTGTACAGGAAAAAGGGAAGGAGCCTGCCATTTACATTTGATTAAAAGATTATTTAGTATTTTGCATTTGAAGATCCCTTTAGGGTGGAAATTGTGTTTGCTTTTAATGGTAGTGTAATGAATTGTCTTATGGAAAGGTTTGCCACTACCCTTTACTGGAAATGTGGGTGATTAAGCTTCACGTACGACTCTTCCTGAAGTAATTCACAGGTTAGATGTGGATTTTGTGGAGGCATGTAAAATGTCAGAGGCACAAGGTTTCAGACAGGCCTTGATAACAACTCAGATATGCAAGGCAGAAAAGGAGGGGGCAGATGATGTAGGGCGTAGTGAGTCTGGGGAATACAGGATGTTTACATCAGGGCCATCCCTTGCAGGCCAGGTTCCTTGCTCCCATCCCTCCCCCAGGCTGGCCTGCTCCTCCTCCAGGGACCTGGAGCTGCCGGTGGCGGGATCTAGCCCTGGCTGGGGACCAGGTGGCAGGAGCCAGGTGCAGGCTGGCCCAGAGGCTGGGGGGGGGGGGGGGCCCACCGGGGGGGGGGGGGGCATGAAACCACGGGGCTCAGGGCAGTTACCCTGCTCACCCCCCCAAAGGACAGCCCTGGTTTACATCCTCCTAGGGATCAAGAAGAAAAACCAAGACTTAAAAAGTGACATTCTACCTCAAGGGTAGTCAATAGGCAGATCCTGTGCCAAAACCGGACAGTCAGACGCTTTTGAACAGACCGTGACATCATTTTATTTACTTATTGTTATTGTGGTGTGAAAAATTGTTTCTCTGGAATCTGGACTTCGACTATACTTTGACCAAGAAATCGGGACAACAAAAAACAATTGAGTACCCCCTGCTCTAGAGGTTTCAAAACAGTGGAGAGAGAGAAATTTTGGCCAAGTAGGCAAATGTAGATGTTATCTGATACTCATGTGACTAAGGGTTGGCAGGGCTGTGCCTTCAGGCCCTGATCCAGCAAAACAAATTATACATTTGTAAACCAAAGCCAGGGAGACTATTCACATAAAGTTATGTGCCCGTTTCAGTTCATTGCTGGAGTGGAGCCTTGGGTGGCATAAAGTAAATGTACAGTTATGCAAAACTCAGATGATTTGCGCAAACATTTGCTTTTGTTTCACTGTGCCTGGCTTTGCATCATTTCAGTTTTGCATTTGAAATTTATGTAATCAGTTAGGATGAATTGTCTCCTAATGAATCGTTCCAATATACAGAGATTATTAATCCTTAATATATTTGCTTTCATATTTAGCCCACATTGAGTTAACAGGCAATCGATGACAATAACTGTTTTATGACCAAGAATTATTTGGAAACTTAATTAGAACATGAGGCAGGCTTGTGCGACAGATATCCAAATGCAGTCTACTTTGCTGGGGCTTTTATTTTGCAACTCTGTTGTCTCTTTCTCTTTGATGGTTTAGCTGTAAAGTGCCCTGGGATTTTCATGAAAAACAATCTAAAAATTCATGTTGCTAAAAACACATTAATGGTTATCTTGATTTAAAAGTTAAAATGACTCTTGTTTCCAGTTACTGAGGGTATGTCTACAATGCAATAGAAGCCCCAGGTTAGTGGGAAAGGAGTCAACGGACCTTGGTTTAGAAAATCCTTGGCTGAGGATCCACACTGATTGTTAACCCTAAGTTAAGAACTTCTAACTCGGGCTCAAACCTGGAACTGCAGCAACCACACTCCAGCACACAGACCCCAATCAAACCAATCAGATTTCAGACTGTCTAGTGCTCTCCCAAAATGTGATCACTCTAGCTTTTGACCTAGGTACATTGTGGGGAAACTTGACTGTCCACCCTGCCCATTATAGGAAGTTCAAACAGCCTGCCATACATCCTGCCCAGCAGTCATTTAATGCTCCCAGGATCTCAGCTTCCAGAGTCAGCAACCTGGAGGAGGCACCTTTTGAACAATGTTTCTTGTTTGTGATTTCACTTCTGTGTCAGGAAATGGGCAGAACTTTCCTAGCGATGTTGCAGAGCTTATGATGGGGCAAGAGGAGACATGGCAGACTGTAATTGGCTCATGACACTCGATAAAATCACTGATGTCCCTCATGAAGACTGGGAAATTCTGGATCAGAGCCATAAGCACAGACTGGTGGGACCACTTTATCAAGCAGACCTGGGATGACCAGCAGCGATCCAGAACCTATCACAATCTCTGGGAAGCCAGAGTTGGTTCCATTCACGGAGAAATGGAGCATCACAGCAAGGTGCTGCTGAATCCATACCTTCAGCCAGAAAGTGCACCTGATGCAGCCAGAGCTGGATGGACTCAGGCCACAGAAGTCAGAGACACTTTGTGCTTCCCCAGTGTGCAGCTGTGTCACCAGAAACAGGAGAATAATACATTTATGACCATGCAGAGGGATGACATGACCACTTCTCAAATGGGGATGTGTTGGTTGGTTCTAAGTATGGATTAAGTAAGGAAGTGATTGATATAGGCTACTGGTTCTCAACCAGAGCTGGATGGACTCAGGCCACAGAAGTCAGAGACACTTTGTGCTTCCCCAGTGTGCAGCTGTGTCGCCAGAAACAGGAGAATAATACATTTATGACCATGCAGAGGGATGACATGACCACTTCTCAAATGGGGATGTGTTGGTTGGTTCTGAGTATGGATTAAGTAAGGAAGTGATTGATATAGGCTACTGGTTCTCAACTGGGGGGGGAGGGGAGGAGTCTGCAGCTTCCTGCCAGTCTGCAAGTAGGTTTCAGGTGGGCCTGCCCAAATACATTGGGCTTCAGCCCTGCAGGGGTAGGGCTTGGTTAGAGGAGCCACCTCCAGGGCCTGACTCACCGTAGTAGGCCATAGAACCTGTTGGGTGTGGGAGAAGTGCAGCCAAACATTGCTGTGTCAGATGGGGGTTGCCCACATACGTAGCCAGCAGCTAGTCACATAGGCTATATCTACACTTGTTAATTTAAGTCGACTTAGGGCTCTCCAGGACTACACTGGCTTAAGTCGATTTTAGAAAGTCGACTTAAGCCTAAAGTCAAATTAAAAGGAGATTTAATAAAGTCGACTTAATTTTCATTAAGTCGACTTAAGCAGCTTGCTTAAGTTGACTTAAGGAAAGTGTAGTGTAGACACAGAGTAAATTAAGTCGACTTAAGCAAGCTTAAGTCGACTTAATTTACAAGTGTAGACGCAGCCAGTGACACACCATTGCTCTGCCCCTGCTGCCTCAGCACTTCAGGGAGCATGGTCATATGGAAAGCAGAAATCAAGGTGGGAGCAAAGAATAACGCAGCGTGCCCCCCACACCCCATCCATCCCACCAATGGGGGGAGGGATTTGTCTATTTAAATTTATTGATCTCTGGGGTAAAAATGTTGAGAGCCACTGATAGACAATGGTATTGAGGAACAAGATTTGCATACTACTTCCTGATTGTCCCTCAGCATGTGTTTACCTTTATTATTTTAAATATGCACTGAATGATGCGATGCCAAGATGGCAGTAAACATTCTTGGTTAAATAAAAAGCTTTATTTATCAACATTGCCCCATGGCTAGGCGGGCTGGCTGGTATTACCACACCAAAGCTTCAGTGACAACAGAGCCTTAAGGAAAAAACCAAAGTTCACGAGCAAGCGCACACAGTGAAACCATGCAGAAGACAGAAGTCCCCTATCATTGCATGTCCCTGGCCTCCCATTCTCCTTTCCCTGTTTGCCATGCCCTCAGTGCCTGGGTGGGGGGATGGAAGCACCCATAGCATACAAGGGGGTCCAATAGGGAAGGCTGCATGGGACAAAGATGCCCTGTCCAGCTGCTTCTGGGACCCGACTGCACGGGCCAGCTAGCTATTTCAGGACTACATCACAGAGTACCACGCAGGGGACTCCAACTGTGGTGTGAGTGATGCAGCAGGAGCTATTATTGATATCAACTGCTCAGAGCGTTCTTCTGCTGTGCTTTGTCCTTCTCCCTTAGCTACCATTCCTGTTCCAGGAACAATGAAGAAAATGCTTGCTCCAGTGTTGAAATCCCAAGCTGTGCCCCCATCCTAAGCCTTTCCTCTCACTAGAAATCCTTCTGTCTTTAGCAAAAACAAGGAGAATCCTGTGGCACCTTAAAGACTAACAAATTTCTTTGGGCATAAGCTTTCATGGGCTCCAACCCACTTCGTCAGATGTAACACAGCTACCCCTCTGAAAATTGTTCTTCTGTCTTTGGTGCCCCAACCACATTTCTGGGCAAAAGTTCAAGCTCCCATCCAATTTGGCTCAAATTGTTTTGTCACTGAGTGTGTGTATCCTAGGTTTACCCCTTTTCAAAACTATGATAAATTTTGTACAAACTATGTCTTCTAAGGTATCATCTGAAAACTCATGATTTCCTGATCAATATTGTCCTGGTAAAATGTGTGGCAACACTGTATGTCAAGTTATAATTTTCTACTGTATGATCTTACTAAGGGCTAGTTTTCACTGTCGGAGACAAAATCACCACTGTCAGATCGACCTTCCTGGTTGCCTGAGTGGGTCTAGGGCAGTTGAACTGAAATACATAAGTTATTTTAAGTAACTTGCATATCAATGTTCGACTGTTGCCCAAAACAGTGGGCAGTATAGACCTGCCCTAAGACATATTATGAATCTGGGGAAGCAGCCACAAACTAGTTCCTTAGAGACAAAAGGAAACTGAGGCCTCAGGTAGGTACCATGTCTTCTGCTGTGGTATTTTTATTGGTTTTCTGAACTTTCTACTTTTCTCTTATATAGGAAATGATCTCACACTAAAAACTGTATCCTCAGAGGCACGGTGACTATCTTTACATACTACTTCCATGTTTTTTTGCGATGCAGAGAAAGTGCATGTTTACCAATTAAAAATCATTAACCGACTTGTCCATTCTATCTATTCTTTGATCCACACATGCAAGGCTATTGATACAGATTTCAGCATCTGAAGAAGCTAGCTATACATGAATTCAGTACTGAGAATCCTACCTACGTTTAATAAAGAACTCAAGGAAGGTAAATGTAATTAATGAAAATGAATAGATCAATAGATATGTCAAACTAACGATATCTTTGTCATCTCATTAAAAAGGATAATAGTGTTGATATTAGTTTTCTGTAAAGCATTTGACTTAGTATCAAACAATAGTTTGATTAAAAAGTTAGAAGGAGATAAAATTCACATGACATATTATATAAAGCTGGCTAACTGATAGGTATGTAGGGGAGCTACACAAAAATGAGGAAGCTAGTTAAATGGACATTAAAAGGAAAAGGCACAAGAACAAAATGCCTACAAGTTGAGTGAGAATTATTTAAAAAACACATCAGAGGCTCAAGCCACACACACCCCCACAGAGAGAGAGAGAGAACTAGAGAACGAACCAAAGATTGCCACCATGGCTAACTGGAGTAAAAGCGGTGTTTAGAGGCAAAAAGATATCCTTTACCAATTGGATGTCAAATTGTACTGAGGAAAATAGAAAAGAGCATAACCTCTAGCAAATCAAGTGTAAAGATATTATTAGGCAGGCCAAAAACATTTGAAAAGCAACTAGTAAAAAACAAAAACTAAGTAGCAAAAGTTTTTTGAAGTACGATTTGAAGCATGCCAAAGAATCAGTGGAGCCAGTGGATGACCACGGTGCTAAAGGAGCACTCAGGGAAGGCAAAGCCATTGCAGAGGCTGAATGAATTCTCTGCATAGCTTTTCACTGCAGAGGACATGAGGGAAAGTATCTCACGTGAGCCATTCTATTTAGATGACAACTCTGAGGAACTGTCTATGACTGAGGTGTCAGAAGATATTTTGGAACAAACTGATTACATAAACACAAATAAGTCATCAGGACTGAGTCTGTACTGGGACCAGTGCTGTTCAACTTTCATAAGTGATCTGGAAAAGTGGGTGAACAATAAAGTGGCAAGCTTCGTAGATGTTACAAAATTATTTATGTCAGGGACCAAGGGTGTTGAAATCCTAGTACAAAAGGCTCATTGAATAGGTTGCAACTTGCCATTCAAGGACCTACTAACTTAAGTCAGAATAGGAGCTAAACTTAAGCCCCAGACCTGGGAAGGGATTGGCAGAATACTGGGCCACAGTCCATATTTAAACCCATCACAGAAACAGTAAGTTGTCCATGCAACTGGGATCCACCTTGCTCTGGAATGTGTGCCTTCTGCTCCTGCAGCTTGACTTCCCGGTATCCTGACCTGGTCTGACTCTGGTTACTGATCTGTGGTTCTGCTCTCAAGTTTGCCTCCTCCTTCCTCTGATCTCCTAATAACCTGACCTGGCTTGCCTCCTCACACCCAACTCTCTTTTGCCTAGTGGTCTGTCTTGGACTCTGACCTCTGGCCTGATGCAGCATGAATTCTGTACTAGCTAAATCACCCTTGACCCAATCTTGGTATCAAGATAGTGAAGTCCAAAGCAGACTGCAAAGAGTTACAAAGCAATCTCAGAAAACTGAGTGAATGAGCAACAAAGTGGCAGATGAAATTCAGTGCTGATAAACACCAAGTAATGCACATTGGAAAACATAATCTCATCTATAAGTACAAAATGATAGGGGTCTAAATTATCTGTTACCCATCAAGAAATTGGACTTGGAGTTTTTGTGGATTGTTCTCTGAAAACATCTACCCAGTGTGAAGCGACAGTCAAAAAAGCTAATAGAATGTTAGCAACCATTAGGAAAGAGAGAGATAATAAGAGAGAAAATATCATAATGCCACAATACAAATCCGTGGTACACCCACACCTTGAATACTGCACGCCGTTCTGGTCATTCTGTCTTATAGATATTAGAATTGGAAAAGGTACAGTGAAGGACAATAGAAGTGATTGGGGTATGGAACAGCTTCCACATGAGAGGAGATTTTAAAAAGCCAGAACATTCATCTTAGAAGAGAGACAAATAAGGGGGTGGGGGTATCGTAGAGATACATCAGATTGTGAATGGTGTAGACAAAGTGCATAGAAAATGTGAGGGGACTGGTAGTATTCACTGCTTAACTGGTGCCTGCTGGTGATGGTCTGGGGAATAGTCCGACACTCCATTTATTGTGTATGCTCAATCACTCTTCTTTGGGGTCCAACGGTAGTCCGCGCCACTGTCAGAACCCATCACGTGGTCTTCTTGAAGTGGCCTCTGGCCAAGCCACACTGTCTGTCCCCCACTTCGCCCTTTCCCGGGGGATTCTGCAGTCCTGGTTCCACCACATATCTCAATGGCTGCTGCAGTCTACTGCCTATCTCATGGCAGTCTGGGGGAGCGTGAAAGAAATCAGGCCCACCCATTGCACTGGCTCCCAGACCCTACAGCCAGGTTTTGCCACCTCTCCCCCAACTCTTTGACAACCTTCCCTGAGCCACTTCCACACAGCTCCAGTACTTCTGCCCTTGTGTCCGGGCATCTGCTTTGATGAGCTCCCTCAGCCAGCCACTACTCTGTCCTGGGTGCTGACCTCCTGCCTGCAGAGCAGCCTCCAAGTTCCTGGGATTGACTGACTAGACCCTGCCTGGCAACTCCCTTTTATACTGGACTCCCAGGCCCTGATTGGCTATCTGACAACCCCTTTCCATTGGCTGCTGCTCCAAGGGTCCTTTTAACCCCATCCTAGACAATGCAGGGCAGACGCTCAGCAATAGAAAGTTCTGTTTATCACTTCGAATACAATAAAATTCAGGGGTCACCCAATGAAATTAACAGGCAGCAAGTTTAAAAATAACAAGAAGTACTTCTTTACACAATGCACAGTCAACCAGTGGAACTTGTTGTAGGGGATCTTGTGAATATCAAAAGTATAACTGGGTAAAAAAAAAAATCAGAACTGGGCAATAGAGGATGGATCACTCACTAATTGACCTGTTCTGTTAATTCCCTCTGAAACATCTGGCACTGGCCACTGTTCAAACACTTAATACTGGTCTAGATAGCTCATTTTTAGCGTGACATGATATGGTCATTTTTATGTTCTTATGCAGATGATCACAATATTCCCCTTTTTGCAAATGGAATCTGTTTCCTCCACATTAATGCACTTCTCAGGCGCCACAACCCCTAGCTGTTCATTCGACCCAGTGCAGGGTGGTAAAGCTCCAACTTTGCATTCATTGTGCTTATTTTCCTCATGACTCACCAGCATGCAATTTGGTGAGGCCAAAAAAGTACTCTTATTTTTCTGAATACTAGGCACTTTTTTTCCATACTATACTGAGTCTCCATTCTGGTGCTGAGAAACCCCTAGAAGTTTGACTCAATACTATCAGTTTTTGAAAGAGGTGTGGCGAGTCCAGTTTTTTAAGACAAAAAGAAATGTGGGCATTGCAAACTATTTTCATATATAAACTATGAAAGAGAGGACATCAAATATATAAAGTAAGGGAATACAGCAAGAGAGATATATAAATTATAGGCCTCAACAACATTTATATATACTGTAATAGGTCTGACCATGTATATTTAAGTAGTGCAACCACCTTCATCATTTAATTAAACAGTTCTGTTAACCGAAAAGGAGTAAGATTTTCCATTTTTCTTAATCAGGGCTGTCCTTTGGGGGGAGCGAGTGGAGTGACTGCCCTGGGCCCCGCATGCCCGACTGCCCCCGCTGACTTGGACAGCATTTCAGAGGCCAGGGACCCACAGTCCAGTGGAATTTCTGGCCCCACCCAGGAGCAGAGCAACCACGCACTGGTCCAGGGGGTGAACGGGAGTGCGGAGCCTGGCCTCTGTGCTGGCCCACCCCATCCAGTGTTAGGCAGGGGCGGGGCTGGGGGGCCTCACAAAGGTTGATTGATCTTGCCCCTGCACCCCCGCCCCCAAGGATGGCCCTGCTCTTAATTATATCCCTTGCCGATTGTTTGCTTTTTGGCGAGAGAACGTCTTTGTAGAAAACTTGTAATTTTATTGTATATTTCAGACCTGTTCTGTGGAGAAATGAAAATAGAGTGATCAGGAAAAGTCAGTATGGATTCACCAATGGCAAATCGTGCCTGACCAACATGATTGGTCAGGAGGTGGAGTAGTGCTATATGTAAAAGAGCTGTATGACTGCTCGGAGCTCCACTATGAAAGTGGAAACAAGCCAGTTGAAAGTCTGTGGGGGGTTAAGTTTAGAGGAGAGTGCAACAAGGGGGATGTCGTGGTGGTTGTCTGCTATAGACCGCCACACCAGAAGGAGGAGGTGGATGAGGCATTCTATGGACAACTAGCAGAAGTTTCCAGATCGCAGGTCCTGGTTCTTATGGGAGGTTTCAATTATCCTGACATCTGCTGGGAAGGCAATACAGCAGTGCACAGGCAATCCAGGAAGTTTTTGGAGAGTGCTGTGACAACTTCTGATACAAATGCTGGAAGAACCAACTAGGGGCCTTGTACCTCTTGACCTGCTGCTCACAAACAGAGAAGAATTGATCGGGGAAGTAGAAGTGAATGGCAATCTGGGCAGCAGTGACCACAAGCTGGTAGAATTAAGGATTCTGATCAAAAGAAGAAAGGAAAGAAGCAGAACACACACGCTGGACTTCAGAAAAGCAGATTTTGGCTCCCTCAGGAAACTATGGGCAGGATCCCTTGGGAGGCTGATCTGAAGGGGAAAGGTATCCAAGAGAGCTGGCTGTATTTTAAAGAAACCCTGCTAAGGGCACAGGAAGATACCATTCCGATGTGCAGAAAGAACAGCAAATGTGGAAGGTGCCCAGCATGGCTTAGCAGAGAACTGTGCGGTGAGCGGAAACATAAAAGGGAAGCTTACAAGAAGTAGAAGCTTGGACAGATGACTAGGGAGATGTACATTGCTCGGGACTGCAGGGATAAAATCAGAAAGGCCCCAGGACAATTGGAGTTGCAGCTAGCAAGGGATGTAAAGGATAACAGGAAGGGGTTCTGCAAGTATGTTAGTAACAAGATGATGATCAGGGATGGTGTAGGTTCCTTACTGAATGGTGCAGGTATCCTCATGTTTGATGATGCGGAAAAGGCTGAAGTCCTCAATGCTTTTTTTTTACTTCAGTCTTCACAGGGAGGGTCAGCTCCCAGGCTACTACACTGGGTAATGCAGAATGGAGAGAAGAGCGGCCCTCAGTGATGGAAGGTCAGGTTAGGGACTACTTAAAGAAGTTGGATGTGCATAAGTCTATGGGGCCGGATGAACTGCATCCGAGGGTGCTGAGGGAGTTGGCTGATGTGATTGCAGAGTCGCTAGCCATTATCTTTGAAAACTCGTAGTGAATGGGAGAGGTCCCGGATGATAGGGAAAAGGCAAATAGAGTACCTATCTTTAAGAAAGGGAAAAAGGAGGATCCAGGGAACTACAGACCAGTCAGCCTCACCTCAGTCCCTGGAAAAATCATGGAGCAGGTCCTCAAAGAATCCATCCTGAAAGACTTGGACGAAAATAGAGTGATCAGGAACAGTCAGCATGGATTCACCAAGGGCAAATCGTGCCTGACCAACCCAATTGCCTTCTATGATGAGACGAATGGATTTGTGGATGCGGGAATAGCTGTCAATGTGATATACCTCGACTTTAGCAAGGCTTTTGATACGGTTTCCCGCAGCATTCTCGTTGGCAAGTTAAGGAAGTATGGGTTGGACGAGCGGACCGTAAGGTGGATAGAAAGCTGGCTAGATCATCGGGCTCAGAGGGTAGGAATCAATGGCTCAATGTCTAGTTGGCAACCAATAATGAGAGGAGTGCCCCAGGGGTCGGTCCTGGGGCCGGTTCTGTTCAACATCTTCATAAATGAGCTGGATGATGGGATAGATTGCATGCTCAGTAAGTTCGTGGATGACACCAAGCTGGGGAGAATTGTAGACACCCTGGAGGGCAGGGACAGGATTCAGGGAGACCTAGACAAATTGGAGCACTGGGCCAAAATAAATCTCATGAGGTTCAACAAGGACAAGTGCAAAGTCCTGCACTTAGGACGGAAAAATCCCATGTACTGCTACAGGCTGGGGACCGACTGGCTAAGTAGCAGCACTGTAGAAAAGGACCTGGGGATTATGGTGGACAGGAAGTCAACAGCGTGCTCTTGTTGCCAAAAAGGCCAATGGCATATTGGGCTGCATCAGTAGGAGTGTTGCCAGCAGATCGAGGGATGTGATTAGTCCCCTCTATTCAGCACTGGTGAGGCCGCATCTGAAATATTGTGTGAAGTTTTGGGCTCCCCACTACAGAAAGGATGTTGACAAATTAGAAAGAGTCCAGCGGAGGGCAACAAAAATGATTAGGGGGCTGGGGCACATGACATATGAGGAAAGACTGAAGGAACTAGGCTTATTTAGTCTGCAGAAAAGAAGACTGAGGGGGGATTTGATAGCAACCTTCATCTACTTGAAAGGATGCTCCAAAGAGGAGGGAACTATGCTGTTCTCAGTAGTAACAGAGGACAGAACAAGGAGCAATGGTTTCAAGTTGCAGCTGGGGAGGTTGAGGTTGGATATTAGGAAAAACTTTTTCACTAGGAGGGTGGTAAAGCATTGGAATGGGTTACCTAGGGAGGTGGTGGAATCTCCATCTTGGAAACATTTAAGGCCCGGTTAGACAAAACCCTGGCTGGGGTGATTTAGTGGGAGTGGTCCTGCTTTTAGCAGGGGGTTGGACTAGATGACCTCATGAGGTGCCTTCCAGCCCTAAGATTCTATGAGTCTATGACTCCAGGATTGTACTCTACAAGTCTGTTGAGTAGTACCTTTTATAAACCCTAAGATTTATAATACCTGATAGATGTTTCCTTCTTTTTAATTTGCTGGTATAAAACAGAGTGGAAAGATGGGTTGAGATGCCTTTTTTGATCTTTGTATATACAGGTAAGAAGATAGAAAATGGTTTTGGCCCAGGAAAAGTCTTATCACAGGTTATTAATACAGACAGCAGATGCAATGTAATTTATCTGAAAATTTCAGGAAGTCCTTGATAAAGTTCCAGAAGCCAGGTCATACATAAATTAATACATCAGGGATTTACGGTAACACTTGGAGGTAGATGAACTAATTTAAAAATACACACAGGTCCCTACAAGTATATATAACAAGGGGCTGGATGCTCCCTTTTGCTCTCACTAACAGACGGCAGAACAGGCAGGCAGGCATTGAATGGGAATTTAGAAATGAAGAAACAGGGAGCAGAAGGCAAAGTATTCTCATGATAAATTCCCTTTCAGTCTGCAGAAACCCCTCCATGCAGTCAAGGCTTGATCTTTCTACCTGTACTCACCAAGGGGAGCACTCACATTAGCCAGCAGTTCCCATTGAAACTAATATGATACGGACATGAAGAAGCCCTCATCAACATGAACTGGGCCCCCACTGTGGCTGGGGTTTGCCGCTTGACTATGTGCGAGCAGAGCCAAGGAGCAGCTGCTGTACCCCACATCATGGTCTTTGCTCAAGCCAGCAGAAATGCTGGCAGGAAAAACACCTGGGATTAATGCCACTAGGAGTACAAAGTATACACCTTGGAAACAGCTTTAATTTCATTTGGCATTGTCCCTTCCACAAGAGAAGTGGATACCAATGGCAGGTGGGGATTGGCCAATGGTGGCCCAGACCTCATGGAAAGAGGGGATGTCTCAAAAACACTGACCACATGAAAAAGCATTTAAACAGCTCAATGCTAAGGTAGTTAGAAGTATAGCTTGTAAACCCATTGGAATTTATAGGTAAGTCATATTGTTCTCGAGGAAGCCCTATTTAGGGACAAGTATTGAGGTGAGTTAAGTATGTTATATAGCCTTCCCTGCAGTTCACTTTAATCAGTTTCTACTTATTACTTTCCATACCCTATCCATGGTGGAAGACAGCTTCTGCTTCACCAACATCAAAGGACTATTTCAAAGCAATTTCAGTCTCTCCTTTTTTCCCATATTTGCTGCCAGGGCATTCTTGCCATCTTTTCTTCAGTGATTGCCTTGATGAAAGAGCATGTCCCTTTTTGTCCGTGCATTATAACAGTAAATAAGATAGCACAAAGAAGCAGAGTAGTTTAAAATAATTGTTCATCAGGGTGAAATGCAGGTAAACCGCATAAGGCAGAGTAACAGGTCTTTATCTAGGTGTATGACGAGGGAGTTGATAGGGGAAAGACACAATCCATTTCTCTAACTAGCAGGGAAAGATAATTCTCTCAGATGAATGATTTATTGAATGAAGTTCTATGGCCTGTGTGACAGAAGAAGTCAGAGTAAAGAATTATAACAGGCTCTTCTCATCTTAAAACCTATAAATTAATTAAGGAACACAGGAATAGCTGCAGAACTACAGCATAGCCCCTCCATGGCTGTTGATTTTCCTGGCCATCACCCTATGGCCATGGATTCACCTTCACCCTTATATCCATATTTCCACATAGAAATGGGTTCCTCCTCTAGTCCACTTTAATGCTCCCTTCCATGCCAGCCTATTCATATTGAGAGTGGCGCACTCTACTATAGCACTTGGCAGCCCCTCCCAAGCATGGCTGCTATACCCAAATTTACACATGCAACTCAAAGCTATAATGAAGTTTTTACCACTGGGGGAGCCCTTCCTGAGTGGCAGATTTCCTATTGTGGCTGCTTTTTTAAGAAAGAAAGAAAGAAAGAAAGAAAGAAAGAAAGAAAGAAAGAAAGAATTTATGGAGCTTGAGTTTGCTTATGTCCATGAACCAAGCAACTGCTAATCAACTGTTCAATGAGAAATTCATTTAGACTCTGTTTTATCATGAAATGATTCTTGATAGAAATACGATACTTCAAGCCTACTGGAGAAAAACTACAAGTATAGAACATGTTACAGAGATTAAATCATTCATCCAAGTGAATAATTTAAGTGATAAATATTAAGACATTCATATTGTGCTTTTAAACTTTCCAACACAGATTTTAAAAATGTTTAAATTTGTGGCATTTTCTCACATCAAAGGCAAAATTATCACAACTGTGGGAAGAATGAGCAGGGGGAATAGAAGCAGCTTTTCTACAATTCATGTTAACTCTGGGTAGTACAAAACTGGATTGATTAGAGGATCTCAGAGAAAAAAACGGATATAGATGTCTGAAAGAATGAGTCTTTTCTAATAAGCAGCTACATACCCAGACAGGCAGTTGAATAAAAATATGAACCAAGGGAGTTGATACATATCCAGATAGAAATCCATGACAGTTGCATATATATTTCACAATGATAAACAGAAAAATTACAAGCAAGGACAAGCCTACAAATCATGTTAAGTATTATTGAATTAGTTGGTGAGCTCATAGGAAGAAATTTCACACACACACACACACACACACACACACACACACACACACACACACAATATCACTACCCTAATCTAGATGGGACAACAAAAGAGAAAGTTTAATTTGTCTGAGTTTTGCTTAAGCTAGTAGAATTTTTAATTTATTATTGATTGCTATCTGGTCTACACTACGGGGATAAGTCGGCAGGAAATACGCAACCTGCATGCACAGAATGCATATCTCCCGTCAACTTAGTTACTTTGACTTACCTCTGGGTCTTCAGTCAGCTGTGTCAACTTGAAAGGCTCTCCCTCCAATGCAGCATTACTCCACTTGAAAGGGTGAAGTTACTGCATCAACAGGAGAGAGCTTCCAGAATTGACTGAGTGGCCACTACAGTGGCCGTGTCAATTGATCCCGTGGAACGATGCAGCATTTTCAGTGAAGACATGGCCTAAGTCTCAGGTGTGAAATTAAGTCCAATAGCCTGGTACGTGACACTGTGGCACTGTCAGCAGCCTGGGTCATAGGCAATCAGCTCCACCAGTCAGAGTCAGAAAGTCAGAGCCAAGGGTCGAGTCAAAGTCAGAATCCATGCCATGAGTTCGAGCCAGATTACCAGGAGTCAGAGTAGGATGGGAACAAGTCTGGATGCAGGAGAGGGACCTGGCTGGATCTGCGAGAAGAAGCAGGACTTGGACCAATGCACAAAGGCAGAGGCAGCAGTGTCCATAGGCATGTGCATTGAGCAGACACTGAGCTGCTGCTAGGTTTAAGAATAGGCCTTCTGGCTCCCTCAACCAGTCTGGCTGGGGAGTCCCACCATCTTGCATCTGACAAAGTGGGTTGGAGCCCACGAAAGCTTATGCCTGAAGAAATTTGTTAGTCTTTAAGGTGCCACAGGACTCTCTTTGTTTTTGCTGTACACAGACTAACCCAGCTACCCCTCTGGATATTAGCTTCTAGAATTACAAAGCATACTTGAGGAAAATTGGGAATGGTATCAATACTGGAGATTCTTGCTTCAGAGAAGGTTGACCCTGAGAATAAAATTATCTTGGTTTTTTTTTGTTTTTGCCCTTTCACTTGGCTACTTTTGATCAAATGAGAAGGACTTCATTTTTCTGCCTAATGTCAGGAACCAAAGTATATGTCTGGGATTTAAAAAATCTAAATGAGACCAAAATAAAGAGCATTGGGGTCGAAAGTCACCCAATTACACATCAATTCAGACAACCCTTCCTACTCGGACTGTTTCCATATAGATAATTTTTTAAAAAAGATTATGGGGTTGATTTTTCCTCTTTCACCAGTGTATCTTCCATGACTACAATGGAGTTACCCCTGATTTGTATCACAGATCATGACAGGAGAATCAGAATTATGGCTGCAAGAGATCAAACTCTAACCGCATATTTACTTTCTGTTCTAGTGAAAACTTGACTCTGAGGCATCCAATGGTTTCAGCCATACAGAGGTTCACTCTTCTATTAACAAGGGCTGCAGGATTTTACAAACATACAGTAGTCTACGTGGGGCCCATACAGAGCATTGTCAGGCATTGCTAGCAATATGTTGAAAACATGACAATTCATCACTAATACTGCCCATCTGGTACCTCAAGGACGACCATGATTGAAACTAATCATCTGCTTTTTTATTTAAACTGGTTTGAGATTAATTTCTTTATGTGAGACTAACCAGCAATGTCAAAAGGGCCTTTGACAAGGTAATAAGCATTGCGCCTTCAAATAAATGTTAATCCACGAACAGAGAAAATGTCTCCAACACTTTTTAGTGCAATGATAGTGAAATGAAGAGAATGAAATCCAGACTAAGCCTCGGTCAGTAGGTTGTTTAACTCCAACTACCTAAACAGTTGCTTGTGAACCAATTCACTATTTATTATGGATAGGGTTGGAAGCAGTGAGATGGGCCCGTAAGTAATAAGCCGAGTGGGCGCTCTCTCTTTCTCATATAGTGGAATAATATTTGCTTTCTTCCAGTCAGATGGAACAGCTCCAAGACACAGTGATAAATTGAGTATGTAGGTGGTAGAGCCCTGGTATTACAGGAGCAGCCAGTTTTAAAATTTTTGGAGACAGATCAGTAACAATTCCCTATCAGAGTCTGCTATGGCTGCCATTTCGACGTTTGCATAAGCCAGTCTGTCTCACAAACTGCTGCTCACATTCCTGCAGCTTTCTTCTGCCATATTCCTTCAGTCTGCTGCAGTTTTGCAGGCCAAAATCCTTCAATCTGTTGACAGTATTTCCTGCAGCCTCTGAGGCTGAGTGCTGCTGCTGCTCCTGCAGTTCCTCAATCAAGCACATCTTTTACTATTTGTTTTGCATTTGCTCCGCTAAGCCTCCCGGGGGTAGGATCTGCTCTTTTCACAGCATACAACACAAGAGGGCCTTATGGGCCTTTGGGTGTTCTCATAATATAAACATTGATGGTGGATACTGATCCCCTAATCAAATTATTTTTATTCTTTTGATCCATGTGTGCACAAAGGATCATGAAGGAGACTCACACTGCAGCAAACTTTCTATAAAAGCTTGATTAAGTAAATGATAAGGGCAATATCTTACTCTTCCCTCAGGCAAAACTATCATTGACTCCCATATATAACAGGCTTAGGCCCAGCATTACTGATAATAAATAAATAATAAATAACACTACAATGCTATGTACAGAAAACCATTATGCAATATCTTGGGATACTATGGACTTCCTAGAAAGTTAACGTTACTGGCTAAGATGCTGTATGAAAGTTCAAAACTCTGAGCAAGGACAGAAAGTAGAGAGGCTGACTGGGGTTATATTCACTGGAACGTGACAGGGGCCTTGTCTACACTTGCTGCCGTTTTTGGTGACAGTCGAAGGGAGATACGCAAACTAGGTAAAATAACTCGCATATCTCCCTTCGACTCTCTAATGCTCACTTTCCTCCCTGTCTCCACTGCACTGAGTCAAAGGAAAATGCCATTCCTTTGACTCAGCGCTACTCTCCTTCGGGGGCTGGAGTTACTAAATCGAATTCCAGATTGATTGATTGAGTGGGTCTTGACCGACCGCTCAATCAAACCTGAAAGATGGAACTGATGGCAGGAAATTTGCCACTGTCAGTGTAGACTTAGCCACGGGAACATCTTATCTCTTCTCCTCTTCTGCACTGTGATAGGTCATGTGAGGTGAAAAGCAACATGACAGGAAGAGACAGAGATTATGCAGAGTGTAGACGATGATGTTATGAAAAAGACCACTGCAATGTCAAATATGAGGCCACCAAAGCAGAGCTAATAATCGGCCAAAAGAAACTAATAATCAGCTAAAAGAAAACAAGAGTCATGTCTATAACCAGGGCCATCCCTGGGGGGGCGAAAGGGGCAATTGCTCCAAGCCCCGTGGTTACGTGGGCGGGGCAGCACAGGGGCCTGCACCTCTGTCCCCCCCCCACTGCTGTGCTTTGGCCCGCCTGCTCTCCACTGCCTTCGGTGGCAAGGCAAAGCAGCAGGGGAGGGGGGCATGGAGCACAAAGCCCGGCCTCTGGGCCAGCCCTCCCCGCCCCCAGGGTGAAGCAGCCGGCCCAAGGGAGGGGCGGGTGCAAGGGTCCCAGCCTCTCGGGGCCAGCCCACCCACTCCCACTCCCTTCCCCCCCCCCAGCCAGCACAGGGGAGTGCGGGGGCCTCGCACAGGCCAATTGGCCCTGAGCCCTGCCTCCCCTTAGGGATGGCCCTGTCTGTAATGATGATATATGTGTGATCAGTAGGAAAAAAATGACATGGTTAATCAGTTTGTATATCTTGGAAACACAGTGCCAATGGTCAGCTCCATGAGGAGATGAAAGAAAGAATTAGGAAGGCAAGTTTTTAAGACAGGCAAATAACTGGAAAAATAAGGAGATTCAGACAAGAATCAAGAGAAAATTATACAGTACTATTATGACACCCACATTGTTTTAAGCATCTGAAACTTGGCAAATGCTAGAAACCCACAGCGGGAAACAACGTATTTCATCAGAGATGCTTGTATAGAATACTTGGTGTTCACTGGTGGGATAAAGTAATCAATGCTGATGTGTTACAAAGGAAAGGCCACAGAGTGGTGAGACAATGATTTGAGAAAGAAGGCTGAAGCAGTTAGGATGGTCATGGGTGTCAAACAACTGAATTCTTAGACAATCCCTTGACTAAATAGCACCTGGTAGAAGATGGAAAAAGGAGGACGACAGATAATATATAAGAAATCCATTAAGAAAGTTGTCGCTGTCATAGTAACAAACTATAACAGAGCAAGAAACATGGTGTTTGTCAGAAGTGGAAAGACTAAGTTGCCTCATATCAAGAGAGCAAGATATGAAATCATCAAATAATAATCAGTATTAGTGATAATTCAGACAGCACAATATGGAAAGAGCCTAATTCTTTCTGTGTTTTTGTATAGCTCAATAATGGCACAATCATCATTGGCTTAGGATGTGAGCACAATAAACAAACAAACAGTTTTTTTTAATAATCCATATGCTGCTGGAATTATGACACCAATTCTGCCTTAGATTCACATCAGACAAGTGGCATTTGAACAATTTTGCCATCATGCTGATGGGGTCACAGGAGAAAGAAGACAATCTCTTCTATATGTGAGGTCAGATGTGTATAAGATGGTCACTTTTATTTCTCTCACTCACTCTAGATTCGTGGGGTCCAATTCTCAGCTGATGCAAACTGACATAGCTCCATTGACAACATTGTTGCTATGCTGATTTACAACAGGTGAGGATCTGGCCTATCGTGTGTGGGTTATCTTGCTGATATCAACTTTACCAGAAGGCTAATAAGGTCAAGCAAACAGAACTAATTGCATCCGCTCACTTCAGCTGCATTTAATGCTTGTGAGGAAGACATTTTGGTCAGCTACATAGCATGAGAATTAGTATCAAGAGGAGCATATTCAATGAAGATATTTTTCTCTGTATCTGCACTTACGAGTTTCTCTGTGCAAACAACTTTATGCTGATCCTTAATAGCCATATATTATCCTTGAGCAAAGAGTTACAGATGGTCACATATTCCCTCCTAATGTATTTCCACGTCTGTCTGTATAATATATTTGACAAGTGTGTATATTATAGTTCTGTGTTTCTTACTCCCTGATCAACGCTTTAGTGAAATCTCTTATCAACTATTGTATCTTAATGAGGCCAGATGCTACAAAACAAATGTAAACATTTTGAAATGTAAAGGGGCTAATACTAAAATAGGGAAGACATCAAGATTCACGAAGATGTATTAGAATATTGACCATGTAGTTGAAAATAATTAGGGGAATTGGTCAAGAACACCAAGCAAAGATATTTAGATGGAAGAGCAGTTGTAAATCCTGAAGTCTGAAGTACCACTAACTTTAATGAAAAAAAAAATCCTTTTCCCCTCTTATTGTACTTCCCTTTATTCCAAAACATATGGCAGTGTCTAGACATATAATATAGCAGAGAAAAGCATGGGCCTTAAATTAAACTATTCCTATCTATTAGAAAATACTCAATGTCATAAATATTGTAGTGGGTGTGAGAGAACAGTATCATCATATTCCTGTAAATGATTATTCATGTTTTTGGTCAAAAAATAATACTTGATGTTTTCCATCTTCAGCAAACTTTATAAACTCTGCTCAGTAATAATTATTGTATAGTACATATATACTAAAAAGACCAAACATCTCCTCCTCTGCTTTCATTTTATCTATACCAGGTACAGTTGTAATCACCGGGCATATTGCTGTGATTGCCCGGTATGCTAGGGTTATCAGTCTCTGTAGGAAGATACATTTGATAAGCTTGGTGTGCATACTTCTGGGTTATAAATCAATGAAGAGGGTGACCCTTTTGAAAGCCATTTTTCTTATGTTAATTTATT
The DNA here is from genome assembly GCA_007922175.1 of Pelusios castaneus. Lineage (NCBI taxonomy): Eukaryota > Metazoa > Chordata > Testudines > Pelomedusidae > Pelusios > Pelusios castaneus. Next base: position 8,102,737 of record ML685816.1, on the reverse strand, counting down.
GCAGTATATATCTGTAGTATTTCATACATCCGGGTTCTAAAACAATAAATAGTAGTCAAACAGCCAGTCAAACAACTGGGCAAAAGAAGAATTTTTTAAAATCTGTTCATATCCTTGTACATAGCTTACGTATATATATTAAATTTGCTGTATGAATAAGCACATCCCAACACAATATTTAATAAATATTCATTCTGATTTGGATCATCAAGAACAGACATGTTTAATCCTCTGAAGACTAAGTGTACTACATAAGTGGGAAACCATCGCTGATCTTAAAGCATGCAGAATGTTAACCTCTACTAATATTCTGAATGATTAATTCTCAGAAAAACAGCAAGCGTTCCTGAATACTGGGAAGGACTTTGATGCAAATGCAAAATGTGTATGTAAAAACACTGCTAGTATAACTGCAAATTAATTTATGTTAAGATTTGTTCAGAATGTTAAATACCTTTATTGAAGACAAATGATGTTTTTTCCTATTCTCTGAGGGAATAGTTTACATCTGTTGTCAAGTTGTTGCTGAGATACCGTGTTATCCTGGTGCTCAAACTGCGATTTATAAAACGAGGAAAAATTCTGCATGCATTATCACGGATTGTCTACCTACTCTCTTGTGCTCTTGCACCTATTGTTTGCAACAATGATCCAAAACAATCAGCGATACAAAGCTAATGTTTTCATGATTGTATTTATTTATGGATAGCAATTGAAATCATTCTAATTGCTCAATTTAGCACTGCATAAGGATTGAGTAACTTCACTGAGAGTAATTTGTATTTATTTACTTAGACAAAATAATATGTTAAAAAACACACCTGCAAAAAGTTCTAGACACCCTGACAATAATTAGTATTATAACAATATAATAATGACTACCCAGCAGCATTAAAGAAATGTACATAGAAAGCAAATAAATTCAAATCACTAGCAGCAACCATGAAAAGTAACAAATTAACTCAATAAACTAGCAAGCCAAAATAACAGAAAAACTCCACCCCACACTCTCTCTGAAAATATCACTTAGTCTTCCCATAAATCCTATAAAATAAATGTTTTTAGCATCATGCCTAGAAGGTCAAATTCAGATAATTTGCAGGAACTAGAGGGAAGTTTACATTTTTAGTATATTGATGTATACCCATTACTGCTTTGTTTTAAAATAAAAATAAAAACTTGTATAAGTAAGAATCATTAGTGCAGTATTTGATACATTAATTATTTTTGGCACATATTTACAGTTCCTCAAAAACACTATATATATATTTCTGTACAATCATTTCTATTGCACTTGAAATTATACCCGCTAAAAGTAAGCAGACAGGCAGTTTGTAAATTTTGTGACTATATTACTACAAAAATTACATCTAGACACTATAAAATTAGAAAGAAACGCTGTAGTTCTGAAAGCAATGCTTTTGCTTGATATTTTGGAATTGCCACTATCTCAGAAACTCACATTTTCTTATTCACTATACTCAGGAAATGTCCACACTGACGGCAGCAAATTTGCCACTGGCAGACTGATCTTTCCAGATTGACTGAGCAGTCAGTAAAGACGTGCTCAGTTGATCTGGCAATCAACTTAATAAAATCACTCCCTCAAGTGGCGTAGTGCTGCGGTGGCAGGAATGCATTTCCCATCAGTGCCGTGAAGATGGCACGCTAAAGAGAAGTTATGAAGTCAACAGGAATTACGCAAGTTACTCTGTGTAGACTGCATAACTCCTGTCAACTTCTGCCAAATTTTGCTGGTAGTGTAGACCCATGGTTCTCAATCACTGTGTTGGGACACATTACTGTACCACCACACTCTGATAAGTGTGTCACGGACAGCCAGGGAGATAGCTGGATTTGGCCTAGAAGGACTGGAATCGTGTGTCCTTTAGAGTTGCAATATGTTGCCAAATGTGTCGTGACCCACAAAAGATTGAGAACCACCCGTGTAGGCCATGCCTACGTATAAGCTCTTAAGTCTTGTACTGCTAGATTCATCATAACAAACAACTATGTTCATGACTTCTATAAGGCAAGCCATAGAAGTTATTTATCCAGTAGAAAATGACTCAACTGGCAGCAAATCCTGCAATGTATGTCTGGCCTATGTACGGATAGCAGGATTTGGCCTCAGATAGGGGACTGGATTCTGGCACTAATCTAGGGGTTAATGTGTAAACTGCATAACCCAAGAAATAGTTCCAGGAGCTGCTGTGATTCAGAGATACCCTCTGGGTCTCAGTTCAGTCTCGATGCTTTCTCTTTGCTCTTGGGAGTCTGTAATTTAAGGCTGATAGAGACCTTTGCTATACAAGTAAGAGGTACCCATTTCCTGTCCCTACCAACCCATCTTCTTTGGAAAGGGAGCAAGTGGATAGGTGCCTCTGCTTACATAGGTACCATGATATGGAAGAGCTGTGATATCTCTAACTCAATTCATTTAGCTAAATTAAGACATTTTACTAGAATTGAAAGGTCTCTTTGAAATTCACTTCATTCTATTCATAACAAAATAAGCACTGATTATTGAAGAGTCGGCGGCATGTTATTTTCATTTGAAAGTTGGAAATCTGGTTTAGGACATGGGGAAAAGCCTACTCAACCCTTACTTAGGCAAAAGTCCCATTGCATGAGTAAGAAACTGTAAACTCTTCAGGGCAGAGACTGTTACTTACCACACACATACACGTGTGTGTATATGTATATGTCATGCCTAGCATAATGGGGCTATAATCTGATTTAATGACTTTAGGTGCTACTGTAATATGAGTAAATAATAATACTAATATTGTCTGCAGGACTTGACCCAAAATATTTTGAAGCATAGTTCTCCAAAAGTGATTCTGTAAAAATAACATTGTGAGAATTTCTGTTGATTGTCTTGTTGACTTCCATAACCAATGCATACCAAATGTGCTCACTTAACAGGGTACTTTTATCTGTTTGCCAGACCTGCAGTCCTAATTTAGTTTCTGCCTTGCTTGTACACCATCACCAGCAGTAAAAGGTCAAAGCCCTTAGTTAGACCTGTGCAACTTAAATGGACTTCAGTGGAATTACTCCTCATTTTGGTCCCAGTTCAGACAGGTGTTTAAGCTAATACCTAACTTTAATCAGATGAGTCCCATTGAAATCAATGGGACTAATCATGTGGTTAAGTAATGTCCTGAATTGACATTTTATTATGGCAAAATCAGAATTGAGCCCAATGTCTTTAAAGGACACATTTATACAAACTTCACAGCTATAGGAGAATTTTTTTTTTTTTTAATTTACAAAGACTCCTCTAAACCCAAAATTGTTAAATTCGATCTTGAAACAAAAGTTATCAGAAATTTGATTCAGTTTGTCATCTATCCCTTGATACGAGGATGATGTCTGCTGGGGGAAAAGTCGTTGATGAGATTTAAGATGGCTCAGGAGTCCAATTTATGTGCTACAGGTTTTTCCACATATGTGGCATGCAATTGGCTGAAGAGAATACAACTGCTGGCCAGGATGCTTCATACTTTCCTTCCTCCTCTGCCAATTCTCAACCTCTTAAGCAAGGCAATTCTCTTCAAAAAGGGCTCTGGCTTGATGTATGATGACACCATTGCTCAGCTCTTCCTAATTCAGGGGGTCAGTGCCTCCTGCCTTAAGAAGTACTTTCAGAGTGTCCTTATATTGTTTTCTATATCCCCCGTTGGTCCTCTGACCATGACTAAGTTGGAAAAAGAGGACTTGCTTTGGAAGACAAGTATCAGCCATCCACACATAACAAACAACCCAACAAAGTTGATGTTTCATAATCTTTCTCTCAATGCTGATGATGGTAGCTGCACAGAGAACAGTGACATTGGTGTGACAGTCTTCCCATCTTATACAGACAATCTTCATAAAGCAGCACTGTTGGAGACACTCCAGCCGCTTAAGATGGCTTTGATTTGTCACTCATGTCTTGCACCTATAAAGAAGACTAGGGATGTGGCTGCTGCACTGTAGACTAGAATCTTAGATTTCATCCTCTTTGTCAACAAAGACATGATGAAACATCTTTCCAAAGGATCCTATGTTCTATCTCCAGTCAGGATTGGCAGTCTGGGAGAGTTGGCTATGAAGCTAAGGGAAATAAATGCTCAGTGTTTATATTTTGTTCTATATAGGGCTGAACCAAAGGCTACTGAAGTCAGCTGAGAGAGTTTCATTAGGTGTCGTGGCCTTCTGTATCAGACACATAGAGATTCTGAAGAACAAACAGAGTCCTGTGGCACTTTTGTTCTTATAATTAAAGTCCAATAGGAAGTTATATGATAACTCTCTGCCATTGAACAAATCCACAGAACCTACATACACAATACATAAATGTTACTAAATTCACTGGGCTGGATTTACTTTCACCGCTTTGGATATGAATAAACATGCGGCTCAACGTGACACACCTGTGCCCCAGAACTGGACCAGGTCAGCACATTTCTGGTGTGAATCACTCACGTTAAAGATGCCCTGAGATTTTCTTCCTTTTCATTACCAGTTGAACTTTTACCAGTTTTTAAAGTAAGGCAGATAGGTAACATGTTCTTCTATAATCTTCTTTTCCTTCTCCCCACCCCCCACCCCCCCAATTTTTATATTCAAATTAATACACAGTAAGTCCAAACCAAAGAGACCAAACTTCATACCTATTATTTTCAGGGCCGTCCTTTGGCAGGGGGGGGCGAGCCCGTGATTTTGAGGGCCCCACTGCCCACCCCCACTGCACCTTGCAGCCCACTCACTCCCGGGCCCCGCTGCCTTCGGTTTCCCACCGAAGTCAAGGCAGGGTGGGAGGGCAGAGCCCGGCCTCTAGGCCGGCCCACCCCACAGGGGCAGAGCGGGAGAGCTGAGCCCAGCTGGGCCAACCCACCCGCCCCCGCTCCTGCAGCTGCCGGCTGGGCCCGAGGCTGGCTTGGCTCCCACCAGTGGGCGGTCTCATGGTCCCTGTTGGGCCAGGTCCCCGCCGGGCCTCGTAGTCCTGGCTGGGGCTGTGGCGGGCGGCCTCGTAGTCCCCTCTGGGCTGGCAGGCGGCCTCGTGGTCCCGGCTGGGGCCAGATCCCAGTCTTTGGGGGGCAAGCAGGGTCCCTGGGGATGGCTCTGGGTCCCCAGGAGGCAATCAGGGTCCCTGGAGGGGGGCAGCAGGTCGGTCACCCACGCTCCCATACAGCACGGGGGACAGGCCCCGCCTAGACCAGTTGGCCCTGGGGCCCCACTCCGACCAAGGGATGGCCCTGATTATTTTAAACCTTACAGATGTTTATTGCTGAAGTAATTTTTGTTTCTTTACAATAGAAAAAAAGAATATAAATACTGGAGCAATTTACATTTCACTTTTATTGCTTCATTAAACATAACTGCTACTGTGTGAGATATGAGCGAAATAATATGCCATACAAAAAGAAGATATTTAATATAGAAAAATTAATCTGCACTTCTCTTCCATTTGTCTGCTCAAATTGACCCCTGGGTAACCGTTCTGCAGAAAAGGCTCCTTCATTTAGTGTAACAATATTAATCATTATGAATTATTTGGTTTAATGTGAATTTAATATGTATATTTCCATATGAATTCAATGATACTTTAAGATTTATTATTATTATTATCCACTTATTACAAAAATTACTCTATTCTTGTATAACCAAGATCTTAACCAAAAAAGACAATTGTATTTTAAGGCTTCACATTTTTATATCACCATTTAATTAAGGTGGCGACAGCACTTTCTTAATAATCCATTGTTTTCAGAGGCTTAATAGTTGGGCATACACTTGAGGATGAAAACTGTCATGAAGTCACCAATATGAGAGCAAATTTTTTGATAATTAAGAATGAACTAATTCAGATTCGTATTTGAGGTAGCCCTTCTATATATTTATATTGCTCCAATGGTCCCAGTCAGTATCTGAGTGCCTCCTAAATGTTTATGGGTTTATTCTAAGAACACCCCTGTGAAGAAGGTTAGCACTGAGGCAAAAAGGGATTAAAAGAGATCAGGCGAAGCCCAGAGTAAGAGGCAGAAGAAAGAGTCCTCAGACATACATCCTTACTTCTCTAATCTCCCCTTCCTCTTTTGAGGGAGTGTGCTACTTCCTTGTCAAAACTGCCACACCCAGCAAGTAAGTGGGGAACACAGCAAATGGGGAAAAGAAGGGAAGACCAGACGTCTCCTGCTCCTCGCCTCAATTCTTCTGGTCCCTCATTTGCTCATAGGGAGTGTATTGGGAAACCAGCCTCTCTCTTTCTTGTCCACCAGCCTATATTTAGCAGCTCTTCACTCCCCTATTTCCCTGTGCATTTAAATAAGGGCTTGGGACAATCTAAACCTGATTGACTTGGCTAATGTCACAAAGTAAGTCTGGCCAAAGGAATTGATACCAGAACACAGGAGTCTGAGTCTGGTTCTACACCAACATCGGCCTTACTCTCCAAGGCACGGACAGGTGGCTCATGAGAATTAATAATTAACTGTGGGCATAAAGCTAACCTAGCAGTTTTAAATGATAATGTATAAATGTTCATTGCTATATAAAACTGCCATACTTAGCACACAGGTAATTTTGAAACAACGGTGATTCTAAAAAGTCAAATTTGTTGCCAATGAGGTTAAAACATGACCTGATTAGGGGTTTTTTTGTTTTTTGCTTTTTGGGGTTTTTTTGCATTTTGCATTTTTTACCCATAGTGCTTTCCAGCTGATCAGCTAATTTGTCCACAAATTTTCAAAATATTAGGATTAGGGTTAAGATTAGAGAACATATTGTTAAATGCCACATGTTTAGTTTTCATAACTAGTTGATGCATATGATGAAAACTATAAACCACTCTGTCAATAAACTACCACAAATGTAATAAATCGGAATGCCTCTGAATGATGTATAATTATGTATTTTAAAGTCATGCTACAGGGACGGATAGTTTAAGGGAGTAGGCTATGTTTTATTTTGTCTTTAGTTACTATTTCAAATACAACTGTAACCCCCAAGTCCTTTTCTGTAGAACTACTAGCCAGTCAGTCCCCAGCCTGTGGCAGTGCATAGGATTCTTCCATCCTAGGTGCAGGACTCTGCACTTGTTCTTGTTGAACCTCATCAGATTTCTTTTGGCTCATGGCCTCAATTTGTCTAGGTCACACTGTATCCGATCTCTACCCTACAGCATATCTACCTCTCCCATCAGCTTAGTGTCATCCGCAGACTTCCCGAGGGTGCAATCCCCACCATCCTTCAGATCATTAATGAAAATGTTGAACAAGAACAGTTCCAGCAATGACCCTTCGGGCACTCTGCTTGTAACCAGCTGCCAACTACACATTGAGCCATTGACCACTACCCGTTGAGCCCAATGATCTAGCCAGCTTTCAATCCACCTTATAGTCCATTCATCTAAGCCATACTTCTTTAACTTGCTGGCAAGAATACTATAGGACACCATATCAAAAGCTTTGCTAAAGTCAAGATATATCATGTCCACCGCTTTCCCCATGTCTACATTAGATATGCTAATCTCTGGTAGGCAGTTAGTCCATTGCTAGTACAGCAGTCTAGGGTTCTGTTTCTATTGAATTAAACTGGATTTATGCCTTAAGAAAATATCTCATATTTTGTCTTCTTGTATATACATCCAGCAGCAAATCTGCCATTACTTCTCACTGGAGCCTGTTAGACGTCATGATAGTAGATCTCACAGATAGGATGCTTTTTGTGATATGCAGCCTGAATTTTCTCTATCTCATCTTCACCACATTGTTCCTCTCTTCTGCTGTAAATAATTCCTGTCCCTCTTTGGTGTCTGATACTTCTAGACTTACCGTATTTTTCGGACCATAAGATGCACCTGACCATAAGACGCACCCAGTTTTTAGAGCAGGAAAACAAGAAAAAAATATTCTAAACCAAATAGTACCAGTAAACTAAATAGAAGAGAAAAGGAAGGGAAGAGAAAGGAAGGCAAAGAAGAGAAAGGAAAGAGAAAGGAAGGCGAAGAAGAGAAAAGGAAGGGAAGAGAAAAAGAAAGAGAGAAGGAAAGAAGCAAATATGAGAGATGTTAAAGGGTCAAATGAATGCAGGCTTCTTCCTCTGGTAAACACCCAGTACCAGGGTGGGCCTCAATCCTTTGTTCAGTCTCAGAGGAATAGTTCCAGAGACATGTTTAATCCTAGTGGCTCAACAGGTTTTCTTCTTCGGCCCATTATACTGGGGAGCTTCCTTAATGGGCCATTAAGGAGACAATGGCCAGGTAGACATTCAGTCTGGGGAATTTTCCCAGCCTTACACAAGTTAAAATATAACAATCATATTCCTAACTTCTAATATGAATACAAATCCTACACATAAACTATATAATCATTCCCCACAAATTATTACCTTTCTATTGACACCAAACATGGCATAGTTCCTATGGATTATAACAATCATAAAATATTAATACAAAATAATATCATAAATGGTTCCTTAAACCCTGACAGCGTCACATATTAATACAAAATAATATCATAAATAGTTCCTTAAATCCTGACAGCGTCACAGGGGGGCCAACCCCAGCCGAGCCTGCCCCGTCCGGCAGGGGTGTGGGTTTGTTTGAGTGTGTGTTGGGTTGGCCAGGGGGTGGGGGCTAGCAGGGAGTGGGCTGGAGGGCCACAGCCCTGGATCTTTTTGCTATCCAGCAACGCCCCCTGGCAGGAACACTGCTTGCTGGACAGCATTCGGACTATAAGACGCACTCTCATTTTCCCCCCACTTTTGGGGGGAAAACAGTGCGTCTTATGGTCCGAAAAATACGGTATGTCTCCCTGCTCTCCCAGCAATGGCTTTGCAGAGCTAGACAGATCTTTCCAGTGACATCTTCAACAGGTTGTGTTGCTCTTCTATGAATTTTCACTTATTTACTTTATGAATTTAAAACCCCATTCTCTTCTCCCCCAAATTTTACCCCACTGGAGCCCCACTGATTTCAATGGAGTTAGTACTGATTTGCCCCATGTAAGTGAGAGGACAGTACTAGGAAGGCCCTAGTATTTCCCTTTTTCCAACAACTCTGTTTGATCACAACTGTGTTTACTGTAGGTTTTTGTATTTATTACTGGAATAGTGTTGCACTTCCAGTCACAGTCAGCACTAACTATTATGCTGTAAGCTTCAAGACACTATAAAATCTTCTTGAACTCTGTGATGCCATTAAAAACCACTTCCCATACCCTTCCTCACAACCAGGCCTCAGGCACTCAACAAAAATTAACTCTGGCCTTGACCTTAATGGTGATCTGCAAAGGATTTGCTGAAAATTAAAATCTTGCTTGAGATCCCAAAGGAGCATAAACATACACAGCTGTTTTAAAATGGAATTAGAGCCATATTCAATCCCATTTGAGGGCTAGATTGCCAATTGCTCCATTCCTGCACTTGTGGCAGTGGGGGCAGGGAGGATGCAAAGGATACTTTAAGTCTCCTTTGTTCTCCCGAGATTCTTGAACAGCCAGGAGCCTACCATATCCCCAGTGAAATTTACAGTAGACTGCTCAAGACTGTTCTGATTTACACTCTGCTTTACACATCCCTATGAACATGGAGTAATTTTGCTCAAAATATTGAGGGGGCAGACATTCCCTTGAAGCAGCACAAGGCAACCACTCTTCAAGGCAGACCCCAAAAGGTTCCAGACTAAGTTCCTTTCTTTCCATCCCCTTAAGAAGAAGCAAAAACCCTAGCAAAAAACCCTAACTTACTTTGTCCTCCTCCCCTCTGTTTTCCTATATGGTTGTCTTTGGCAGGCCCCCATCCTGCACAGCAGCAGCCTGCAGATGACTAATCTCCTCACAGATATTTTTACAACCCTAAGGGCCACCAGCCTTCACCAGCAGGCCTCCTTCCTTCCGCCCCCCAACTGCAGACAGATGGAAGGAGTTCAGCAAGGAGGCTGTCTCCTTGCTGATCTCCCATCTCCCTGGCTGCAGCAGGAAAACTGCATGCGTCCTGTAGCCCTGGGCACTCCTCTGGGTCCCTAGGCAGTGACCCTCTTCTGCAGTCAGGGGGATGGAACATTAGTGTCCCCCTCTCTCTGGCTTCAGCAAGGACCATAGCGCCTATGGACCTAGGCTGAGCATTTTGCCATGCTCCCTGCAACAGCCAGGAGGAGAGGATTGTTGATCCCTGTCCCCTTGATTGCAGCAAGGAGCCTGCATCAGTCTTTTAGCCCTGCCTCAACATGCTCTACGTGGGTCCTTAGGCAGCAGTTCCCTTCTGCAGCCAGCAGGAGAGGAGCTGCATGTCATTTTGAAACCCCCTGCAGGCCACAGGTTGGGAACCACTGGTTTACCACATAACAGGCCTGATTCTTCATGGCCTGGTACCATGTATAAGTAAATATACCTGTGCAAGGTGGGTGTGAAATCAGCATGGAGTGTTACCCCCAAACTAACTGCTGCATTTTTTGGAATGTTAGGTGCCTTGCAATAAACAGGGACAAACCATACCTGTTTATTTGCCTTGGTGTTTACTAAAAAAATAACAGATTCTTCAACTTACTGGATAAATGCCTGGAATGAAGTCAGGCAGGGGAGGACCATGGGGTTGGGGACAGTTACAAAAATGGTAACATTCATCCATCAGATGCCATCACGGGAACTAAGAGGTGGGGTTCACACTCTAGCTGCCATGTCCTTTGTGGGTCTTGCAGCAGATGAGGAATGGGGCATGGAAACCATTTCAGTTACTCTTTCTGCTCTCAGTGCATCCCCATGGAGGTAGAGAACAGAAGCATCAAAAAGGGAAATTTTTGCAAGGGAATTCTCCAGGTGAAGGAGGAACAACCATGACACTTGGGACTGAGTGTGTTGCCTGTTAGCTTCTTGGATGTTTGTTTGCTTGCTATGAGCCTGCTTGGTGAGTTTACAATGAGGTCAGTCTCGGGGGCTGTGTGCTGAGCCTAGCCTAGGCAAGCCTGCGGGTATGTCTACACTGCAGTTAGACATCCCGCAGCGGGCCTGTGCCGGCTGTCTCAGGCTCAGGGGACTCGGGTAAGGACTGCTTAGTTGTGGGTTAAATGTTCAACCTCAGGCTCCAGCCTGAGCCGTAGGATCGTCTCACCTTGTAGGGTCCTAGAGCCAGGCTCCAGTCTGAGCTCAAATGTCTACACTGCCCCTTAGCCCAAGCCACAACAAATCTATGTTTCTGGTCACCATGGTGACCAGTTTTAGAAACCTCTTGCCTAGCTCCACTTCAGAAACGTAACAGAGGGGCGCCTCTACTTCGCAAAAGTAAAATTGCTGGTGCCTAGCTGTGAGCCAATTTTGTCTACCCCTGCCTTAGCCCATCACAGGCCAGCTGTGGGGTTTTAATTGAAAAATAGACATACCCTGAGACTTTCCCAATGAGACTGTATCCTACCATTCTTTGATCCCTAATCCTTTTAGGATCCTTTGACAAGGGGGTATGGCTAATTCAGGGAGAACAGGTGTTTTAAAAGTCAGCTGATAAGTGACCAGAGGAACTAGCATATAGGAACAGCAAACAGGGAAGTTTTGAAAAGGAGCACGACAGCCAGATACACCTAATAAATACCTTCTAAACTAAGGTCAGTAACACCCTCCATCGACAGAAAAAAGACCCAACACACAAAGAGAACAAACAAATTAATCCTGCAAATGTAAAAATAATAGGCAGATGTCTAGTAGCAGAGTGGAAGCTATCCTAAGTGCAGCTTATATGATTATCTGCCTTGTGGGCAGGTGGAGTATTTGTGTATTCAGTCCAAGCAGCTCATGAACTGGGTGACTAGGTAACAAAATGGCACCTGAAATCCGATGCTGATAAAAACATTAAAAACATAATTGCAACTATGCACACAAAATGATGAGATCCAAATTAGCTGTTACCACTAAAGAAATCTTGTAATCAATATGGACAGGTCCCTGAAAATATCCGTGCAATGTGCAGCGCCAGTGAAAAAAACTAACAGAAAGTTAGGCACCATTCAGAAAAGAATAAATAATGACACAGAAAATATCATAATGCCACTATATAAATCCCTGGTACACCCACACCTTGAATACTGCATGCAGGTCTGGTTACCCCATCTCAGAAAACATATAGTTAAATTGGAAAAGATTCAGAGAAGGGCAACAAAAATAATTGGGCTACGGAACAGCCTTCATCTGAGCAGAGATTAAAAATCTTGAAATGTTCATCTTAGAAAAGAGGCAGCTAAGGAGGAATATCATAGAGATCTATCAAACAATGAATGATGCAGACAAAATGAGTAGGGAAGTATTCTTTAACCCTTCATATAACACAAGAACCAGGGATCACCCAACAAAATTAAGAGGCATCAGGTTTAAAATAAATATAAGGAAGTACTTCTTCACAAAATGTGCAGTGAACCTGTGGATCTTGTTGCCAGGGAATGTTGTGAAGGCCAAAACTATTGATTTCAATGGAAGTTAGGAATTTTATCTGCTAGAGTATTCTAGTTCAATTTTTCCCCCTATAGAACAAAAGTTTCTTTAGCTAAGGCCCTAAGGAAAATTGTAGGGCAACTTTATCTGAACTCCAATGATTATTTTAATATATTAGATAAAATAATGCAATATGGCATATTTTGAAAACTTTATATAATTTAGATTAACTGTAGACCAGGTTGAGATGAAGGTTAGTTTGTGGTGCCATGGCAACTCATCATATAACAAGGCAGAAGATCCAGCTTCAGGTTTGTCCTTTCCTTGACCTTCCTTTTCCAATAACTGCAGGACACTCCTCTTTACAAAGAATTTGCCTGCTCCCCACTGGTTAATTACATGTGTTGTCACTATTCATCACACCCTGCTAAGTGAGTTGTGCAACAGAAGTCCCAGAGAAGAGCCAGTGCATCCGTCCACTCTCTGGTTTGGAACTTTAATATAAAAATCCTACAGAGTTGAATAAGGATGAAAGCAGTAGAATTCTATAGACATTTAATAGGTGATCTACGGAAATTATTTTAAAAACCCTCACCTGGCATAAAAAAATAGCTCCATTGACTTGAATAGCGTTTAGCAAATTTATATAATCTGAGGATCTGTTCTATAGAATTTAATAACAAGTTACTTCCTTTCTACAGGTTTTCTGTACCACTCCATTAATATAGTTTTCTCTTGAATTCTATAGAATGATTCAATAAACCTGCAGAAAGCAGATCATTTTCTAAAGACCTTTTCCATATAGGGAAGCACTGGTGGATCAGGTGGATGCAGCTACATACTTAAGTAAAACTGAAAAGTTCTCAATAGCTACCACTGTTAAGATACATAGAGATAAATTCAAGGCACTAATGGCACATTCCCCAACATTTCTCAATAGTTATTTGAGGGGAAATCTTGAATACTGCAAAAATGCTGAGGTTATCCAACTACAAACCCTCATGCAGTCAGATCTGCAATCCTTAATCACTTTGACTAGTACTAACTCATGACCATAAACTTATTAGTCAATGGCACTGCTTGTGTAAGTGTTGCAGAATCCTCATTTAAACAAGACAATTGGCATGTTTTAAGAACGATTACTATAGGGCTCCAGTCATCCACTGCTTTCCTCAATTCCTTTCAATTGCAACATCAGTTCTAATCACAAGTTCCTAAGGGTAGCCGTGTTAGTCTGCTTCAGCAAAACAAACAAGGAGTCTGGTGGCAGCTTTAAAGACTAACAATAAATAAATTTCTTAAGTTTATAAGTTCTAATACAGTTCTGTAGTTGTCTAGGGCCTTGCACATCTTATTTTGCATAGGATCCACAAAAGCTACAAGCAACCTGGTTGTAATAGAATTCTACAGAAAAAGGGATATTGAAAAACGATTAGAAAAAAAAGGGGCAGTGGAAACCTCAGTCATTTTCCAGAAATATTCATTAACTGGCAGGAGGAAGCATGGAAACATTAAACCAGATTCTGATCCCTTCCAAAGTAATTACACTGAAGTCAGTGAAGCAAAGCTGGGTGAATACTTCAAAATGTTTACTGTTAAATGTTTGCGCAAACTACATTTTTTTTTCCAGCTATATTTTTTTCCCCTTTGGTGTTTTGGTGTCCATAAACATTCTAACAAATGACTTTCCTCTCATGGACTTTCCACAGGAATAAAGCATTTTAAGAAATATTCTCCAAATATTGAATAGTCACCAAGAACTATTCCAAAAGGCTAGATTGTTGTACTCACATTGCAAAGTATATTTTTTCCTCCAGTAGTCCTATTGGCTTTATTGGTGCTGCTGTTGAGTAGAATCTGACACAAGCAACCTACAGAACAAGAATTATTCTTAGGAATTGCTCAGCAGCTAATTTTGAAAAGCAAATACATTTGAGAGCTTACTTAACTACCCTCAGACTATTCACAAACAGAAAGTTAGTATTTGTCACTAAATAGTGCCCAAAAGACACTAAACCCTAACCCTAACAAAAAGAGTTTACAGTCTAAAGTTTCAGCCTGAAATCAGCTCCAGTAAGGTCAATTGTGCTTCAGCTGGGCACAGGGAGCTCTCTGTGTCAATCCACTAATATTATTAAAGTCCATGTCAATGAGACTCTGCCTTGGTATCGAACATAAGCTTAAAAAAAAGTGGTTAATCAAATACTTTATTTATTGTGAATTATTTATTCAGTTCTACAATGAAGTTACACCTGTATTAATGAGATAACCTTGGTTTAAAAATGTTCTTTAACTCTAATTGAGTTTATATAATATAGTGAGAAACTGGTCATAATTCCTTTAATAGTTAATCTGCTGGGTTGAGTGCAGAAATGAATTTCATTCTTTTGCTGCCAATACTTTTTAGCTAGGAGCAGAGAGTATTTTATGTGTTTGCTAAAACAGGAAAAGTTCATCCTGCAGAGAACAGACATTTTGGGCCACATCCTCAGTGGATGCAAGCTAAGTCAATGGAACTATTCCATTTATACCACTGTAGATCTAGCCCTGTTTCTGTAAAATGAGAGAGTGGAATCTATTAAAAGATCACGATAATACAGAATTCACATCTATTTTGAAAACTCCAATTTTCCCCTGAAATTGACTTGCTCATATTGTGAGAAATAAACCCTCCAGTGGAATTACAGGTACATTTTTCAGTGATCTTAGAAGGTGTTTCTAAAGCTGGTGGGTGTCACTTTGCAAAGAAGTTTAGCACATTTAAGACACTCTTAAATTAGCCTCCCACATCTAAGTTACAAGGATCTCTAGGTAACCTTGGGGCAGAAGTTCCTCATTTTATGGTATTCATTTCCCTGAGATACTATAACAAAGACAGTTGCCCCAAGGAGATTGCTAGTCTTCACATAGCCCCTTCCCTTTGTGGTATACCCTCCCAACTTCAGTTATATTAATGCATCCCTCCTCAAATACAAAGGATTGCTAGAAATTACAAGCAGGTCTGTGAGACAATAGAGGGTTAAAAGAGCATGTGTGTATGTGTGTGTGTGTGTATATATATATATATATATATATATATATATATATATAAAATCAAAGCTTTCAGTATACTAAGCAGGAGAAAGTAGGCAGATAAAAATCAATGATAAACCCCAGAACACTAGGAGAGCAATTAAAAATAAACAAACAGCAGTTAAAAATAGAATTCAAGCAAAATGTTTTTCCCCATGGGTTATAAACTTGTGGAGCACCCTACAAAGAGCAGCAATAGAAGAGCAAATTCCTTTCTGTTTTAAGGAACAGTGAGATCGGCTCTTTTTCTGGAAAGTAATCTAACCCCCCTAAATGAAGCAGGTCATCAAACACAGCAATTGGGCTGATTTCTGTTTTAGGGCTTTGTAATCACCAGACAAACTGTTGAGAGTAGAATGTGGGAGATTAGTTGCTGCCTGCCTTAGATATTGCAAAACATGTAAATACTCATATTCACCTGGTTTATTGCAGCTAGCTTTTGGCACCACTGAAAACCCCGGTGAGCAGTTTGCATTGTTCTTTTGGCTCAATCAGAATGCAGGTTGAAGTGCCTTCGAATTAATTGGCAGTCCCTTCTAAACAAGGCAGTCTCATAACCTAGGCACTTCATCAAGTCACATCTCTTTAATGGATGTTGAAATATGTCTTTAATTTTGTCACTTCCTGTACCTGGAAAAGTGCAATGATAACACATGGGTGATTCAAGAGTTAATAGGATCATAGTGGTGTATGTACCCTACACAGGCTTTGAAGGGGTTAATGTGGGCCTGAGAGGCCAGTTATGTTATCTGGCTTCACCTGAAGGGAGAGACAGCCTTTAATTAATCATGAAGCCCAGCTGGGTGGGAGCAGGCTGGTTAGTAAAAAGAGAGGCCAGTTATAGTATTTGGAGTCTGAAAAGAAAGTGTAGATGCTTATTCTAAGGGGTTAGGGAATTATTGTGATAGATATGGTAGGAGTCATAAGCTATGGGATCTTTTCCCTGAAAGGAGAATCACTCTGGAGAAGCTGTGAGGAAGAAACCCTGAGAACTGTTAGGTGAGAGGGAGACCAGGGCAATAACAGCAAAGTGTAGGGTATCTGGGTTGGAGCCTGCTGTGTTTGTGGAGCCTCCTGGATTCCCTTGTTGGCTACTAGTAAAGTCATATGAGCCTGGAACTGAGACTAAAGACTCTCCTGCGAGGCCCTTAACTTGTCTTGCATCAGGCTTTTTGCTTCTCTGGAGGAGAATTAAACCATGGCCTGGCCAGAGGGCTGAGTTACAGGAAGAGTAACTGCCAGAGTGACTGTTGGCTGTGGTACCAGATGGGTGGACTCTTGCCTTGCCCTGCCCTGAGGAGGTGTGCCTGTGGTGAGAGCATTATAACTCCTTGTTTGAGAAACTGGCCTATGATTATGTGCGAACAGCCTGCATCATGCTGTGTATGCAGAAGGGGATGGATTTAAGATTCGCAGTAGCTTAATCACCATTAAGCTACTTGCCACTGTCTAGATTTATGCCAACATTGTCTGTTAACCAACAGTTATTGCCATTCCCTTGCATTAGGCTAAATCAGCTTCCTGGGAGATGTCCCAGTTGCCCAGCTGGCCTAATGCACTAAATTCCAGTGAGCTAGAATCCACTGTAATTATATTTGCTATGCATATAGCATTTCTCCTCCCAAAGCATTTTCTGTATTTTGTCCATTGAGCACCAGAGTATGCACCAGGCTCTGAGGTGACAGGCCTGCAGCAGCCAACTGGAGTCCAAGACATTGATGATAGGGCAGGGGAATGTTTTATCCAACAACATCAGTGCATACCTCTGCTTTAACAAAGTGCATCAAGAGCGATGAATTTGCAAGGTCTGTTAGGAAAAAATATTTGCTTGGCCTAGGCTCTTGGTCATGCTTGAGAAGGGGGTCTGAGCCCACCAGGCCTGTATTTGATTGGGGTTTAGATTGTTAAATTATTTTCTGCAGCCTCTCACCCACTAAAGAACAGCTATGAAGTACAATGTACTACTAAGCTTAGTGAAGTGGCCCTGGATATCAGTGTATGTATGTTCCTCTAGATGAGAGGATTGTTTTGATGGGCTTGTTAAAAAAACAAACAGGCCTTATTTCCTAGACACACACTCATGAATCCTGGATAAGTCAGAGGCTGAGGCTAAACATGTAGACTGCATGCTCTACGCACAGGTTTCTTTAGCTTTATTAGCTAAGTTTTATTATCTAAGGGTCTGATCCTGACCCTGTTGAAGTCATTGTATTCTGGATGAGACCCTCAGTGCGAGAACCCCAATTCAAAAGGTACAATAGCTGTACAGAGTGTTCTCTTCTATGTCTTAGGGCTGATCCACTGTTCCAGAAGAGATATTTTTGAAAGACTTGATAAGGGCTAGTTCCATGTCAAATATAAATTTTCTGCCACAAGATATTTCTACTGTAGAGTTGATACCAAATGTTGCATTGTTTTTTAACTTAATGCAGATGGTGTATTTTATTCACTCCCTGTGTATTCTCAAATGTCAGAAACTATGTTGCTTCAGCCTTCCCAAACGAAATTGCATTCAAGTAGTGATCCAGTCTGGAGAACTTCAGTCTGAAAGATGAACATTTCAGAAAGATCCAAGCAGTTGAAAACTAGGGGTTAAAATAAAACCAAAATGCAGCCTTAGCTACAATGACTTGCCTTACTATATAGTCCTTGGATAATACAATGCTTGAGATCATACTGGTCAGAATATATTGTGACTATGATTTGAGGTTTCCACCTCAAGACCTTGAGTCTCTTGGTCAGGCTCTAACATGGATCAGGATTTCAAATCTGTCTTGAAAGAAGGACCAAACCAGACCTCGTATCAGAAGAAATGTTGTATGCCCCTATCTGACTGGTCATCCATCAGTCCTTTCCATTCCAGTGACATAGGTATTCTTAACCATTGTTTTTAACAATAAAATACTTCAGGTGCTTGTATTTGGAACTAATGTTTTCAATGTCTTCTAAAGGGATTTTTGATTGTTAAATGGAACTGTTTAGTCCCAAATACAAAAGATACTAGTGCTCAAGCAAGAATTGTTAGACTTGTGAAAGAGGTAGTTTGGCATAAGTATTTCTCAAAAAATAAAATACAATCACCCATACTAGCAAGGGCAGGTCCTTGAAATCTATTGGGTAGAATTTTCCAAAGCAATCAGTATTCAGAGAGGACTAACTCTGCTTCTACTGGAGTCAATCCTGTATTTTGAAATTGTTTGGTTAAATCTAAATTGAGTGAATTCTCTTCTATTTGAAGGGAATTTTATTATACTGTATGCTGGCACACAGAAGGTGTAAGGCATTTCTACCCTGACAGTATTAGTTCAGCATGTATTCATCACATTTTTTTAAAAGGGAA
Source organism: Pelusios castaneus (assembly GCA_007922175.1). Lineage (NCBI taxonomy): Eukaryota > Metazoa > Chordata > Testudines > Pelomedusidae > Pelusios > Pelusios castaneus. The sequence goes on along the minus strand of ML685816.1, from coordinate 8,083,921 downwards.
GAAAAATGAGGACTCTCATTAGAGCTGATTGAAAAGAAGCAAGTATATTTAACAAACATGAACAAAATGGAATTTTCCAAACTTATTACAATATATTTTGCCTTCAATCAAATTTAGCAATGACTTTTTTCACTATTTTGAAAATTGTTATGGGTGTGGGGAACAACAAATGAACACTCGCTTGTCACTCCCATCTCCCTTCCCTTTTCCTAGTGGGGGGGCAGAAAAAAGTTACATTTAATAAAAATTTTAACAAATATTTTCCAAAAATATTTCCAATAGTATGCTTGAATGATCTGGTTAAAATATTTCCAAGATCAAATTATAATACTCAAGAGGTTCCCTACTTCTCCATAACTTCTAACTCTGTTTCTGCTTCTATATAGTTATATAGCAACTGACAACTTATCTGGTGATTTTCTTTATTCTTAGACCATTTGCAGAGTTACTATCAAACTGGGAATAGTGACCAGTGGCCTATTCATACACCACAAGGCTCCCTATGCTAGGAGTTGTGAACATTACCCCTTGAGATTTATAAAACTAATGGCTGAAGGCTAGATTTATTGCTAGGGTCTGGAGGCTACTGCCTTTTTTTTTTTTTTTTTTTTTTTTTTTTGTTAACTTTAATAAACTTTTCTGCATTTGCAAACTTTTCCTCCAGTAATAACTAATTTAGCACTCTAAGTGCTTTAGTGACTTATGCTCAGAGCCTGCTTCAAGTGAGGTCAATGCCAAAACTCATTGATATCAGTGGTATGGCAATAGGCCCTAAGTACAGCTGTTAGCCAGCTGTTGTTCATAAGTTTTAAAAGCTGTTCTGAGCCAGCCAGCATTAACCTTTCCAGAAAAAAAGCCAACTATTGTATAAAGTTGCAGTTTGGAATTAGAAAACAAAATATTACCTATTCCAGTTGTGGAAGGATGGAGGTATCGCCTACAGCAGTGATTCCAAACCTTTTTGGCTCAAAGGCCACAGACATCACTTTTACAGCTCTGAAGGGCCACCAGCCTCCACCAGCAGGCCCTCCCCATCACCATGAAAAGCAGACTGCTTCTTCACTGACCTCCCATCTCTCTGGATATAGTAGGAAAGCCACACACATTCTGTAGCCCTGAATGCTCCACCTGGGTCCCTAGGCAGGGGCTTCCTTCAGCAGCTAGGGGGACAAAAGATCAGAGCTCCCCTCCCTCTGACTCCAGCAAGGACCCCAGCGCCTTTGGACCTAGGTGGAGCACTTTGCTGTACTTCCTGCTGCTGCCAGGGGGAGGGAGCACTGATCTCCCATTCCCTTGGCTGCAGCAAGGAGCCTGCACCACAGAAACATGCTCCACTTGGATTCTTAGGCTGTGGCTCCCTTCTACAGCCAGCAGGAGGGGAGTCGTGGGCCGCAGGTGGGGAACCACTGGCCTACAATATGCCAAGATACAAATAAAGGTTATATACCTGCGTGCTTCAGAACTTAAACAGCTCTTAATTAAGAAGGGTTAGAAGAAAATTTTATGTGGGACCACGTTATCCTATAGCTGCCTACTGCAGAATTTCTTGCACTTCTGAAACAGAAGATACTGGAAAGAGGACAGTGGTGATCTTACCCACTCTAGCAAGTCCAGTGTTCCATAAACAACATGTGGCAAAGTTGCATTGATCTCTGTGGAATGTGTTTTGAGCTACAAGAACTTACAAAAGAAATTACTTTGTACTACTTGTTCCATACTTCCAAAACAGGATCTAAACTGAATCAAAACCTAAATGAATAAAAAGAGAAAGCCATAAAAAAAATTTACACTCAAAGAATAAACTTTTTCTGTAGAGCAGAAAGAATTGGGCACTTAAGTCCATGAGCAAGAGGGGGGAATCTCTGCACCTGAGTCTCACATCACACTAATCTGCAAATTTCTCCCGGATGTTCAGGTTATCGGGGCATGTTCAAACAGAGTTTTGAGGAAATAGCTGCATTGCCCAAGTCTATAATTGTGCAACTACTAGTATCAAAGAAGTTATGACTCAATATCATGTAACCAAAAAACCGGACTTTGAAGCTTGGTATAATATTTTATGTAATCTTTATAACACCCTTGTCGAAGTATGTAGAAACACGTGTGGGAATTTGGCAACATTTTAAAAAAACCTGGAGTAACATTGCGCTATATTAAATTATACATAATACAAGAGCAACTGACAGATGGTATTGTGGAGTATGCGGAGAGTGGTATCTATACAATGATCATTAAAATAAATTTGTCTAGCTAAATGAGGTTATTTGCATATATGACACACCTAACTCTGAAATAAATGTTTATTTTAAGGTTAGGTGCAACACACACACAAGTTGTTTTGGAGGCTGCATATGTCAAAATGCGAGTGATGTTCTGCACAAATGCAGACACCAGGAAAGGGAGCTCACAGTAGCATGTGGAGGAGGGAGAAAGGAATGTGAGGAAGAGATTTCTGTAAAACAGCACTGCATACAAGGAAGCTGTCTTGGCAGTGGGAAGGGAATAGGATGGTTGAGTAGATGGGCAAAAGATACTACAGATAATTGAAAAATGATTTCAGGAAGTTAAAAGGATGTACCTGGCTAAATAAATAGATGGCTAAGATAAAAGAAGTATCTGTGAAATGTGACACCTAGCTAGCAAGGGAATACTCTTCCCCTGGTGTCTGAATCTCCCTTTTGCTTTCATGTCTCCATCCTTCATTTGAAGAATGTTGAGGGAAACCTGTAAAACTTCTAGGGCACAGGAAGGTAGGACCTGCCATAGAAAAACAAACCAATGTCCATCCACTCCACTATCCTATCACTGACACTGGCTAGAGGCTTTTAAAAAGGGTATAAGATACCCTGAAATACAGTGGTTAAATATGAGGGAAAGTATCTTCTAACTCTGGAGAACTAGAGGTTGGCTTAAGTTCTGAAGTATGGGGCTCTGGATATCTTTTCCAAAATCATCTTTATTTGCCATTTGGTACAATAATTGGGCCTATGATTTTGGAGATAAGGGGAAAGAGTTGACTCTTTCATGCACAGGTGTAGAGTGTTGTATAGTCAAAATTGCAATATAAAAGACTCCTGGATTGGCCTAAATTACAGGCTGAGGCCTGTAAGCCTTGCATTCCAGCCTTACTTTACTTAGATATTTAATGCATACTTATTCCTAAATACTTATCAATCAACGATAGAGGGCTGGTCCCTGCTGTGGTTTTCCTGTGAGGACACCCAATTTTTGCCCAAACCAGGAGTTCTCTTCTATATATTAATTTTGACTATGCCTAACACTGTATGCAGGTGCAGGAAAGTGTCATCTCGTCTGGTGAATTTGAAACAGTACCAGCCACCGCAGAATCCACAGTGCTGTAAGAGAGCATCACTAAAAATAAAAAGCTACAGAGCAGAAATTGGCTACATGGAGAAACAAGTGGTTCCACTTCAGAGAGCTTTATGCTGTCCCTGCCAGGTCTAGCTCAGGCAGCTGTTTCTTTTGCACGTGAAGTTCTTACATTCCCCTGATATGGCTGTCTTTCACCCCAGAGCTTCTTCCGGAATATCTCCAAGCCTAAGTAAGATCTGTGTGGGACAGTGTGAACTTCTGCTGGGATGAGGTGGACAGTGGCTCTCTTCGGCTCTCTGCACAGCCTACCCCTGTGGCTGTGCAAGGGGAACTATGAGCCTCAATCTGCTTGCAGTCAATCCACAGCTCAGGATGAGAGTTTGCTGGCATCTTTTTTTTCTAGCTCTGCAGTCCAAAGAAATACAGTGAGCAATAGTAAGGCTCCCATGCCATGTATCAGAACACAGCAGGATACCACAAGCCAACTCCATGAGTTAGCAGGGGGGTAACTTTATAGTACTGTGCTGCGGAAGATTTCCTGCCCTGCAGGGTGAGTTCAACTGAATGGTATTGAGTTCCTGTAAAATAAAGAACAGGAATTGCCATCCTTAGTCAGACTGATGGCCCACCTCGTCAGGACACTTTTTCAAACAGTGCTTAATACAAAGTGCTCTGGAGAAAGACATACAGCAGCAGGCAGTTATACCCGCTCAGAAAATTTCCTCTTAAATCCCAAGTGATGGGAGCCTGGTTTATGCCCCGAGACTTGCCTTGGAGATCTATACCCTTTCTACAGCATTTTATTTTTTTAATTCTATTACAAATCTGGCTAGGCTTGTTTTCTTATAGAGGTTCAGTCTTTTTTAATCCTGCCAAACTCCTGGCTTCAAAGCTGTTTTTTGTGGCAATGAGTTCCACAGGCTAACTTTTGTGTGGTTTGAAAAGTATTTTAATCAGTCTTAAATTTGCCCCTATGAAAACTAATTAAGTATTAAACCGTTGCCTCTTTCTTGGCCATCTTATCACATTCATAGTTTAGACATTTTTTTGCGCTTGTACATATTGCTGGACCATTATAACTTAGTCTTACTTTGGCAGTTCTTCTGCTGATGTTACTCATTCATATGGTAGCATCACCTTTCTCCATCAGCCAAGTGAAAAATCTTAGTGGTGCCTGAGGCTCCAAAAGAAATCAATATCTTTGTGCCTATCAGAATTTATCTTTAAAAATGTAAATAGGGGATTAAGTACAGGTTTGCTAATGTTAAGATCTGAACCGTAAAAAGCGTGTGTGATGTAGGAAGGATATAAATGTGGTATGCTTTTAAACGGAAGGGATGAAGTCCAGTGTCATCTCTGGTACTTGAACTGGAGGCCAGGGAGCCATGGTCCACACCCTCACCCCACATTTAAACCAAAGAAACATAAATTTTGTGTGTATGTCCCCTGCAGATTTCTCTTCCCTGCAGAATAATATATTCTGCCAGGGAGACACTGAAATTATACCTTTCACCCACCAGTGCAGGGGTCTGCAGCCTGCAGCTTCAGAGTCGCATACAGCTCTTTGGCTGTCCCCTTGCGGCTCTGGGCCCCCTCTGCCACTGGGGGTCCCTGCAGGCAGCCCGCTCCTGGTTCTGGTGTTCTCTTGCCCGCAACCAGGGTATCCTGAGGCTGGCGCCCTCACTCAGCTCTGTGTGCTTCCCCTCACCACCACCAGGAGGCTACACCCATTGCAGCTCTCAAAACACTTGGTTATTGAAGGAATTTTTTTAAATGGCTCTTCCTATCTTTTTGGTTGTTGACCCCTGCACCAGGGGCTACTGTGGTGTCAGAAGATAGGACAGCTGGTTCACTGTTAGAGCCGCCAGCCACGGAGAGGGAGGGAGCCACTTCTACAAAGGTTCTGGTGCCTTTGAATGTCACCCCTCCCACACAATATTTGTGCTCTCTGATGTGTACTTGTCCAGTCCAGTGGTCTCTATGGATCCGTGCCAGCACCATGGCTTCGCTTGCTAGTCATGCACCCTAGCTTTACTCTCTCTTGAATAAAGCAATTAGTCTGTGCCCGTATAAAGAGCTATTTGTATAGAACCCATAAAAATAGCAGGTACCAACATGAAACTGAGCATCTCGCTTTTTCTTTTGAAGTTCCTCAAATACTTTATCCCAGTTCTGTTCAACAAAATAAATAGTGCAAAAAACCTAATAAAAATCTTTTCAGTTAAGATAATGTCTCTGGTTTAAAGTCTTTTATAGTATGTAATGTACTTATTTGCATGAAGAAGGCATTATGCCAGTCAACATCTGTTCTCTCTAGAGTTGTCATGGGAGGGAGACTTAAGAAGTAATCCATTCTGCCTGAAAACACACAACTATCTCTTCTCTATAGATCCTAACATACTGTCCAATATTTCTGTGTTAATCTTATTTGGAGAGTGAGACATCATTGTAATTCATCCCCCAAATGAGGATGTCATTTTAAGAACTTCTTGCTCATATGTTTTATTACAAAATAGTTAAGGGTCAGACCCTTGGCATAGCTCCAATTTACACAAGCTCAGGATCAGACCTTGAAACCTGAGTGGCATTTAAACCAGACGGGGTTACAGCAGGCAAAGGAACTTAAAATCATATGTCCTTTATAATGATGGATTGAGCGACATGAGATTATGATAAAAATAAAGCTATTTTACCTCCTTGGAAGACAGAGACAGACAGATAATAATGGAGAATGGCCACAAGAAGTAGGTGTTAGGTTTTTGTTTTGTTTTTTAAAACAGTATTTAGGTCTCTAGAGATGCAAGTAGATACCTACTATGGAATTTCAGAAGTGTCTGCTGTATCCTTGTATCCCATCGATTTAAATGGGAGTTAGGTTTCTAGTGCTACAGCTGCTGAGAGAGAAGACAGAATCTCCACTGGAATACGCTTGCCTCCCCTAATGTAAGGGCATGTCTACAATGAAATTGAAAACACCTGTGACTAGCGTGTGTCAGCTGATTCAAGTTGAGAGCTGTAAAACTGCAGGGTAGATGTTCAAATTCTAGGACCCCTGAAAGGGGGTGGTGGTGGTCCCAAATGTCTACATGGCAATTTTGCAGCTCTGAGTCCAGGGATGTAGGCCAGTTGTGGGTGTTTTTTAGTTGCAATATAGTCATACCCTAATAAATCTCTCTCCTCGCAGTCAACCTCTTCTTATGTAGCACCAGAGTGGGGAAGCATACATAATACCTTGACTGCATATAAAAAAATTACTTTGAAATGGCTTAAACACTACAGTGGAGAATACTTCATTAGATTTTTCAATGCTTTCTACCTACCTTTGTATGTACATCAATGTAGAGGCTCAAGCACTGGGATGCGTCTGCACCCAGTTATGTAAATTACTCATGGAAGTAATCTGTTTGGCTGGTTGTGAGCCTGCTTGGGGACATGAACTGTTTTTAAATGCATTTTTTCTCACTGTGACTGGTGACCACAAGATGACATAGTTCTGCATCACCACATGACATCAGGACCTGCATTAACAGCCATCAAAATCTGTGGATTTGTGGAGTGATCTTATTTCACTCCTGGGGCTAGGGGGGAAGAGGGGAAGGCAAGCAATGATGTTGCTAAAGCTGATCCAGGGAAATAATCAGGTTACTAAGCACACAGGGAAATAATCAGGTTACTAAGAAGTTTATGCCTATGCAGAGCAAGAAGCAACACACATTACAATGAACAGTTTCAGTTCTTGTTTTGGTGGGCTTCCTTCTGACAAATAATGTTGGGTAAAATTTTTCAAAAGCACCTCAGTCATCAGGAGGATAAAATGTATTGACTCTAAGGCCACTAAGCTATTTAAAGTATTCTCCTGTTCATTTTACACCAGAAAAGAACATTAGGACTGAAGAGATTTGCTAATTACCTGGCATTGAGAAGAGGAAACCGCTGAACCTTTGTGATGTCCTCTAATATTTTTGTACCACAGGCAATAGCTCTATCCTTTAAGTCAGAAACTAAGGCCTAGTCTACCCTGGGGGGCTAAGTCAAAGGGAGATATGCAATCTGCGTGCCACAGAATGCGTATCACCCATTGACTTAGTTACTCCTACTCACTGCACTGTCTTCACTCAGTGACGTTGACTTGAAGCACTCTCCAGTCAACACAACCTTACTCCACTTGGAGGGATGGAGTTATGGAGTCGGCTGGAGAACGCTTCTGAGATTGATTGAGCGGGTCTACACTGGCTGCTCAGTTGATCCCGCTGCGTCAATCCGTGATGATCGACGCAGTTTTTTCAGTGTAGACAAGGCCTAAGGCAATAATTCAACTTACTGGTTATTCCCTAAAATCCTAGAAACGTGGGGCTGGAAAGGATCTCAAGAGATTATCAAGACCTGTCCTGTGTGCTGAAGGAACAAGGATACTTAAATCATCCCTGATAAGTGTTTGTCTCACTTGTTCTTAAACCCGTCTGGGGGTCGAAGGGGAGGGTGGTTCCACAATCTCTTTTGGAACTATATTCCAGAGTTTACCTATCCTTAGAGATTCGGCAAAACTTTCAAACTTTCATTTCCTTTGCTGCCTTATTACCAATTGTTCTGTCTTCCCTGGACATGGAGAACAATAAGTCATGATTTTTATAACAGCCCTTAAGTCCTCACTTATGTATCAGTGTCCCCCTCCCTCACCGTCTTTCCTCAAGACTAAGCATGCCCAGTTTATCCTTTCCTCATAGGACAGATTTTTCTAAAGTTTTGTTTTTGTTGCTTTCCTCTCGACTTTCTCTAATTTCTCCACATCTTTCCTAAAGTGTGGTACCTAGAATGGAACGCAGCTCTCCAGCTTGAGACCTCATCATTGCTGAGGAAAGCAGAACAATTACCTTCTGTGTCCTCCATACAACACTGTTAATGCACCCCATATTGATATTCACCTTTTCACAAGAGCATCACACTGTCGATTCTCATTCAATTTGAAATCCATTATGATCCCCAGATCCTCTTCTGCAAGATTACCACCCAGCCACTTGTTCCCAATTTTGTAGTTGTGCACTGGATTTGTTTTCCCCCTTCCTAAGTAAATTAACTTGCGCAGTTTCTATAAAAAACTATCATTGCAATGAGAAATTTCTCAAAGATCTAACTGCCTACACAGTCCATAAAGAGAGCTTGTAAGTCTAATAGCACAATCTGGTGACTCTGTTATTTAGGCAGCTATCGTGCAATAAAATTGCAAATATTAGCAGTAGGACCACCTCTCTTTACTACTGTGTTCAATATCTGTAGCATCCACTTTGTTTTAAATGTTCCCTTGGACTTTTTATGACTGCATGGTTGGGCTCGCTGCTTTGGCTTCCATGTAACCTTAGCCACTGAATGAAATAGCCATATAACACCCCAGCAAACAGAAGGAGAGCGCTCAGTGAAAATGCCATGTGCTCTGAATATCCAGAGCAGTAGAAATATCTTAAATTGCTCAGGTCAACAACATGCCCGCTTTCTCATCAAGAAATTGTATAACACTGTTTACTACTTCTTGAAAGGTTTGTGATCCAAATTATAGTTGCCATATTACTGTCCAATTGCAGCACTCTGTGTCTCACTTTGTTAGAGACAAACATCTTATTTCTTTGCTGAGGTTACAAGCTTTTGTGCTTCAAATTCAAATCCCTCTTTCGTCTCTTGAAATGGTTCACATTTTGGACAAGAAGATGGATGTTGTTCCCATGATATGGTTTTGACTTCTCGTATCAGAGAGAGAAGAGTGTGGCTCCTCCAAATAACCTGAAACTTTGCCAATTTTCTAGGATTAATGTCTCAATCAAGTGGAAGTATACCTTCAATTTTCTTCTTAAAAGGTGCATCAAATTACATTTTTCTCTTCCCTGGCAAATGTTTTACTTATTTTGGAGCCTGCAGAATTTTGAATCATGTCTTCTATCATGTCACCACAGCAGGGGCAGGTTTGATTGTCAAACTTGTCTACAGATTTGTTCCAGAAAGGCTTGTTCACTAATGTTGGGTTGCTATGTGAAAAAGCAAGAATAAATTCACAACAGGCAAAGGTCCCCCTTGTTCATATTTAACTCAGTATGTTCTTCTATTCAGAAGCTTCCACCTTTTTTACACCAGTCTTAAGAAGCAACTTTAAGACTGACATCTACAGAGGTGCCATTAAAGACAAATTTCACCACTCCAGGAACCTGCAGTTGTGTGTCACCTTCCTGTACTTGCAACAGCAGTTATTACAGGCCTTCTGTTGCCATGAAACAGCAAACATGGATGTTTCAGTGGTTCTCATTACATAATACACAGATTGGCTGATTAGGTGGGAAGTGCCCTGTAGTACCTCATTCATCCCAGAGAACAAATTCTGAATTCTTTCTTGTGCCAGCTAGTGGAAGCCATGTGGAAAAGCTGTTGTGGAAAAAAAACTGGTCTTTATACTTGTGCACAATACTACCTTCTAGTGTGGATAATGCGACAGAGGTGAAGGGGTAAACTACAAGTTAATTCTTTTATGTGCTGCGTGGGAACTTTCCCTCACTTGCGTCAATGTCAAGTCACTTAGATAAGACCGAAGTGTTGCAAAATCTTTTTTTTTTAAAACCTACAATTTCCTATGAATATAAATGGTGGAGGCAAAGGTGTCAGATCCCTCAGCCATGAGATTAATACTTCTGTTTACATCTTTGCCCACAGCAGCTGCACATAGGCTAGATGAGAACAACGTATGCTTTTCCCTCTTCAACTCCCACAAAGTGCTCTCTCTTTTGTATGAAGTGGTGGCCTCCTTCAGTCCAGCACCATTGCCTCTCCATAAATCAGCTGGCAGCAGCTGCAACCACTTGTTCCTTTTCTCGAAATCTTAGTGCCTTAAAATTTTAATGCATTTGACTGCCATGGCCTCAGATAAGTTTTTCCAAGCTGTCCCTAAATATAGGACTCCTGCAGTCTTTCTACCAACCTAGTAGATCAACTCATCTCATCTTTAAGAAGCCATTTCTACAGTTTAGCTTGTTTTAATTTTAAGTATTTTCTGTTGTATTTTGCATGATAGATGGAACTTCTTGTTGAGTAAACTGGAGTGTTGCTGGCTGCCGCACTAAACTCGGTTTAGCAGATGTTTTACATGTCATTCTAGGTTTTGTGTCTCTACAAGCATAGAAAATTGGCTTAGCTAGAGTCCCTTTTGATCTCTTCTTAAGCTTGTAACATCAGTGCCTTCAAAGTCTGTACTGACATGCCTCAGCCCTACTTTTCTATACCAGATGGTAGGGCAAGACTACGGTGTGTCTAATTCTATTTTTTCTTTAATAATATTCAAACACCTGCCATAAACTGAGGGTAAACATCATGCCACTGTGAACTGCCTCATGCTCATCTAAACAGCTGGCAACAGCTGGTATCTGATTAACAGCAAGGTATATACCATACGCCGTATAAAAAACAAAAGAAGCTACTTGTGGATTTTCACAAATCCACAACATGATAGCTGGAATTCTCTAAAATTCAGTTCCTGAATAATAGTAATGAAAGTTAAGATATTTGATATCTTATCCACATTGTGTCCCGTATGACGTTTGTATCATCAGGGATTTGCTGTATAGTGAATCTCGCATGCAGTTCTTGGGAAACATCTGCTCACTGGGAAATGTACCATAAGGAATACTAGCTTTATTTTTTCACTTTCAACTAAATCAGTAGATAGGCTCCAGGGGAAATGTTGCTACTTTCTTTTATGAATGGGTGATATAGAAGGGCAATGTGTAATAAAAATACATAGAACATACACTACATGTTTTTATCTTCAAAGTACCTTAGTGTGTTGAGGTTTAATTAATGTTGTTTTATAAAGTGGATTAAACCAGCTAATACAAACATCTCTCTTTTACAAATGGGGAATACAGGCAGAGAAGTTAAGTGATTTGCCCAAGGCACAGATCCTCCAGAGTTCTGACCTGCTTTTATTGGGCTCAGACCATGTGCTGTGCCGCCTACAAACCAATCAAGTCACTGGCACTCCCAAAGAACATACAATAACAAAGCAATCTTCTTCAACCATACGTCAGCACCTTATCTTGCTCTTCTGTCCATTAGTCTTTCAACAGTGACCAAAGAGAACTATTTTTAGTGGGTTTCAGGTGGGGAATGGAGATCAATAGAAACTCCAGCTCCTCTCATTCCAGTGAATTCTAAAAATTAACAATCCAAATCAACAGGAGCTGGAGAATAAGGTACTGCCAGGGGCAGAGAGCTGGCATGGAACCTCCAGTTTGTCTTGGTGCTCCAGGGTCTAAAAGAAAACCTATTCCCCCAGGATAAGGCTTTATTAGGAAAACCGCACAAGCATTCACCTCCTTCCTTTCTTCTGCAGGTTTTCCTGCAGGACGGCATAATGAGGCTCCCTGTTCTTTATTTTCTTTTCATTCCCAGTACAGCAAAAGAAAGCCCAACTCTAATAGTCTTATTCTGTACCATGTCCCTTAGCTGTTTACCCTCTCTAGCCAATACTTTTATTTAAGGCAGTGCAAAAGTACATGTAGCAAGTGCTTTTTTAATAAGAAAATAAAACGTGCTGGTACTTGGCTGGCAGGAGCAGTGCGGGGGGCGGGGTTGGGTTGTGCTGACACTGCCCCCCCCCCCCCAGCTGGGTAGGAGGGCTGGGCAGGGGACAAGAATGACATGCTCCTGGGGTACGGAGTCAGCAGGGGAAAGGAGATCTGCTCCTTTCCCCTGCTGATCATGGCCCCCAGCAAGCCGACCAGGGAAAAATAGGTGCCGATACACCATACCAGTGCGTGACAGCAGAAAAAAAGCCCTGCATTTAGCATAGTACCTCAAACACCATTGCAGCACCAGCATTTCTGTGGGCTTTCCTGTATAATTTCATATAACTTTCTTTAAGTAGGCTGTAAACCATTAACTAGGCAAGAGTGTGTTGGTTTTATTTCTTATTAGTGAACATTATTTGCAGTCCTTGTGTGTGTTTAGTTCTAGGCCTGGCTAAATTTTCCCAGCATAGGGTGGAAGGATTTCATTTTGTGCAAGGGGTCAGTTACCAAGCCAGCTGTGCTATTTTCCTTCCTTGGGGTCTCACCAAGTGCATGCCCCCATAGGTGTCAGACCTCAGGCTTTTCCTTCTCCTGAGGCAGAAATCTGCAATTTGCCCACTCTTAGACCAGGTCCTGATCTACAGCCCCCTGGGTAATAAATGGTGTTAATTCAACAGCTCCACCTGGCTTTAGACCCTGCAGCAGTTTCTCTTTGGAGCCTGTGATGCAGTTGATTTAAAGTGATTCAAAAATAGCTTCTTCAAAACAACTCTGAGGAAAGAGTACTTTAACATTTAGCTCTAAATGCTTTGCAATAGTAAAAGGTCCACATGCATGGAGGTGTGCAATGTATTTGTATCTGTCAGTCCTAGGATCTTTAAACAAGGTGAGTCTCTTACTGAACTAATCGCAGACACTTCAGCCATCATCCTCTTCCTGGTGTTGTAAATGGCTACCTTGGCCAGTGCTAGGAGGAGGCCCTATGAATTTGTAGGGCCACAGATGGGGGGTTGAGCATACAGGAACAGGTAGGAGAGCTGATGTAAAGAGGTGGTGGTGGAGGGGAGATCAGAATTATTAGCTGGGTGGAGTTCAGCAGATGAAAGCTCCTGCAATGGTAACCTAAATCACTAATAAATTTGACTCATATGCTCTCAGCAGGGACCAAACAAACATTTATTTTATTTTATTTATTTTTTTGTGGCCACTCATGATTTTTGAACCTTGAGGCTTGGCAATACTGGCCGCCTTCTGAGAGATGCTTAAACCTTTGTTTTTTCACGGTTTGTAGTCCTTGTAAGAGCTGTGGCTGGCCTCATGCTTGAGAGAGTAAGTCTTATCAGAGCTCCCATTTTAAGGCATGTCACTATGTACATTTTGACTTTTTTTTTAAAAAACTGTGTTTTATGGTAAGTGCAGAAAAAATTCCCATTCACAGATGCTTCTGTTCTTTCAATAAAGAAAATGAAACCTGGTAAAGAAGTTGCAATATAATTTAATTGTTCTTGATGTTTAAAAACAGCTTAGATATTTAACTTAAAGTGCCTCTCACAGGCAAAATAGCCCCATTTCCTGTTAAATTTCCAAGATTTTTACTGCAAGACACATCTTGAGGCACAAAAAGTAGAGTAGAAAGTCCTGTAATTAATGCCCAGGCTCTCTACTACCACTGTTACTTCAGTTCCACACCCATTGAACACCACCAGAATACCCCCTATCAGCCCAGTGTGGCAAAAGTAATCAGCCAGGCCCTCTTTCACAATGCCAAGCTGGGTCTCAAAAGAGCAGCTGATTGCTTTAAATCCTCACTCCACAACCTGAGTGAGCTGTGTTGGGAAAAACTGGGAACTGTGCCTCAGACAGAGTTCAGGTAGAGACATCTGTGGTGAGCTGCTGAGGTTCATGAAGTTTGAGGGTAAGTCCCTTTGCTTAATCTGCCAGAGAGCAAACTCCACTTCCCTCAGTGGAACAACTAGGGAACAAACTTCTAATCTCCTCTCCTTGATATCCCTTCTGTAAGGTGTCTCAGGGAAAGGTCGATTGGGACATAGCAGTAAAAGTTATTAATCATCAAGAGAGACTGCTACCTATTGCTGAAATGAGCTAGTGCTGTAGGGACAACAGAAAGTCTCCAGGGCCTGAAGAATAGCTCAGTTTCATTGCAAGAGAGGGGAGAGGGCCCTACACAGGGCCTCCATGCTACATCAGGCTCCAAACTGACAACATATAGATCCACATGGAGGTGGGGGCAGGGACATTTGGAGCTAGATCGGACGGACATTACCCGAGTATTTTGATAATACAGTCACTCCATCTGAGTAATTATGAACTCCTTAGTAATTATGAACTCCTCTGAGAGCCACACAAGGGGAATTGTTCCTGTACCAGTCCAGAAGTTGGAGTAGAGATCTTAGAGAAGTTGTAAATCTTTTCTGTTCTTTCTCTGAAACCATACAGGTTTACCTCCCTTGCCTCCATCTCCTGATGGATCCTGCTTGTGAGAGTTTTGTGCAGGATTACAAATTTCACCAAATGACAAAGAAGTAGTCTTTGAACCTAAACTTGTACATACTGAAGATCGATATCCAATGCGAAATTGCCAAGAAAACTTCCACAGCTACTAAAACAAAATATTGATAAGACCAAGCAATATTCTTTGCTTTGTTTTCATAGGGAGAACTGTGATGCTTCTTAGCAAGAAAAGGAAAATCAACAAGGGAATCTGCTCCACATCTTGGATCAATATATACATGCAAAGAATATGGTGAATAAAGAAAACACCACTAAAGGCAAACCAGCCAACTATCCTGATATAAAGGAAAGATAGGAAGAATAGTATGATGCCAGAATGGCTTCATGCAGAGCTCTATAGTGATCTGAAAAATCAGAAATGATGCCTATAAAAAGTGGAAACAACGTGGTAGGGATGCATACAAAAGAATAATATGAGCACGTAAGGACAAAATCAGAAAGTCTACAACATGATATCAGTTGCTTCTAGTATGGGAAGAACATAAGACTATAAGATTACATTCTTCAATTATAGTAGGAAGGAGATACACGTGAAGGAAAGCAAGTCCTCCACATAACAATGGAGAGCTAATAACTTTTTACATTAAGCATGTTCAGGTGGTTAATGCCTGTCTTCTATTGCTCTTGACAAAAAAAGATTAATGGTTGAGTATCTGGTCATCATTAATGAGGAAGCAATGCATGCAAGTCAAATATGGAAAGAATTGGTTAAAAATATTTACGTTAGGTATATTCAAGTCAGTCAGGCAGGATGTAATTCATCCTGAGGAACTAGCTGAAGAAATCTTGGAACCATTAGCAATTGTCTTTGAGAACTCACTGAGGATCGATGAGATCCCAGAGATTGGAGAAAGGACAGCATAAAGCCTCTCTTTAAAAAGGGGAACATAGAAGGCAAAGCTAATTGATTAGGTGACTGTTCTGGAAAGATACTGGAGAGAATTAAACAAATGGTTGTTAAGCACCTAGAGAGTTTATAAGGAATAGCCAACATGGATTTGTCAAGAACAAAGCATGCCACCACCTCACTTCCTTCTTTGCCAGGTTTACTGGCCTAATAGATAAGGGGCAAGCAGTAGGCATATGTTTTCAGTAAGGCTTTTAACACAGTCCCATATGACATTCTCATAGGCAAACTAGGGAAATGTGGTCTAGAGATAGAGTTACTATAAGGTAGGTGCACCATTGGTTGAAAAGCTATACTTAGTAGTTATCCATTGTTCCCTGTCAAATTGGGAGGGTGTATCTAGTGAAGTCCTCCAGTGATCAATTCTGGGTCTTTTAGTAGTAAATATTTTCATTAATGACTTAGATAAAGGAGTAGATAACATTTTCAAAAGACCCCTCCCCATGTTGGGAGGGGTTACAAGCCTTTCAAAAGGCAGGATTAGAATCCAAAATGATCTTGACAAATTAAAGAACTGGTCTGAAATCAGCAAGATGAAATTCAATAAAACCAAGTGCGAAGTACATTACCTAAAGAAAAATCAAATGCATAACTATGAAATGTTGAACAGCTGAGTAAATGGTAATGCTGCTGGAAAGTCTTAAGGGGCTATAGTGGATCATAAATTGCATGAGTAAAAATTGTGATGCTGTTGCAAAAAAGGTTAACATTCTGGGGGCAGGAGGGTGTTAACAAGAGCATCACATATAACACATGGGAGGTAATTGTCCTGCTCTACTCAGCACGAGTGAGGTCTTTGCTGTCCTGTTGTGTCTAATTCTAGGTACCCCATTTTAGGAAAGTTATGGATAAATAAGGGAGAGTAACAAAAATGAGAAGAGGTTTAGAAACCCTGATCTATGAACCTAGGTTTAAGAAGCTGAGTATATTTAGTCTTGAGGAAAGGCTAGACGGCAATAGTACCTGATAAATTTTGAAATACATTAAGGATAATGATCGATTGTTCTGCACATTCACTAAAGGTAGGACAGGAAGTAATGGGCTTAATCTATGGCAAGTGGGATTTAGGTCAGGCATTAGGAAGAGTGGTCCAACTATAAAGTAGTTATATTCTAAAATAGGCTTACAAGGATATGGAAACCCAATCCTAGATTTCAAAAATAAGGCTTGACAGAAATCTGTCAGGGATGGTTTGATTTACTTGGTCCTGCCTCACTGAGCATGGCTGGACTTAGTGATCTCTTGGTCTCTCCGATTCTAATAAATTGCTCTAGAATTTTATATTTGATAAGGGCCATAAAAGAAAGTGATCAAGAAATTCTCTGTGGTGGTTCTTGCTCAACTTGCACTATAAACTGGAGAAAGAGTCTATAAAATCAGGCTAAAATATAAAAAGAATCTGAAATCCAATATATAGCTTTCCTTTGTTGGCTTCAATAAATCTACATTTTATCATCTCTGCAGTGCACATCTTTACTTCCAAACAATGTCCACTTCCAAGGTATGGTCCGTAGCTCTGCTCTGCGGTATATTTCCCCTTCCCCACCCCACCCCCAACACACAGAGGAATCAGTGTGTGACGGGCTGGACTAGTACAAGGGAGGTTGGTAGAAGAGCTCAGGCAGTTCCAATCCACCAGGTTCTAACCTGGGGCTGTGAGGCCAACAAAAGAGTCTGACACCTAGGAGCGCCTCAAGTCCTGCCCTCTCTTGGCCGTAGCCTGCCATCTCAAAGTTTGCAGTCTGTGCCAGGAAAGTGTGTGTGGGAGGGGGTCAGCTAACCACTCGGCATCTCTTCACAGCAAACTGGGCCTGTTAGCTGCTGCCTCAAAAGGGAGAAGCTATCTCCTCTCATGCATTGGCCTTCTGGGCCAGTCAGTTCCAAGTCTCTCCCCTTCAGGGGTACTACATAACCCAAACACAGGGACTCAACACAAACCAACTGGGTTATTAGGTGGAAGAGGGAAATGCCTCCATCTCAGGGTCTATCAGAAGCAGGTCCTCTCTTCTCTTAGGTAGATACCTTCAGGCAGCTGCTGATGAGAGGAAATCCTATCTACAGGAACTCTATTGTGAAAACCCTTCCTCTCCCCTAGCCTCCCTGCAAGCAAACTGTTTTTCTCCCTTTTAACTCCTGCTGTGCATTTCTTACAGGTGTGGTAGGGGGCTAGTAGAGCCCAGAACAGCTGCTCAACCTCTTGTTGCCCAGGGTAGGGTTTGTAAACCCCATCACCAGAGGCAATATTAAAAATTGAACAGCCATGCTTGAATCTTCAAGGAAAGAAACAATTTAGCACCATCCAGATGTAGATTCCATAAGGTATACAGGTGCATGCAAATATGCTGAAGTCTAAAAATACACACAGCTGGTAGTCAATGATAGTTACATTATTAGTGACTCTTGGCTTCATAGCTCTTTTTAACTGTCTGGCTTGAAAGAACCAGCTCATCACATTACATATGACCATTAGGACCCATTACCACAGCTTGATCTTTCATTAAAGTATCAGTATTCCTCCCACCACCTTTTGCTCTAGAATTCCCACTTTAAATTACAGCTTTAATTGTCTGCTGTCATTGATGGATAGGTAAAATACATGTACACAATCTGCAGCAGCAACTGAAAGTACTTGCCTTGATGCTGAATTACAATGTGGATTTAAATGTTCCTTCTTTAATGCATGAGAAACTGTCATAAATCACTGCTTCAGCAGAGTCCTCTTTTAACGGTGTCTCCTGAACTGCAGGCCCAGAGGGCACTTTGCTGGTGACCTGTGGAAAGCTGGCTGATCACATGATGTTAGCCCTCCCTGATTTCCAGACTGTATAACTGAATTGTATGACAGCTAAAATCACATTAAGTAACTCTTTATTATTACTGTTCTAGGTAATCAACTCTTATAGTTGTCACAGGATGTTATTTGAGTCTCGTTAGGTGGGGAGAGGGGGCTCTATGACACTATTTATTTATTTATTTATTAAAAAGTGGTCCATGCTTTGAAAATGCTTGAGAACCCTTTCTATAACTCATGACTGATAAATACTAAATATATATATTCACCTTCACTATTCTTTTCTTAGAGACTTGATTTTGATATGAGATCCTGAACTTAAATTGTGCTGGAACAGACATAGAGTTCTGGGGAGGTTAAAAAGAGGTCGACACTTTAAAAGCTCTTTTGTGGTATTATTATAGGCAAATCATATAATCCTGACCTGGCGAGTTAAATGTAACCCTGGGTATTTCAATACAGACACCAGGCTTAAAGAAATGCCTCAAGCCTCTTTCCCCTTTTGAACACTAAAAATGAGGTAGGCTGTGAAGACGATAACCTTATAATAAACAGCTATCTCCTGCCTGTGAAATAACAGGGCAGCTATTGGCACCCATCTACTTTCCCGATAGAAGAAAGAATACTGAGTTCATTAGAGTCAGCATAGCACTAAAAATGATAAATTCAACAAACTGAAAGGATGTGGGATTTAACTTGTGCATGTATGTTGTCTTGGCATTCTGCACTGGGGTCAGTTTCACCCTACTATTTGAGTGCACTATAGCTACCAAGTTGAAAGAAAAAGGAGATACATTTCTGTATTTCTGGGCTGAAAGCATTTCAGGAAATAGGGAGACTACAGCACTAAGTCTTAAAGTGTCTCCCAGAATAGTTCTTTCTTGTGACAGTCTCTGTACAAAGGAAAGGAGATGGTCTCTGTGGGAAGGCTGGATTTCCTCTTTTGTTCCTCTCAGTTGAAAAATCCATTTTCATCTCACTTGTCTTTTGCTTTGGGCTTTTCCTCTTATACGGGGAAAAAATACTATGTTATTCATAAGCAGATACATATTACATATCAAAATAAATGTCAATGCCATGTTAAAGCTGAAAAATCAAAGGCAGGGATGTCAATAAGAAATTCCTATACATAAGTGTCATGGGGAGGCAGATCTTCCCACAGCCACCCAGGTCTATCTCACCCATCCAGATAATTATATTGGACTAGTCCTAAAACTTAGCAAAAGGCTGCAACAGCTGCAGAATATGGCTGCTCTCTTGCTGTATATGGGGGGTTGCAAAGGATTTGGGTAAACTTTTCAAAAGCCAAAGTCCCACCATCAAGTGATGTAAGCACTTAGATCCATATCTCCAAAGATATTTAGCATCTGACAAAGTGGAATTTTCTTCCACAAAAGCTCATGTGATAAATACATTTGTTAGTCTTTAAAAGTGCCACAAGACTCCTTGTTTCTTTTGCTGAACTAGACTAACAGGGCTACCTCTTTGGAACTTAGATTCATTGATTTCACTGAGTTGGGGCCTAAATACCTTTGAGGCTCTGAGTAATAGGAGCCTAATCTCCATTGACATTCAATCAGAGCTAGGCTCCTAAATCATTTTTAAAAACAGAACTAAGACTATTTCTATACAGCTGGCAGCACTGCCACCAGTGTAGAATTGATTTCCCTCCCTCCGAGTTCAAGTGAGTATCAGTAATGGTGCGCTCAGTCAATCCCAGAAATCACCAGGTGTCGATTGGGTAAGACCACCCTGGCAAGTACTGTAGAGCTATGTCAATGGGAACACATTTCCCATTGGCATGGTGCAGTGAAGACACCACGTAGAAGATGAGTTAAGAAATAGGCAGGAGTTATGCAAGCTACTTTGCATAGCTTGCGTAACTCCCGTTGACTGCTGCCAAATTTCCCGGTACGTGTAGACCAGGCCTAAGACTCCAGAGCCCTTGGGATACTTTTAAAAATTTTACCCAACTTCCCTAATTACACTGCATGCCAGCAGGCCAAAGGATACAATACAACTTCTTTGTCTGACTATCCAAAGCTGTTAATAATATGTGTCCTAAGTAATGAAGCAATTATGTATGTCGCATGGCCATTTTGGTTAGTGTAGGCCGTTATGCTCATTCTCCAGATTCAACATTAATCAGTGGTCCTTTGTTGTGGAATTCTGTCCCAAAAGTAGGCCACTGGAGTCCACCATATTAGGGCCTCTGCAATTCTCATGTATCATTCTTCTGTGTATTTGAGGCTTGTTACCTGACCAGTTAGGGTCTGATATTCGTGTGTTCAGGAACTGATATGACATTCATTTGATAATGACTGAAAGGTTTTAATTACTACACTTATAAAATGAGCCCTCAAGCCCAAAGTCCAGCATATGTTAGCTGCAAAAGCAATTTTCTTCACCAATGCAGGCAAGAGGCAATGGTTTCAATTTCTGACAGCTTCTCCAAGAGCTTGGATCCATAGTCTGAGAAGAAAGCTGGGTGAGATGACAGTTCTGTGTCTGGAATGAGTTCTCAGTCTTGGAGCACCCTTGCTAGTGAGATTACTTCCTTCTTTATACTCTTAAATTAAGCATTTTCAAAACATTTTTTGGTAATTGCAAGAGAAAACAAAGGAGATCCAAACAAAACAATGGAGAAAGACCTGCATGTTTCTAAGAAAGTGTTAGCCACCTGGATTTTATTTGATCAACAATCCAGCACTTGTCACTAAGTTCCACCCTTTCCTAATAAAAGGAGGGTGGGGTTTGCTGAGATGAAAAGTGAACAATATCTGTGATGGTACCCCTCAGAAGATAGTATCATAAGGTATCCTTGAAAGGAGCCACTGAGGTATAGATGAGTTAATTATGCAAGATAATGTCATTAGGGAGACTGTTCAGTCAAGGGGGACCATTAATCGTAGGAAAGTCATTTGTCCTGATGAAATACCAGACATGCTTAAAGAGGGAAACATCATGTATGATGAAAAGAAGTGATTCCATCTTATTGCTAAAAGGGATTCCAGGTACTATCATGCTTTTACAATGTGCTTCTTTTACTAATATTTTGGTAGCTTCATTTTAGAAGTAGGCCCAGCCTAGCTTGAATTTCATAGTTTACAGGCAAATAGGGTGGTATGACTGAGAGCTGTTCAGTTTGTACTTCAGTGGCTATGGCTGGTTGGTGACCCCCGCCCCCACCCCCACCCTTTTTTTTAAAGATTTTTTTCTAATATGTTGTATTGTTTTTATAAATGAAAGTTGGATGCCTTAATAGGCCGTTGATCATGGATTACATGAAATAAAGTAGACTTCTTTAATTAGTTTCTTTAAGTTAAATAGATGTGATATCTTGATTTACTGAGGCTTTTGATAAAGTCTCACATGACCTTCTCATAAGCAAAGTAGGGAAAAATAGCCTAGACAAACCTATGAGAAGAGAGGGCAAAAGCATACTCAGAGAATAGTTATCAATGGTTCAGAGTCAACCTAACATAGCATATCAAGTGGGGTCCCACAGGGAGCTGTCCTAGGTCTGGTTCTATTCACTATTCTCAGAAATGATTTGGATAATGGAATAGAGAGCGCACTTATAAAATCTGTGGATGAGGGATGTGGGAGAGGTTGCAAGCTGTTTGGAGGACAGGATTAGAATTCAAAATGATTTTGACAAACTGGAGAACTTTTCTGAAATAAATAGGATGAAATTAAATAAGAATAAATGCAAATACTACATTTTAAGAAGGAATAATCAATTGCACAAAAACAAAATGGGAAATGACTCCTAGGAAGACTGCAGAAAAAGATTTGCAGGTATGGTGGATCACAAACTAAATATGAATCAACAATATCACTATTGCAAAGAAAGCAAACATCGTTCCGGGATGTATTAGATGGAGTGTTGTGAGCAAAACATGAGAAGTAATTCTTCCACTCTACTGAGAAATGATGATGTCTCAGCTGGATTACCATGTTTGGTTGTGGACACCGGACCTTGGGAAAGATGTGGATATACTGGAGAAAGTCCAGAAAAGAGCTACAAATATGATTGTTGGTCATGTTTTCTAGAACGTCAAGGAAAGATTTTTAAAAATGAGTTTGCTTAGTCTGGAAAAGAGTAAACTGAGTGGGGATATGATAGAAGGCTTCAAGTATATAAAAGATTATTATAAGGAGGAGGGTAATACATTTTTTCTCCTTAGCCACTGAGGACAGTACAGGAAGTAACAGGCTTAAATTGCAGCAAGAGGGATTTAGGTTCGTTAGACGTTAGGAAAAACTTCTTAATTGTAAGGGTAGTTAAGCACTAGAACAAATTCTCTAGGAAGGTTCAGGAATTCCTGGGTTTTTAGGATTTTAAGAACAATTAGACAAACACCTGTCAGGCATGATAATAACTTAGTCCAACTCCTGCCTCAGTGCAGGGAACTGGACCAGAGGATTTATCAAAGTCTTTCCAGTCCTACACTACTATGATTCTAGTCAGGAGTCCCTGAGTAGTTAAGAGAGTGTCTCAATAAGTGCAGTGCTCTGAACCATTTTAGTTTTGGTGTGTCCTGAAAAATTGTGTAGATGTGGTTCTATTGGACATCTATGAATATTTTTTAACTTTAAAAATACTAAGTTCATTTTCTGCAAACCTGAATACCTTTTTCTATCCTAATGAGGACCATAAACCACACTGAATTTGACGTTCTTATCTTTAGCCATTTTTGGAATTATGCAAGTCCAAAATTAAAAATGCAATATATGGAGACAGTCTCTTTTTTCTTCTTCACTTAACTGAAAAAAAATGACTGAACCAGTCTTGATGAAAGGTTGAGCCCCCCCCCCCCCCCTTTTTTTTTTTTTAATATTGCTTTCGCACTGGGCTGAATCATGGAAAATTTCAACATAAAAAAGTATATTCTGAGAATGTTATGGGTTGCTAAAAAAGATGAGCTGCATCTTAACCTTAGTTTTAACATTTGATATCAGGAACACTATAATAACATCATAATTATGAATAATATCTGAGAATTTTCTGTTCATCATCCATACAGATAATGTAGCGTGAGTCACTAAAAATTATGAAACCAAATTGCCATTTTAATTCTAAGATATTATTATCTCAACTTGCACGACCTAGATATATCTCTCTAGGCAGTAAGTTTTCAAATTTACACAGGACAAATATATGCAAAATAGTAGAAAAGCCAGTGGTTTAGAGCTGGTTGTCTGGGCATTATTATACTGGAGGTAGTAAGATTAAGTCAGCCTGTGGTGCTTCACTTCTCCATCTGCTGTTTCTCTTATTGATTTTTGGCAATTTTTCTAAGTGACAAGACTATGGCGAAGGTCTGAATCTAGTGATCTGAGTGGGTGATATCTATCAATCTTCTGCCACACAAATGAAGTATTGCTAGGCAACGGGTAGCAGCGTGACACCCGCATTCTACAATTTCCTCTTGGTGATTTAATGTATTAACTGAACTTTCACATACTTTGGATGGTAACTGAGAGATTCTTCTTTGTGTTCAGATTTCTTTCTGTTGGACATCAAATACTGATCCCAGTGAATTGGTATATTGTTACTGTAATGATTACAGTAAGTGGATGCAATGCACAGACATCCTAATATTGCTGGTAGGTGTTGAAGATAACTGTACGGCCAAAAGGAAAGTCTCTTCAAGGCCACCAAAACACAAAAAATCATGAGGAGGTAACCAAGAGGGAAGGTGTTGCACTTACCTGTTCCTGTTCTTACTCCCTCTCTTCCATCATTTCCCATCTTTTCTGACCCAGTAATTGAAATGCCAGCTTAGAACTTGGAAAACTGAGGTTCAATTCCCTGTTTTGCCAGAGATGTTCTATGTGAACTTAGGCAAATCAGGATAGTGCAGGGTAAACTTGACTTATCTCCACTCGTGTTATTTCTATTCAGTTAGCTTGAGTGAGAGTGGCCACGCTGTGAAGCAACGCTTGGGGCAGATCTACACTGTCTGCCCTTTTCAGTGGCAGTCAAACTCAGATACACAAGTTATTTAAAATAATCTGTGTTCCTAAGTTTGAATGCCTAACTCCTGGCTTGTCCACTGTGCTGAGTTGAAGGGAGGGGGCCTACCTTTGACTCAGTGCTACCCAGTTGCCCGGGTGGTGTTCTGGGATTGAACTTCCTGATCGGCTGAGCAGGTTTTCACGTACCAAAACAGTCAATCAGGAAGTTCGAATTGACAGCAGCGAAATTGCCTTTGAACTGCTGTGTCCCCACTGGTGTGCACTCACTTACATGGGACGCTAGAACTTCTAGGAGTACGTCTCATGGTTCTTTGTGCTGCAGTGAGCTGAGCCACTGTATGAATATTCCCACTGAACTGTGCAATGACTTGTCGATCTGTCTTTTCAAGGAACACAAAGGGAAGATGGGAAGCATTGGAGGACTAATGGCACTTGAATGGAGCTAGTCTGAATCCACACCGCAGAGGGGTCATGTTAGCAACTGAGTTGTGCTAACTCGAGCTTTAACCTAGACCCCCTTACAGGCTGGCCAGCTTGGGTTTAAAGCAACACCATGCTGAAGTTAAGAGTTTTCAGTCACTGAGGATAGGTCTATCAATGGCTATTAGCCAAAAGGGCCAGGGATGCAACACTGTACTTGAATGTCCCTAAGCCTCTGATTACTAACTTCTGAGACTAGATGACCAGGTATTGATCAAACATTAATTGCGCTCTTTCTTTTATTTTTATTATTATCATCAGTAGACAGTATGCTAGGGTAGATGAATCACTGGTCTGATCTAGTATGGTTATTCATTTTTCTCAAGGGCAGTAGTGGGGGCAAAAAACCTAATTGGCTTCAAAACTGAGCTTGATAGGTTTATGGAGGAGGTGGTATGATGAGATTGCCTGCAATGGCATGTAGCTGATCAAGAACAAATATCACCAATGGCTGGTGATGGGACACTGGATGGGGAGGGCTCTGAGCTTTTACAGAGAATTCTTTCCCAAGTATCTGGCTGCTGGGTCTTGCCCACATGCTCAGAGTCTAACCGATCACCACATTTGAGGTCGGAAAAAAATCTTCCCCCAGGTCAGATTGGCAGAGCCTTTGGGGTGGGGGGTTACCGTCCTCTGCAACATAGAGGATGTGTCACCTGCAGGTTTAAATTAATGCAAATGGTGGATTCTCTGTAACTTGAAGTTTTTAAATCATGATTTGAGGACTTCAGTAACTCAGACAGAGGTCATGGGTCTATTACAGGAGTCGGTGGGGGAGGTTCTGTCGCCTGCACAGAGCAAGAAGTCAGACTAGATAATCTTGACGGTTTCTTCTGACCTTAAAAATCTATGCATCTATGACAGGACTTGAGATAGAGGCAACAATCAAGTTATAACAAGTTAATTTTCCAGTGAAGAAAAATTTAGTCTCTCTGGCTATGTCTACACTGGCAAGTTAGTTCAAATTAAGGAAGCTTAATTCAAACTATCTTAAGCCTTGGCTACACTAGGCTTTCATTAGTTCCAATTAAGGGCTTCCTTAATTCAAACTAATAAATTCGCTTATACTTTTCGAAGTAAGGGTTAATTTGAACTAGTTAGTTCGAATTAACCCAATGTGGCCATTAGGCAATTAGTTAGTTAGAACTAACCGGCACATTGAGCTCAATGCAATTGACTAATTCGAACTAAGCAAGTGCCATGCATGGCACTTGTTTAGTTCGAACTAAAATTTGCTAGTTTGAATTAACTAATTCGAACTAACTTTGGTAAGTGTAGACATAGCCTATGTGCCTCAATTCCCTAGCTGTAAAATGAGGGTAATAGCACTTCCCTAAAATACATTAGGATACTACACTAAAGATTATGAGATGCTCAGATGTAATGGGCGTCATATAAATATCATAGATATACATTTTCTTTTCCTCCCGCTTAAATGTTATATTAAAGGACTGACTGTTGTATCTATTTAGGTATCTATATTTCTATATTTAGGTATTTAGGTATCTATATTTCCTGTCTATTAAGGAAAAAATACTCTAAGTTTTAAAATCAGTTTTATTCAAGAAAACAAAATAAAACATATATTTTATAATTAATCTATTTTTATAAATGTATTACTTGGAATATTTTATAGCAATAATAATGCAATTTTAAAACTAAAATCTGAGTGCATATATTGATTCATAACTGTGGGTATCGATGGTCAGGTGTCTAGTACTTCATAGCTGGGTTGCCTTATACAAATGGGCTTATTTTCAAAAGATCAGTGGCTGTCTCTTGAATGTCCGTGCACACTGATGCATCTCTGCAGTTTTAGTTCAAAAGCCTCCATACCCGTGTTTTGAATACCACACATTGTTAAAACGTCACAGAGCCAGATTCTGCTTTGCACCGGTGTAAATTTGGAGTAATTACACTAGAGTGAAATACATTACTTTGGATTTATATTGGTATAATTGAGGGGAGACTCTAGCTGGTATTGTCTACATATTCAGGCCTCTTTCCCATGAACTGCGACGTGGGAAACTGAACTGAATCCTATAGGCTTCAGTGGAGCTCTGCACTGGCAGATGCGCCTGTGTGGATTATAATAAAAGATCAGGGCTTTAGTATGCAAATTGGATATATATTTTAGGAATAACATTTCAAAATCATAACACAGGTTGTAAGGTGTTTTTCTGTTTGTTGTCTTTGACTGCACCTCCCTTCTATTCCATTTAGGTTTTATGCTGTGTGCATGACCATACTGTCCAAATACTTTCTGGTGACACATTAAGTGAGATGAGTAATATCTGTTACAAGTGGTTGCTTCTTCGTTCCTCTCCCCCAGGAGAAAATAGCATGTGGATTTTGGGGAGGCCTAGAGGTTTTGGAGGCTTATTGTGGCTATGCAGAAAGTTTAATAATTTGAGTCTGGTTTCATTAATTATATGCGAATATCCAGCTGAACCAGTCTTAATCACATTCTTTTTCATGTGACTGACTTGAAAGTGCTGTATTTACCGGCAGGTTTTTTGCCAGTGACATATCACAGATTATAACTATGGCTGCTGTGGCTTTCCTATCTTGAAGTTTCCCCATATACAAAAGTAACCTCTTGATGAACTTTTCTCCTGCCTTAGGACCCTCTCCTCTCCCACCATCTGCTGTACAGTGCAGAGAGGAGCAAAACAGAAAGTGGATCCGAGACCAAAGGTGGCCAAATAGAACGTTCATTCCACCCCTGCATAGCTGCCCCTCTGCAAAAGCTCAGCCTAGCCAAGGGGTTATTCAAGGGGAAAAGTGACATCAGCAGAGGGTTTGGGATTGGGAAAGTGGCATATTTCCCTTTCCCACACAGATGCTAAAATCCATCCCAGATGTTTTATGTGCTCCATTAGAGGAGTCAGGGACTTCATGCATTGTCCAAAAGCTAATGGCAGTCAGTTTGTCCATGAGCTATCCTGAACTGCTGTTGCTGGACTGCCGCCCTTGAAGGAATATGGTGGGAAAGACTTTTGCACTGGGCTGAGATTAATGGAGCCTGGGGCCAGACTCTCAGCTACCACATGTCTCTACGTTGCAAAAACAAAGAAACAAACAAACAAAAAACCACCCAAGCCCATGGCAATGAGTCTCAGAGCCTGGGGCAACTGACTCAGGCTCATTGGGTTCTCACAGTGGAGCTAAAAATAGCAGTGTAGACATTCAGATTCAGGTGGAGCCCAGGTTGCGAAACACTACAGCAGAAGAGGGACTTGGAGAGGCTCCAGCCCAAATCTGAACATCCACACTGCCACTTTTAGTTCCATAGCGTAAGCCCAGCAGCCTGAATCTGTTGACCCATGCCCTAAAAGTTTCTGCTGCAGGGATGTTTTTTGCAATGTAGATGTACCTCCACACCCATTTTCAGCATCAAATCCTCCTAGCCCTTTAGAGCTGGGGGAAATGCAGGCTGACAACAGCACATCAAAATCTGGATGGGTTTTTGATTATTTTGTTCTCTGTTGCTGCAAATTTTAATGCAGCATATAAGCCTCAGTAAGACCCGGGAAAGCCTGCCAAGCCTGCAAAAGCCGGCTAGCGGTCAAAATATGAAAATGACTTTGAGATCTACACAAATCTGTACTGGAAAATGCTTTTGTTTAATCGAAAGGAAAGTCAGGAACTGCACTGAATGTCAGTATAGTGAAAAGCAGCAAAAAGTCTTGCTTGGAGAATTCATACTTAGGCAGGGATTCAATTAATATAATTTTGGATGTATTAGCAGTAGGTGTGGAATTGACTTTGGGGATTGATACTTTAATAAGATCCCAGTTTAAAAGCTTCCCATGCCTAATTTCATGAGGATTATTTCCAAAAAATTTAATATCTTAATTTTACATAGGATTTTGCTTCAATTTTGCTGAATAAGCAAATACTTGATTACTCTGACATCCTAGCCTTGACTGAGCCCTTAAAATGAGGCTCTCATTGTAGACAAAGGTTACGTACTTACCAGATATTTTTAGATGACTTTGCATATTCCCATGTGCAGAGTCTATGCCAGCTGATGGCACCCAATGATAGAACCTTCTCCAAGCAGTGTTACACAACTCCTTCCAAGGGGTTTTTGGATATTCTGAGGGCAAGACTATGTAAGAGGGCACTATACACTCTGCCACCTCAGTGTGAGGAGGCTTCATGGGACTTGAAGCAGGGTCTGTGGGGCTCCAGGTAACCTTGGCAGAGCTACTGTCAACACATCATACATCCTGAGATATTCCTGAAGGAGGTGCAACCCACGTGAGAGATAACTGTCGGCTATTCTCATGACCTCTGGCTCAGATCTACTATTTAAGCCTGGAGGGACATTGTCTGTGCAGCAAGGACCTATCGTTGAGGTGGAACCTGCATTGTTCCTGATCCCTGTCCAGGTCCCTGCTTGGTCCCAGCCTTGTCTGGCCCAGCCCCTTGGTTCCCGTCTACTGACTTCAGCTTGACTCTTGGCAACAATTACTGGCTGCTGATTCTGGCTCAACTTTGGGCTCTAGACCCCAGATGCTGACGCTGGATCAATCTCTCGGGCCTGACTGTCTGTCACTCTACTTGCTGGACATGACTGCTCATGCCCTGGTTCTTAACAACCTGTTCCTTGCAATTACTGTGCCAGATGGAAGTAAACCATTCTGGTATTTTGGATCTGGGGATTTCTCCAGTTATAGTGCCTTGTTCTAGTTGTTGTGAGTGTAGATTTAGTATGAGGTAGTGTTTAAGGATAGTAGGATATCGATAACTATAAAACAGTTTTGTGAGGCAATTGTGAGTGTTTGAAAACTCCAAGGGAAGGATGAGAAAGAAGTGCATGTATGTTACAATGGGCACTGCTTGGAGACGATTCGATTGTTGGGTTCTCCCAGAAAGCTCAGTGCCCATAAGTGGGAGTATGCAAGAAAATAGGCTAATCTTAGCTAAAGAATGAAGCACTTATGTGGAAAAGGGTCAATTCAATATAAAAGTTGTGACTTCCAAGAAAATTTGAATACCAGTAAGTTAAATAGAAATTAAAGGTAAGTACATATGGAGTACATTTTATAAATTTTATAAAGTATTTAAAAATAATTTGGTTTACACAAAGATCTTAGCGCAATTGACAAAAAACAGTAAATAAAATTTTCCATCTCTGTAAAGTACACTGCAGAAACAACAAAAATATTGGTTATATCCTTCTTTCACTTACACAGTAATAAATCAGGTGTAATTCAGCTGATGTCAATGGAATTAAACTAGTGAAAATGAGAAGAGAATCAGGTCCACAGTTTTTTAATAGAACAGAAATATTTTTTTATAACTTTACAGAATCTCATTTCATGTTCAGATAAAGCAATCTGATGTGGAGTCAATGGCAACTGCTTCTTGGATTGATTGCATAATTTAAAATATATATACATTGTGTATAAAACATAATGCAAAACAAGTTGGCTGTATTTGTGGACACAGTGAAGGTCAAAAATGTTTCATGGACATTTTTTATTTCAACAGTGCTCTAATAGTCAAATTTTGCTTATAATAACCCTTTGTAGCAATCTGTAACTAAGCCAAATAATTACATGTTATAATAAACACAATAGCAGAGAATCATAAATACAAGAGGGAGGAATTTTATTTCCATTATTTTTGATGATATAAAACAAAAAACACATTGAGCAGAAAAGAGGTGTTTGTCTAGAAAATCCCTTCTGTTGTTCCTTTCCCCAAATCTCTGTCTGCCTGTCTGTCCATCATTAGCCTTTGGAGAACAAACCATTCCTTTTTTTGTCCAGCTAGACAGCACACAGCACATTGTGGGTACTACCTACTGCAAACTAATATTAATTTTAATCTTACCCGTTCTAATTTACATCCCATGCAACCCTATTGATTGGGTTATGAGTCAGGACAGAATTTCATCCCTCTGTGGGAATTTATATGACCTAGACTGTAAAAATAATTTATATAATTCTGCAAATGAATTCTCTTGTATGGAGACCTATTGAAACCAAGTGATACTCTAGTCAGAGTTTATGCAAGGCAATGTAGCTGCAGAAATGGGACTGTGCAAATAATTAATAAAAATAATAAAATAAAGTTCTCGTGCCTTAAGAAGAGACTAGACCTCAAACATTCCCTGAGTGGGTCCATTTCAGGAAGGATTCCACCCTCATATGATGCCTACTTCAACTCCTAATAAGATCTTTTGAAGCCATGAGAGTGTTGATGCTGGTGGGAGAAGCAGATGCTGGGGTGGCTGAGTGCTGCACAGAAATAACAGTATAATAATGCTGTCCATTCTCTTTGGGGAGCCCCAGCCAAATGAATACATTTCTTGAAGCAGATTCTCAGTGTTTTTGATGTCATCCCAACCCCTCAAAGGAATACTGCAATGTTATGTTACTCTGCTTCTGTTTCAGTTCCAAAAAGCATTTTGTTCCTAAACTTTTCTCAGCCCAGACTTATTTTGGTCTTCTGAAGATGCCAAAACATAAAGAAGCCTGATTCTTCATTGCTCTGTACTTGCCTCTCATCTACCCCTGTGCAAAGTGGGTGTAAGAATGCTCCCAAATGTCAGTGACAGTGCTTTACACCCACTCTTGCACAGGTGCAAATGACTAAGCAAAGTGCAAGGTAATGGGGAATCGAGCACATGGATTTGTCATAGGCTTAAGTATTTGATTGCTCAGCTGTGGCAGATTCTTTTTTTTAAAAGCAAATTTTTCTGGTTTTTAATCCTGCACTAACAGACCTGTGGCTGGCCTGGAGGATCAGCTAACTCAGGTCCACAGGGTTTGCGCTATGGGGCTTAAAATAGCTGTGTAAACATTCAAGTTGAAGCAGAAGTCGGGTCTGTGAGACCCTGAGAGGGGGGATGCTTGAATATTTACATGGCTATTTGTAGCCCTGTAGCCTGAGTTCTGTGAGCCCACACCAAAAGGAAGGGTGCAGTTTGATTTCTTATTCAGGTTATTGAATCATTTCAAGTTTTCTGCTTCAAGCAAGATGTTTCTTATAGTGTCATTTGGAATATACAAGACTAATGATGTTCATTACTAATATACAAAACAGATTTCCTAATACAAGAGGGTTTAGACAGTAAACATTTACTCCAAAAGTAATTTCTCAGTGAAAGTAAAATGTGCCAGAATCTTTGACCGATTTTTTTTTCCCCTCAAGACATCCAAAACCATAACAAATAAATAAATTGAAGGCTATAATGATATAATATTTGTCCCTAGTTCTATTTTGAATCATGAATGTGATCTACCATAAGATCAGCCAAGGTTATCACCAGATGTTTCTTGTCCCATACACCAGAGATTGATTCTGAGGTAATGGATTCAGTAGAAAAGTTTTTCTGCAAGAACTGTGTCTTCAGCACAATTTCAAGCTTGATTTCAAATCCAGAAAGCCTGTTAAATTTCTTGAAGTCTCCTGGAGAATCTGAAATTCTGCAAACAGTGCATTCTAAGAAAATATTTATTAAAACTGCATTTAAGCAGCATCAAAGGGACATTGTCAATTCTATTATGCTAAAAACCAGACCTATTTGGTTCAGAGGCTTATGCATATGAAACACACTTAACGTCCATAACGATATCTCCCTCTAGAGGCTGGCTCCCTAGAGCAGTGTTTCTCAACCTTTAGTGGACTGGGGAACACCTGAAGATATTAATTACTATAAGTGGAACACCTAATGAAAATATTCTTGAAAAAGCTGGTAACAGTGGCGGGAGATGAATTCCCCAGTCACAGCAAAGCTTCCAGGTGCGCATCGACATCTGTTGCCTTGTATCTGGCAGCTTTGTTGTGGTTGGGGCATTAAATTGCTCACTCCCACATTCAGCTCTTTTCCCCCCCCTCAATAAGGAGGGGTCAGGATGGGTCACAGATCACCTACACTATGTCTGAGGAGCACCAGTGTTCCACAGAACAATGGTTAAGAAACACTGCCCTAGAGACTAGCAGTCCACTACTTACATTTCCAAGTATTCATTTATAATCTTTGTTAAAAAAAAAATCTTAAGTAAATCTAGCTTTCTCCCTCCCTCTCAGGAGATAAATATTTTCCTGCAGTTTAGCTGACTCGACATTGTGCTAGTATATGAGACTCAAAAAAGTTAAATGATCTATAAATGCATGGAGTTGGTTAGTCTAATTCCATTGTGTAAATGTGTGAAATGCATGGAATGAACAATGAGCATAAATGGTGAAAAAGTTACTATTCCATGAGAGTTGGCTACAGTTTATGCACCTAACTTCCATTCAGGAGCTGGTCCTAGGTGCCTTGTAGGATTTTTCCAAAGCACCAATCTTCATCTTTAGGCAACAAAATACCTTGGAAAATCTGGTCCTAAATGATTTGCCCTAGGCCAGCGTTTCCCCAAAGTAGGTTAGAAGGAAAAATATTGCTAGCATCGAAATTCTTTCATGGAAGACCTATTCACATCGCATGGAACACCAGTGTTCTGCGGAACACAGTTTGGGAAATGCTTCCCTAAGCCATACAGCAAGTAAAAGTCAGGATAGGGGTTCAAACTTAGGAACCTTATGGCCTGCATTTAGTCCATGCTTTTCTCATATAATATTTATGCTATTTAGCCATCCTTAGTATGAGCAAGGAACCTAATCAGAATTCTTTCTTCATGATATGTTGCGGCCAGTCCTCTATTTCCTTATGTCATGACAGATCGAGGACCTAACACACTTCTTTATTGTGAAGAAATGTTGAATATCAATTATCATTTACTTGGAAAGTTTGAAGTCCAGTTTTCTAAAAATGCAAAATAAACCACGCAGTCAGGTACAAAAAAAGAAAAAAAGGAACTATGATGAAAATTTTCTTAAATGTATTCTTTATTTTTAAAAATGTGAAATAGTAACATGATTTATCACTTTATTTTATTGGGATTATTGCAGACTGTTTTATACACCGATATACTGCACAATTATAACAAAACCATCCCGAAGAACAGAGGTTCTCAAACTTTTTATGCTGGGACCTCCTTTGAAAGTATTTCAGGCCTTAAAAAAGTGGTGATTTCCCCTCCTCCCCATGCCCTGCCACCCGCCCCATCTTGTGCCACCCTTATTTCTTTACTGTTACCTGAAGGGGCACTGCCTTCGAAGTACCTGGCCAACAGCTGTTGTTCTCTGGCCACCCTAGCTCTGAAGGGCTCTGGCTGTCAGCCGTGTGCCAGGCTGACAGCCGCAACACCAGCATGCAGGGGGGCTGACAGCTCGCAATTCCACCATACTAGCTTTGTGACCCCTTGAGGGGTCCCGACCCCCAGTTTGAGAACCCCTAAGTAGAATATAATCTTCAGTGCTAAATGAAAGATCAAGGGTACTGAACCTCGCTAGTTTCCATTTACTTCAGACAGAGTTGTGTGCGTCCAACACCTTCGAAATTTAGACCTTAAATTAAAGATAAATATGATTTTATCCTGGTAGTGCCCCCGTAAGTATTACCTAGGAACTGTGCACTTCTAGCACTTCCCATATGAAAAGTAATTGTCTTTGGGGGTTATTTTAAGATAAAAATGCGGACCGGGATTAGTCCTTTTATTAGCTGCATGCTAAAACAACTGGAGAAAAGAAGAATTTATTTGGAGTCTCCTAATTGACCTCAATGGATTTCAGGCTTTGAACTGTTAAAACATTTATGAAAAGCAATTTTATGGAACATGAAGAGTACCCACTCTAAAACATGAATATTTAGGTTGTATTAAAAGTAATTTGTTTAAAAATAGGCCGAGGGAGAGCCTGTCTGTATTAAGGCCTAAAGCCTAACTGTCTGTCAAGTTCTGTTGGCCTTTTTAAATTGTCACTGAGACAAAGGCTATCCAATGTCTCTCATTTCCACTTCAGTCTGGTACTACTTCAGTTTTCGGTTAATGGCCTAGCATGCCACTTCTTCTTAACAGGCAAGTTTATATCTTCCTCCTCCTTCTCAGCAGGTACATGTGGTTCTGAAGTCAACAGAACTGGTTGAAGTTGAGAGGGGAAGTCAAAAGGTGAAGACCATATTCGCTGTGCACCACAGAGTTTTTCTGTGTTCTCCATCACTCCAGGTTGGCAGAAACTCTTTGATGACAGTGATAGGTACTTCAGAAATGCCATATCTAGGCAGAGGAAGCTATTAGATATGAGACTGTGCAATTCCACTGGCATCGTTATCCCATTCCCACCCTATAAAGGGCACAATTGCTATAGAAGTAACTGGATCCCTAAGGACAATAGTGGCTGCAGAGGGTCTCCACTGGTGCGCTCCAGTCTTGAATGAGAATAGGATTCTCCATGGATTATACGTGTTAACGCAGGATTTGGTCTTACAGCAGCTACTCGGTGGTCTTGTAGCTCAACTAGATGCTTTCTCAAGTGGATGCTTTAGTTCCAGTAGATGCTGACTCAGCTAACCCAGTGTCTGAACTTAATAAGCACTGGATGATGACCAATATTAACCCAGGCTGGTAGATAGAGAAAAGTGATTTGACAAATGGTTGGGGAGCCGTAACCACTTCCTCCATCAAGGACATCATCCTTCCAACTGACAGTGGCCATGCTTTTTGCTTTCAGTGTGTGGATACTATGCCCTATCCTGTCAGATACAGATCACATAAGGTTGGCCCATGCTTTTGTCATATCAGCCTATGCCTAGAGCAATTGCAATAGTGTTATCCATAAAATTAGTTAGTGAATCTTAAGGTGACACAGAGGCTCATTGGTTCCTACTGGCAAAAGTTGTAGTGCTCTGCATCAGCAATTTCTTGGAGACCTGACAAATTCATTACATTTAACATGTTGCTGTCTTAGTATTTATGTATAAAGAGTGTTGCATACAGTATTACGTAAAGGCTGGTGACATGCTGGTCATCATATACATTGCAAGATATCTGTACAGCTGGTATGTAAGGAATTATATGCACCTACTAAACATATGTTTTAAGTTATGTAACAAAGCAGAATTAACGGAGGTTTTCTGCCAGACAAAAAATGTGTATTCACCTATCCCTGTCTCTGATGTAAATTAAGCATTGCAAACCAAATGCAATGGGAGATATTTCAGCATTCCAAGTCAACATGAAGGTGTGAACTCAACATAGGGGCCAGCACTCTGGAGAACAAACAAAAGGAGACCATTGCAAAGGCTTACTGGGTTATAACTGGGGGACGAGTAAAACATTTTGTTATCCATTCATAGAGGAAACTCTTAAAGGGTGTGGAGTGTTCATAAAAGCTTGGGTCCTACTTATGGCTGAAAATCAACAACTCAACCAAAGACTGAATCTTTCCTATTTAATAAATAGGAAATATTAAATAGGAAAGGTAACCATTAATAAATATAGAGTTAAGATTTTGGTTTATAGAGTAACCACTTCTGTTTCCACTTTTCCTTATTATCTCTTAAGACTTAACCTTTACTATTCAGTAATTGCTTTGCTATAAATATATTTCAGTGCTGTAGTATCATAAAGTTTACCTGATTACAGACTTCACCTCAGTCCCCAGAAAAATAATGCAGCAGGTCCTCAAAGAATACATTTTGAGGCACTTGGAAGAGAGGAAGGTGATCAGGAATAGTGAGTGTGGATTCACCGAGGGCAAATCATGTTTGACCAACTGAGTTGTCTTCTATGAAGAAATGACTGACCTTGTGGATGTGGGGAGAGCAGTGGACATGTTATACCTTGAGTTTAGCAAAGCTTTTGATACAGTCTTCCACAGTATTCTTGTCAGCAAGTTAAAGAAATATCGGTTGTTTGGATGAATGAACTATAAGGTGGATAGAAAGCTGTCTAGATCATCAAGCTCAACAGGTAGTGATCCTTGGCTCAGGGTCTAGTTGGCAGCTGGTAACAAGCAGAGTGCCCCAGTTGGATGGTGGGGTTGTTCAGTTCTGGGACTGGTTTTATTCAACATCTGCATTAATGATCTGGCCAATGGGGTGGATTGCACTGTCAGCAAGTTTGCAGATGATGCTAAGCTGTCGGGGAGTGGTAGATACCCCAGAGGATAGGAAAAGCATACACAGTGACCTAGACAAATTGGAGGATTGGGCCAAAAAAGACTGATGAGGTTCAACAAGGGCAAGTGCAGAGTCCTGCACTTAAGACAGAAGAATCCCATGCACTGCTACAGACTGGGGACTAAATGGCTAGGCAGCAGTTCTGCAGAAAAGGACCTGGGATAGTGGACAAGAAGCTGGATATGAGTCCATAGTGTGCCCTTCTTGCCAAAAAGTTTAATGGCATATTGGGCTCCATTAGTGGCAGCATTGCCAGCAGATTGAGGGAAGTGATCATTCCCCTCTATTTGGCATTGGTAGTAGATGACAGAACTAGCAGCAGTGGTCTCAAGTTGAAGTCGGGGAGGTCTGGGTCAGATATTAGGAAAAGCTTTTTCGCTAGGACTTTTAACTTAAATGGCCAATACACTGCAGCCCGTCTTTTAATTGGAACTGGTCTGAGAGAGTATACCAGTCTTGTGGTCCATAAGCTATTCTTGCTCCCAACCCAGGTACTGAATCCAGCTCAAGGACCTCAACCGAATTCACAAAACCTTCACTGGGCTAGGACCTGATTTAGTGGCCACCACCGTTTTCACATGATATCAGTAATCTTTTTTTTACCACAAAAGGACTTCAGCTGACGGAGTTCAGGATGAACTCCTCAGATCTCTGAGGTCATTCTTTGTCAGTGAAGAACTTTAGGCTGCAGAACTCCCTGCCACCATAAATTAAGTTTTGTCTATGTCCTCCTCCTTTCAGTTCACTGCACCAAACATTAGAGCTGGCTAGAAAATCTAAAGTTGGGGAGAAAGATAACTTGACAGTGTCCTTTTAAAGGCATGCAGGTTCCTGCACTGTGTAAGATACCTCTTCAAATCTTCCGTTTTAGGTGAGGTGTTTTTATTAAGAGTCAGGAAAACAGAAACATAGAAAAAAGCTTGTTTATAAACATGGATCAGATACCTGCGGACCAAACAGATAATAAGATGTACTATTGGACTTGAGCTCTGTTACCCAGTACCCCAACACAGGTCCAATATTATGAACAAATAATGGAAATAAATGTTTATACCTTACAATGTGGCCTGAGGGAGAAAACACCGGTTTAGATCTGTACTGATCTGGCAACTTTCTCAGTCAGAGGGCCATAACTAAGAATGGGAGGATCTCTATCAATACGGCAATAGGGCTATAGATAGTAGAAGGAAGTCTAATGGGTTTCCACCCAACAGAAACCTCTAGCCACCTTGATCACTCTCTTCTTGCTGCTTCAGATCCCTCAGCTAGCTGTCTTCCTCTCCAGCTGTGTCCCTGGAGCCCTACCCCCCACCATAGGTCAGGAGGGTAGAATGTCATGTTTCAAACCCTTCTGGATTCCACCTGCCACTTAGGGGCCATACCCAGGCTGCAGCTAGGGGAGCGTCTCAGAGTCCATGCCAGGGCTGCAACTATTGCAAGGTAAGTTTCCACTGTTAAAGGTTCCATCTTGGGTGATAACTGATCTTTCATTCAGCTGTTTGGAGAGGGCATTTAAAGGCTCTGTCTGTAGTATAACAAACCACACCCTCTTTTTCCTCCCCCGCTCACTCAACAGAAGAGAAGGCTTGGGAATGGGAAGTTTATCTTTCTTTCCAAATGATCTAAATCTGCAACCAAGCCTCAACAATAAAAAGAAACTAATCAATTTTTTTGTCCAAACTGCCTTCTCTCTTCCTCATCAAATATCTCTTCTACAGTCAAGGTCCCTGACATTCCCTGGTTCCCTCCATTGGCTAACGTCAGTGCTCTGATCTCTTTGCTCACATAAGCAGGGTTCTCCAAACTCTCCCCTGCACCCACTCCCATCAGGGTCCTTACGTAAAAATTACATTCACTAACTTTAAAGGAATGGAAAAGGGTGGGGAGGAAGAAAGACTCCTTTCTTTTTGGCCCCCTTTTTGTTTCTTTGTTACCTTCTCCTTCCATCTCTCCTTTCCCTTTCTATCTCCATTCAGTTCTCTCTTTCCTGTGTTTATTGAATTGTCTCTCCCAGGATTTCCCACCTTCAACCCTCCAGACTTGTGTGGATTACACACTACCTCTCTCTCCCTCCTTTGAGTCTTCCACATTCCTTCTCACGGTCTACCCAACTGAACCTATTGCTGCCTGCATTTCTCTTCTTCGCTCTTCTTGATACCTTAGATACCCTTGCCAGCCCAGTCTCACCATTCCCATTACCACTGCTCCATACGCTGAAGGCCATTGAAACAGGAGGTGTGGATAGAATGTCATGTTTCAAACCCTTCTGTGTTCTGCCTGTCCCAGCAATAACACTGCTGGAGTTCATGAGATTTAGGGGTGACACCCAGGACATAGCTGGGGGAGCTGCTCAGTATCATGGCTACAGTAAAGTTAACTTCCAGATAGGTGGAGTTAAATCATTCAGCTGCATGGTTTGTAACAAGCTAGTGCCTTTATTGTTCTGTTCTGAGGCTTCAGGTCTTATTTGTTCTTTGTTTATTATATTTTCTTCTGCTGCTTCCTCTACCTCTTTACCTCTGACAGTATGGCTCTTTAGGGCTGAGGATTTCAGGGGATTGGTTCCAACAGGATTCAAACTGTGAGTTTGATTTCTCTCTGTAATCAATTCTGAAATGTTATTTTGACAAATGTGTAATGCCGAGGTATAGTATCAAATATCAGCATAGTGAGCCTTTCTCTATTGGTCCTGCTTTTTTGATTGGTTGTCACATGAATCTTCTTCATTTGAGTTAGAAGAGGTAGGGGCTTTGTCTCTTCATGTGTTCTCACATGCTGTATATACTTATGGCACTCTAAAAAGACAAATGTAAACGTGTTACTAATTGTAGTTCACCCATACGGATTTAAATGTCTGCAGCATTTAGCATCTCATCAAGGGACTAAGCAATAAATATGCTATTGTAAAAATGTTTACCGTTTAAAATTGTGGCAGATCAGGTGGGTGGAGTGAAGATGTCATGGGATACTATTGACCTGCTAATGTCTCTGCCTAGGACTATGGGACAGGTAATTCAAGATGCTCTATGCTGCTCTATGCTGAAATAAGCTGTGAGTCAACTGATGGTATAGTAGTGCAAAATAAATTCCCATGGGGAGTGTGTTCTAATAGGACCTCATTCCATCAGGTCTGGCATGTTCCAATTACAAAACATTGTCACTTAAAGGAACGAGTTATGGAGGGATGAAGGATCACCGCACCAATTGTGTTGGGCTGGCTGGCTCAGCAGCCTTTGAGGAGGAAGTGTTCCTTAGAGAGAGTGAGTGAGTATGAGCCGTAGTTGGACTAGGACACAGGAGATATGAACTCAGTTCCCATCTCTGCTACTGACTTCCTCTGTGACCTTGAGCAAGAAGCTTACCTCTCTTTGGGTTTCAGTTCCCCTTCAGTAAAATGGGGATAATAATATTTCCTGTCTCGCTTTATCTATTTGGATTGGAAGCTTTTGGGGCAGAATCGTACTGTGTGTGTGTACTAACACAATGTAGCCTGATCTCAGCTGGGGCCTCTATGTGCTACAGTGATGATAATAAATATATTAAGCATGCATAATTACTCTGTTTGGAAATAGATTTAATGACATTAGGTTGCGATCCCACAAGTGGTTCTGAATGGATGTATGTGCTGGTCCAAGGATCAGGGCCTCAGCTGGCATTTTGGGAGATGAAAGAATTCCTGCCAACATTTCACTGCTGTGAAGAAGAGAAGGAACATGAGACTCCAAATCCATGCTAGTGGAAAGAATATATTTTTCAGACATT
This sequence comes from Pelusios castaneus, assembly GCA_007922175.1. Lineage (NCBI taxonomy): Eukaryota > Metazoa > Chordata > Testudines > Pelomedusidae > Pelusios > Pelusios castaneus. Next base: position 8,043,566 of record ML685816.1, on the reverse strand, counting down.
TTGATTTTTATCTCATTGGGCTTCCTTTTCCTCAGGTAATTTAATAACATGTTCTAAATCTAATATCCAAACCCATAGTTCACCGGTCTGTTTTATAGTTGGGGAAATATAATCCAAAAATTAAATGTAAGTTTTTTCCAGTAAAGTTTAAAGAATGCTTGACAATAATCTTAAAATATTGCCACTTACTGTCAGCTTGTTTACTTGAAAAATACATGATAAAGTCTTTTCGGTAATCGCAGCTTGACACAAACCAGAGCTTTCTCAGGCTAATGAGTGAAGATACATTTATTCATTTATAGGCTTTTCGATGGCACTCATCATCCCTATTCTTGTGAAACATTATAGGCTATGTCTACACTTGCTAAAATTAGTTTGAATTAGTTAGTTCGAATTAGCTTAGAAAAAGTTAGTTCAAACTAAGCAAGTGCCATTCATGGGGCTTAGTTCGAATTAGCAATCCCCATGCATTTCAATGGCCGGTTAGTTCGAACTAAGCAATTAGTTCGAATTAACATGGCCACATTGGCTAATTCGAATCAGTTAGTTCGAATTAACCCTTTAGTTCAAATACCCTATTCGAACTTATTAGTTTGAATTAAGGAAGCCCTTAATTCGAACTAACTAAAGCCTAGTGTAGCCATGGCTTTAGTTAGTTCGAATTAAGCCTCCTTAATTCGAACTAACTTGCTAGTGTAGACATAAGGTATTAATAAGTTTATTCTTACAGCACCCTGCTGAAGAAGGGAAACATTATCTTACTGAAGGACAAAGATCACAAGACTTGTCCATCGCTTCACAGGAAATCTGCCACAGAGCTAGGATGACTGATTCCTGGTTTTTATTTGGGTCCCTTTACCACAAACCCATCCTTCCTCATCCAACATTGCTACACCATAGCAATACAAATCATTTTGCAGGCTCTCAAAAAAATGAGATTCTTTTTAAAAGTAATACATATAAAGTCTTTTTCTTTGCCTTCTGGCTTCTGGGTCTTCACATTGCACTTGGGTTACGTTTGCAAGCTTTTCTCTGGTATCTTGGGGTTTGTCTTGCTTTTGCTTTTATTTTTTTAGATGAAAGCTGAGCTTTTCGACTGATCACATGCGTCTATGAAGCCGGGGCTTTAGGAAGTTGGCAAACTTGTCATAAAATTATCAGAGTTGGCAATATTGGGATCTATTTGTATACATTTTGTGTAAAATGTTCTATTACCAAATCAAATTCCTCTTTTAGCCTATCCATAATGTGCCTGGCTTTTTCTAATGCTTTCAGACGTCCTTAGATCTCACATGAATTTGGCATACTTGGGATGCAGGATTGGGCACACTTTATAACTAAAGAACACAACCTTTCTGTATAGAATTCTGTATCCACGTGAATAGCATAGAGTGTTATTCAAGTGATCCAATATTACTTATAAAAGTAAATGAAGTGTTTTTATGAGGTCTGTTATATTTCATACTTGCCCTTTAAAAGCATTTCAATTGTACCTTTTATAACTAGATAATATTACCAGGGTACTCACAATGTTTTCTAAAACTTGCAAACATGCTTAGGGAATACTAAAGAAAAAATATGGTAATATTTAAATACAAAGGCGATTGAAAGACGTTTATGGCCTATCACCAATTACATAGAGAGTTACATAGAGAATAGGATTTTTAAAGAATTAACTTCTCATAGAAGTCAATGAGAATTTTGCCATTGATTTCAATGAAAGCAGAATTAGACCAACAATGAGAAATCCCCACTAACATAAGCTATTTTTAAAAAGTGTGTAGTGGGTAGAGTTAAAAAGGTTTTATTGGTTCCAAAGTATTACTCCATTGTAAATACAGGCCCCGGTCCTGCAAACACTTACGCACTTGCCTAACTTTTTGGAAGTCAATGGGACGACTTGTAAAATTCAGCCTGTGTCTGGCTGTTAATACTTAGCATTATAGGAAATACCTGCTTGATGTAATACCTTATCATATACTTTTTTTAAAAAGGGACTTGCTGTATTCACTTTAATTCAAACATTTTTTTAAATTGTATCTTTCAAAATATACAGTATATAAAAATCCTATAAGCTTTAGGATCTTGTAGGCTCCTTAATCCTGCTGTAACTAGGCTACGGAGCAGCACTTAAGCTGCTGTGTCTTTGTTGCCTCTTTGAAAATAATGTAACTGCTGTTGCAGCAGGAATTTAAAGAGAAGCTCCACTCAGAATGTCCTGTCTTTGTGCTTCGTTTCCTTTTCCTTTCTAGTTACTTATTTCATTTATTGTGCTTGTTTCATGGTGGAAATGGCTAAAGGTTGAATTCACAGTGGTTTTCTTTGGCCTTGCTGCTGAAAAGCTGCATTTGCTGTATCTCTGTGGGCACAGACATTTGGAGAACAGCAAATGATATTTCATTTAAAAAAAAATAAATCCTTGACCAACACTAAAGCAATTTCTTTAAAAGCAGCAATATCAGGACAAGGAGAAAATATGGGTTATGTTCTTAGTCACACCATGCTTTCTGCAGCCTAAGGGGGCACAAATATCCACCGTGTAGGAGCTAACCCTGATGAGTATAACTGGCCAGCGCTGCTTCTGGATCCTGGCAAAGGGGGAGGCACTGTGTCAGGAGCAGGGAGGAAAGCATGGTCGTTGTACTGCATTTTGTTCTTTACTTTACAAGGTCCACAGAGAACCAGAGGGAATAGAATGGAAAATGTAGCAGCAAGATACTGAATAGTACCGGAACAGAGGAGGCTCAAACGAAATTGCCCCTATCATTATCATTATCATTATCCTTTCCCTTTTCCTAATCATGCAAGAACAGAGTAACTGAGAATCAGGTCCTACATCTTTTCCCTCTTTCAGGGGCACTTTGATATGATGATGCGGTGGAGGTAATTAAAGAACTTTGAATTGTGCAGTTGAATAAACCTGATTGGGACCTGGCTAGGTGACACCACTACATCATTCATACCCATCTTATAAAACAGAGCCCTTAGAAGGACACACATCCTAAGGAGCTTTATAATAAAACACGATAAAAAGAACCAAAACAATTTTTTTAAAAGGTATTCAAGATCAAATTTAAATTGAGAATGGGCTCTTAATTCTGCAGTTTGGGTTTCTAGCCAGAAGTGTCCCATATTTCTAATTCAGGACACACAGCAATGAAAGCACCTGCTCCTCTTTTAGCCTGAATTTTGCAGCAGTCAGTAGAACAGCTTGGAAGATCTCCAGCAATGATACTTTGGCAACATCTGTGATACACTGATCCCAAATATAGCAATGCCATACACTACCAGGTTCTCCTGGCAGTTTTCAAATCATTTTCATACTGAACGAGGGAACCAATGTAGTTCCCTCTCGTTTTGTATAGTATTTTGAGTCACCTTATTGCAAATTAATATTCAGGTTGTGACATGTTGCACCCATTGGAGCCTTGCAGAATTTTCTTGGGAAGGTCGTAAAATAAAACATTACGGTAGTCTAACTTAAAGGTTATGAAAACATAGACTACAGCATCAGCATTAGTGGGTGTGACAGCAATGGCTTTGTTCCAGCAGTAGTTGGTAGGAGGTAAGAGCAAGGACTAACCATATTTAATATGATGAATTCAGGCTCTCCAGCTAATGAATATACTGCATTTCTGTTGGTTGAAATAAGTCATTTGAGTGAAGGGGAGGAGTCTAAACAAATTTAGAATTCTTATTGGTAGATTCCTTGGCCCTCAACTGTCATTGGTCTTAAAATTTCTGTGGCTGCATGTAAGCAAATGAAGGGCCAAATTCACCAGTACATTCTCAATGGTTCATGTTGCCTCACTGATGCAAAGTAGCTATAAACTAGGGCACAGATACTACAGCAATAGGAGCCATAAAAATCCATAGAGAGAGAGTGGGAAAGAGGGAAAGATCATGCTCCACATGTTTTGCCCTGCTCAAAAGTGATGCAAAGCAACCAAGAGGAACCTAGCCTTAGAAATTAAAATACAAAAAGTAATTTGATTGATATCACATATGCTAAACTCCATTCGAGCTATCATGACACCACTCTTTGAGTCTCCAATTGTGACACATTAATAATAATAAAATAGGATATTCCTAGTAAAAAATTATTTTAAAATAGAGTTATGGTTGAGAGAGTATATAAAGGTATTTTAAGAGTAAAAAAAATTACATCCAAAAGCACATATAATAAACCCAAGCTATTCAGAGAGAAACAGTAACTTTTAAATGACATCTGAATATATTAAGGTAAGGAAATGCACAGTTAAGGCACTCAAGCAACTTTAATGATGTCATGTGGAGGAAAAATGAAAATCTAATTTCTCTTTAAAAATCAAGTTAATCTAATTGGAGGTAACAAATGCTAAAATTATAGCTGTATGATTGTTAAATGATGTCATTATATAGCATAGCTGATGTTATTTTCCTTTAACTTACTGATCTCTACTGTCAAACTTATCTCCAGTTTAATGTCGGTTTTTATCTCTTTAGTTTTTCTTTTTTTATCTAGGAATATTAAACAAAGTCCACATTATTCCATATTGCATGAAATGTAACAAGCACATCTTGCGTATTTGCTAAAGGAGCTAATGCAAGTCAGACTTGGGACTTCCTAACGTCTGGAGAGCTATCTGAATGCTTCATCTTTTATCCAGACCTCTGAAGCTTGCCTACCTTTCTGTTGCTACAAAAATATTGTAGCTAAGATGAAGAGCAAGTAATGCTTTACCAAAAAGATGACAAGGCAAAAGGCAGTGCTGGTCTAATGAAGGAGCATGAGTCTATAGGACTGATCATAAGGCTAATTGCCAGGAATTCCTATATTCTAGTTCCTTCTTGGACACTGACTTAGGGCAGGTCTACACCACCCGCTGTTTTGAGGAGCAGTCGAAGGAGATTTAAAAGTTACCCAAAATAGCTTGTGTATCTTTGTCTGACTTCCCTACACCTAGAATGTCCACCATACTGAGTTGTTCGGGTGTAGGGAAGTCAGAAGGAGATACGCAAGTTATTTTCGGTAACTTGTGTGTCTTCCTTCGACTGCTGCCACTACTTACCGGGATGGTCTTCAGAGATTGACTTCCCGATTGACTGAGCAGGTCTTCAAAGACCTGCTCACTCGATCGAGAAGGTCAATCTGACCATGGTGATTCTGCTGCTGTCAGTGAAGACTATTACTGGGGTGGTCTTCAGGGATCAACTACCCAATCAACTGAACAGGTCTTCACAGACACAATTAGTCGATCAGGAAGGTCAATCTCATGGCAATTTTGCCATTCCCACTGAAGACTAACCTTCTGTGTCTGGCTTTGGGTCAATTGCTTAATTTATCTGCTTCCATTTCTCCACTGGTAAAATGGAAACACTAATATTTAATTTCATACCTAGTGGGGAATTTAGCCTAACCAAGGTGGTTTTCAACTGGAGTGATGGGAGCACAGCCCCTTGCGATATTAGTTGGGGCTGCACTGAGGATTAATGAGCTTAAATTAAAATAGGGCTTTGAAAATATAGAGCACTCTATCCATTCTGGATAAGACAACACTATATTTGCTACTTGGTTGTATTATTCAACCAACCACTGATGTCCTCTTAGGATTATGTGTTATTTTCATCAAGTAGTACTCAGAGGCCTCAGTTGAAATCGGGCACCATTGTGTTTACTGCTGCTTCTTCTAAATCTAACTGCTCTTTGCCACCACTAAATCTAAAGTGAAATGTATTTATTGCTGCAGGAAGGATATCCCTCCCTCCCCCGCCCAGCAGCTGCAGTCCTCCCTAGTGTACAGCCCATTCAATATAATTGTTCATTGGGTCTCAGATTTAGCTCTGACTCTTTAATTGCTGTAACAAAAAAGAATTATTAGCACAGACTGTTGCATGTGAATAGATGTCTGTGGCTCTGAGAATAAAATATCTCCACTTTATCTTGTTGTTTATTTTTGATATATGTCTTGTCATTTCAGTGAGGGACCTGAGTCATTTAACCATCACTCACGGGAATGACACCCAGGCCTAGAGAGTGGTTTGAAACTTCCAGCGATTTAAGTCCCCGTAGCACTGCATTCCTTGTCTTTCATGACATCGGGAAATTCCAAGTTGTGGGTATGAATTTGATTTCATGCATGCAGACTTCAGTGCCCTCCTACCACTTATCACTTTGATTCTTATTGGCCAAAATAACTCAAGCAGAAGAATTCCAATACCACCTTTAAGGATCACCCAAGCAGAAGCTTCTGAATAAATTGTATTGTTCAGTGCACTGAAGCTCTGTGCAGCTAACTTGTCAGAAACAATGTAACTTTGTAGCCGGAAATCCAAGGCTTATGGTTATGACAGATTTGCTCATTCTTCTCTATGAGGAATGACCTTCTGATAAATAGGGACTTACTTAGCACCCAGAAAGAATCACCAGCTTCCCTCTTTCCAAATACTTGTCTAGGAAACTTCAGGCCAGATCCAAAGCTGGCATAAATGGACCTAACTGTCTTGTTGCCAGTTTACATCAGTTGAGGATCTGGCCTGACTCTAAGATTTCCTAATTCTCATCTAGGAGCTGGGTCCTCTGAACCCTACCTGAAATGTTTTCTCATCATGGAACTTGTCAACATCTGTTGTCTGCTGCTGTGTTCCAACCCTTGATTTTGCTCTGCTGTTTTCACTGGTTTTTTTTCCATTTTATGACTCCTGCATTGAACATCAGATACAGTAGCTACAAAGCAAACAAAAAAACACCCCAACCAGTGAAACAGCACAGAGCAAAAATCAACTTCAGTGTTAACTAGTCAGGCAGACCTATGCAGTGAATGAAGATGATATGGGAGGACATTTTGGAAGGGTGAATCACATAGCTAAATCACATCAAGGCCCATCACATAGCTAAAACTGGCTTTTGTATTCATGGGTGAGGGCAGTGTTGGGATGGCTTAAACTTTCTTCTTTCTTAGGTCCCTCCTTCTGATTTCCTCTACACTTTTTCTTCTCTCTCCCTCTTCTTTCCCTCATCGCTCTCATCCACTGTCTTCCCTTCTCTCTTCCCATGCTTATCTGTTTTTTGGTGATATATAAAGTTCATTCTTTAAGCCATAAACCTTTCCGTGTGTCTCAGAGGAAAACTTTTTTCCAGTTTCTTCATAATTTTATTATTGATCTTGCAAGTAAACTTATTACTACCATACAAATATTATATCTTGGTTTTGTGGCATTTATTATTGGAAATTCTTCAGCTAACTCTAGAGCAGCACAATCTGTTTTGTAATTATTTGAACGGAGCCTGTTGTTAATCAGAATGTTAACTCTCACTGGTCCTTCTGCAGATTGTTTGGCTTTTTTATCTGTGACAGTAGGCTGGATTGAAATTTCAGGCATAACCCAAATCAAAGAGTGGTCCATATAGTACATCCACTCAGGGGTCATCCCAGAAGACATACTGACTCACACGTTCCTTTGAACCCCAGTTCTTCTCTTGCTCTCTCCTTGCTCCATGGAGTAGTAATTCATTGCTGGTTCATCTATGATGTCCAGTGAATAGAAAGGATGGAGCTATGCTCTCCCTTTGGGCACTCCCTGCCTATTCCTCTCCTGTCTCTCCCTTTCATTGCCCACCTACTTTCTAGGCACCTGCAAATACAGAAAATGCAGTTTTCTCTTGCAACATTGCTGCTGGAGAAACATAGGCACTGCACGTGATCTGATCAGCCACTCCAAAACCTGGCAAAGATAATAGAGCAAATAATCAGTTTGTAAGCACCAAGAAGAAAATAAATTGATAAGTAACAGTCAACATGCATTTGTCAAAAACGCATATCAAACCAGCCTAATATCCTTCTTTGACAGCGTAACTAGCCTTGTGGATAGTAGAGAAGCAGCAGAAGTGGTATGTCTTGACTTTCGTAAGGATTTGATACTGTCCACCTGACCTTCTCATAAACAAACTAGAGAATTAGAACCTAGATGAACCTCACAAAAAAAGTGAACATTATTCTGTGATGTATTAGCAAGAGTGTTGTAACCAAAACATCAGAAATAGTTCTTCAGTTGTACTCAGAACTGATAAGGCCTCAGCTGGACTACGGTGTCCAGTTCTGGACACTAGATGTTGTGAAAGATGAGGATAAATTGGAGAAAGTCGAAAGGAGAGCAACAAAAATGATTAAGGATCTAGAAAACATGACCTACAAGAAAAGATTTTTAAAAAATTTAATCTGGAGGAGAGAAGACTAAGGAGGAACATGATAGTAGTCTTCAAGTATGTAAAAGATTGTTATAAAGTGATAAATTGATCTCCTTACCACTGAAGACAGGGCAAGAAGTAAAGGATTTAAACTGCAGCAAGGCAGATTTACATTAGTCATTAGGAAAAACTTCTTACCTGAAAGGGCAGTTCATCCCCTAGTGAGATTGTAGAATCTCTGTCATTGGAGGTTTTTAAGAACAGGTTAAAGAAATAGCTGTCAGGGATGGTCTCGATCTACCTTGTCCAGCCTGCAGCCCAGGACCAGCATCCAGGCGGTCTCAGTGGGGCCAGGGGAGGCCCCGCAGGGCTGCAGCGAGGTGGCAGGTGCCACTGTAGGGCCCCAGCAAGGTGCTGCAGGCCCCCAGGCAAGGCTGTGGGGGACCTGGCAGGGTTGCAGACCTGGCAGGGGGACAGTGGAAGTCGCGGGGGGTCAGGGCTGGGGGGTGTGGCACATGGCTCCAGGGGTGGTGTGGGGCTGGGATCCAGCTTGGGGAGGAGAAGTGAGGGGTCAGGATAGGGGTTGGGGGTGTGCGCAGGAGGCCAGGATCACAGATGGGGGGCAGTGTGGGGCCAGGGGTCAGGGGTGCTGCAGGGCAGGGGGATGGCGTAGAGATGGGATGGGGGATGGCATGAGGCTGGCACAGGGCTGGGAAAGGGTCCAGGGGGATGATATGCGTCTTGGACCGGGGCCGAGGGGGGAGGAACGTGGGGATGGGATTGAGGTGGCACGGGGATGGGAATGGGTCCGGGGGGGTGATGCGGGACTGGGATTGCAGCTGAGGAAGGGGCGCTGCAGCACGAGGCCAGGATCAGGGCAGGGAGTGGCCCAGGGCTGGGGAGCCAGTGTAGGGGAAAAGGTTTGGGGAGCTCTTTCAACAGAGAGTGAGGGGGATTGGGAGCCAGTGAGGTAGAGGGAAGAGGAAGCAGTGGGTCCCACCACCCAGCAGCACTGGTCCCCTGCCCTCCCGCCCCACCACTGACAATGATGCTCCACCCCTTCCGCTATCTTTCTTCTGGCTTGCCAGGCTCCCCTACCACGCCACCCCATCCTTCCTACCATCCCAACCCTGCCCCTGTGCCTGTTTCCCACGCTTTGCCTTGCCACCCCTGCCCTGCTTATGTTCCCACACTCTCCCCTCCCTTATCTACCCAAAATTTGCTCCCCGGCCCCCCAAGTGAGAAAAGAATTGAAATGTAGCCTCTCACCCAAAAAGGTTGAACACCCCTGGTCTAGCTAATACTTAGTCTTACTTCAGTGCAAGGGACTGAACTAGATGACCTACCAAGGTCCCTTCCAGGTGTACATTTATAAGATCTTGTGAGATATCCTGAAGTCCCATGAGACAGTGGATAGGAGAGCCATGATGGTAAAGCTCACTCTTTCCGGTCTGTGAATCCCACTGCTCCCACCCCAGACAAACAGTGTCTGAAAAGGTATGGCAACCTCATACTGTTAATACTAAATCAGTTTAAACTCTTTTCAGTGATCTCAGCTGTAAATATTTCCTCTCATTTCTATATTTTCAGTTTATTGTCCTGATAAGCCATGACTTTGCCAATAGCCTTGAAGACCCTTTATCTCAGTTCTTTTAAACCAAATAATCTGGAGTATTTTTGTATAATTTTTGCTGACTTTCATAATCTGTTTTATGGAACTGGCTGAGTTGAACTTTTGTTACTTTGGACAAGTGAAAGCACAGGTCTCTCATCACAACAATGCCTGGACATTTAGTTCCCCATTGATGTTAACATAAACTATTACTGTATGAAGTGCAGTTGTAGCTGTTTCAGTCCTAGAATATTAGAGAAAAATGTGGCTAAGGTAATATCTTTTTTTTTTTTTTTTTTTGTATCAACCTCTGTTGGCGAGAGAGAGAAGCCTTCCAGCTTCACAAAGCGCTTCCTCCTCCCAGACCTGGAAGAGACCTATTTTTAGCTCAAAAGCTTCTTTCTCACCAACAGGTATTAGTCAAATAAAAGATATTGCTTCACTCACCTTGCCTCATTTATTGTTATTATTATTTAACATTTATATTGTGATGGTGCCTACAGACCAACCAGGTCAGAGCCTTATTGGGCTAGGCGCTATACAAACATATAATAAATGATACTTCCAGCTTCAAAGACATATGGCTAAGTCTCTGCAAACTACTCTGAAAAATTACCACTCCTCTTGCCAAGTTTTAGCCCGGAGCACAATTTTGTTTTGTTTTTGTTTTGCTTTTTAACCATGTTAAACATAGTGAGTGAAAATAGTGGTTTACGGTGGAAATGCTGAGAAAACCGTTACTGCAATAGCATGTAGCTGTAATAATGGCAAATGCACCCTTATCACAACAAGAAAAATGTAAGGAGTTCTGATTTTGCACAGAATGAGCTATTACTTATGTCTATCACAAAGAAATAGAGTACTGGGGGGAAATACATTAAAGTTTTTTTTTTCCAAAAGAAAACTAAAAATAAAAAAGATCAGATGTGACTCGGGCTTTCAAACAATAAAAATAGCAAAATGAAAGAACAAGGTTGCTTCATTGCCTAGAGAAACAGCTAGAATCTTTAAAAAGTCTGAAACCTGATTGTGAGAGATTCACTTTATGGGCTGCTAAGAAGGTGTTGACCTTTGTCATCAATAGACAGTGTAAGCTTTTGTGGCTTTCAGCAGTAAAGGAAGTGATTAAAAAGTCATCCCATTGAAATGTCAACTGCAAAAATCTCTAGGTCTAATCTCAGTGTAGCTGTTGTCTGCATACACACTCATAAAAAAATCTATCTGTAAATTTCACATAGGTGTATCTTGTTTTATTTTTAAGTGACAAACCTGGTATGTCTAGACTTTTTGTACTGATCAGGATATCTGGAATCTTGTACAACTGCTGTTATGATAGTGGAAATTTAGCTAATAGCCTATTCGGTGGGGGTGGGAGGCTTTGGATATGTTTTGCATTAGTACCATATATCTGCATGCACCCTGGTGAACTGAAAAATTGGTCACTGAATTGGTAGGATGAAAGTAGTGAACATACCACTGGAGTAGTGTGTTCCTGAAAGAACTGATTGCTTGCATACTGTTTGTGACCACCTATGTTCCAGGACTAGTATATATGTGCAAATAAACAAGTTACAGTTACTTAGAATATATCCATATGCCAGGTCATTGATGTTTCCTCCACTAAGAAACTTATTTGTAAGGCCCCAGACATCTGTAACTGCTCAGCAGCAGGGCAAAAAAATGATAAGTCTGTAGGAGCTGGTGCCATTTCTAAATAGAGCTGAGTGAATAGTTTGTTTGTTTGTTTGTTTGTTTGTTCATTTGTTCTGAGGACCAATTGAGATTTTTTTTAAAATATCAGTTTAATTTGAACTGAAACAGTGTGGAATAACAGATAAAGTGGGGAGGTTAAAAGATGGGAAAATCACCTTTTGTAATGCGAAAACCAGCCCATGTCTCTATTCAAACCCAAGCTAATGCTGTCAAATTTGCATATGAATTTTACCTCTGCATTCTTATTGTTTTCTTAATTCAAAAGGTAATTTTCCCCCCTCTTTGAAGCTCCCCACCTTCTTATTTGTTGTTCCACACTGTTTGACTCAAAACAACTGGTTTGGTTTGCTGAAATAATCTGAACTGATCTTGTGATTTACACTTCACTGCTTCCATACTGTAAGTTTTCCATTTCAAGCAACTGACGAAGTGGGATTCTACCCACAAAAGCTCAAGTGATAAAGAAATTTAGTCTTTAAACGTGCCACAGGAATCCTTGTTTCTTTTGCTGAACTAGACTAACATGACTACCTCTCCAGAATGATCCAGTTATCTTAGATAACAAAATACATCTGTGAGATAGATAGTCTAAATATTTCCAACTGTGAGCATAAGAAAGTACTGATGTAACCTTAACTGTCTGGGGAATGAATTCACAGTGACTAGAGAAATTTCATTGGGTGCCAGCCTGACATATCCAGGTAACTGAAATTGTATCACTCTGCTGCCCTGATCACTGCCCTAGCTGCCTATTCATATCTATATTGGATCACAGTCAAAATATGGCATGGCTGTTTCATAGAATCATAGAAGATATGGGTTGGAAGGGACCGCAGTAGCTCATCAAGTCCAACCCTCTGCTCAAAGCAGGGCCAACCCCAACTAAAACATCTAAACCAGGGATTTGTCAAGCCGGGCCTTAAAAACCTCCAAGGAGAGAGATTCCATCACATCCCCAGGTAACTAATTCCTGTGCTTCACCACCCTCCTAGCGACAAAGTTTTTTCCTAATATTCAACCTAGACCACCCCCACTGCAACTTGAGACTATTGCTCCCTGTTCTGTCCTCTGCCACCGCTGACAGGTAGTTAAAAGCCGCTATCAAATCTTCCCTCATTCTTCTCTTCTGCAGACTAAGCAAGCTGAGCAGGGGCTGAGTGATGTGCTCCAGCCCCCTAAACATTTTCGTTACCTTCCACTGGACTCTTTCCAATTGGTCCACATCTTTTCTGAGGTGAGGGTGCACAAAGCTGGATGCTGTTCTCCATATGAGGCCTCACCATTGCTGAATAGAGAGGGTTAGTCACTTTCCTGGATCTGTTGGCAATGCTCCTACCGATGGAGCCCGATACGCCGTTAGCCTTCTTGGTAACGCAGCGCACACTGTTGACTCATGTCCAGACTCTTGTCAACTGTAACTCCCGGGTCTTTTTCTGCAGAACTGCTGCCTAGCCAGTCAGTCCCCAGTCTGTAGCAGCTGATGGGAGAGCACTTCTGGGATCGATTGAGCAAGTCTATACTGGCCACTCAATTGACCCTGCTGCATCAGTCTGAGGGGATCGACACAGCATTTTCAGTGTAGACAAGCCCATTGTCTTTAATGGGACTACATGGGCTTAAAGTTAAACACATGCTCAACCGCTTTGCCAGGATGAGGCCAAACTTCTCAGCTCCATTCGGAATCAGGCTCTGGATGAAAAAGTGCAGTTTACATCACTGTCATTGTAACTGGACCAAATTCATCTTTGTTATAACTCCACTTAAATCAATGCTTAATTTAGCCCAGTGTTTCTGTCTCCAGATTCAGAAAGAGAACACTATGGCATTTCTGGTTGGAAAGGCTTGTAAGTATGAGGGCTAAAAACTTTTTTGCTTAAATTCTGGAGAAACTAGTGAGGCTACTTGAGAAGTGACAGAATTTAACCACAAGGCCTTCTAAAGTGTTAGGATGATTTAGCTGCATGTTCTGTTTTCATCTGGTGAAAGATGGTAAACAGTTTTGTAGGTAGAATGAAACTAGAAATAGAATAAAAAGGCATGAGGACCAGAACTGGTACATTGAATGAAGCCTACTAGGTAGGCTATTTTCCTCTAGAAGGGCTTCCTTAGCCATAACAATTGCAGAACAATCAGTGAGCTAAAATTATAAGATTTTTAAGATAACTACATGACATAAGATTTCTTCAATATAAATAACACATTTTTAAATGGAGCCCTTTCCATCAAATGGGAAGCCAACAAAATGCTTTGTTGTGGTACCTGGCAGCTCTGTGTATATAAACAAGGAGTCTAGTGGCACTTTTAAAGACTAACAAATTTACTTATCACATGAACTTTTGTAGGAGAAAATCTCTCTTTGTCAGACGCCAGAAGATGGAGAAGTACAGAGCATGGGCTTGGTCACTGGTATTTCTCCATTTTCTAGCATCTGATGAAATGGGATTTTTCTCCCACAAAAGCTCATGCAATATATAAATGTGTTAGTCTTTAAAAGTGCCACGGGACTCCTTGTTTGTTTTGCTGAACTAGACTAACATGGCGACCCCTTTGGAACTGTGTAGTATAGTATCTGTGCAAGAAAGAAGTAACTCCAAAATACAAGGAAAGATATGCTTGGTTGCATTCCACAAATAAATTCATTCTTGAGAGATCACTAAGTAAATTTATAGCAGTTGCCCTCTGAAAATAATGGTGAGTTGCCTCTCCACTCCTCCATTAATTACTTAGAAGCATTTTAGATTATTTTTGTTTTTAATACAAATGCCTACTTTCTACAGTTGCCAGAGTTGTGTCTTAGATTGCTTGCTTCTGTAAGGAACCTCGTTTTGCAGTAAACTGTTCCAAAATAAAGAATGGGCATTTTAACAAAAGTCTATCAGAAAAATACTTATCTGACAAAGATAATGATTTTCTAATAGCTTTTTCCTAAAGGTGTTCTTTATGGAGGCAGTGATTAAAATGTAGCCCAACTGAGTTATAATGCTTTTCCATTGTACGTCCTAAAGTCAGGTTAATCAACTTGAACACATAAAAATAGAATAGGAGGGGAGGTATGTGATGTAAATCTATTTGATACATCTGGGGTCATTCCAGACACCAAAGAGAGTGGAAAAATCTCCCAATAGTGATTACAAAAATAATGCGTACATTTTAAAAGGAATGGTTGTGGCCTGGTTCTTTTTTTAAAAAGAAAAATGCTTTATTTAAATATTTTAAACTTTGCTCATGTGGATGGTTCCATGATGGCATTTTGGTCTGATCCTGCTCCTATAATAGTCACTATCAAAACTCCCATTGAGCCTGGAACCTGTTTTTGTGAGTTTTCTGTGGAGACAGTATAGGAAATCAGTCATGTTTCAGTGTATATTAGTCTAATACACACAGTATCATGCTGGACACTTAAGGTAACATTTAAAAAAAAAAGCTGAGTGATGTAGAGTCCTAAATCCCTTTTTCAAAAATATCTTAGTTGTCATTGAAAGTCAAGGGACTCAGGCTCCTAAATCACTTGGGAGCTTTTGAGAATTTCAGCCTTAATCTAAAACTACAAGCAGCATCGAGCAGTCACAATTCCAGGTCATTATGCGGCTTCTTAAAAAACAATTGCATGTATTATAAAACAAGGGAAATTGATGTCTGTTTTAAGGGTAGCTTCCTTCAGCTGCTTGGGGTGGCCATTTGAAAAGCTTGCTATAGATACGGTCACCTTGGTCTCCAGATAGCATTGTGCTGTGGGCCCTCTGGAAAAAGGCTCTGTGTTTTCGACTGCAATTCAAGTCAATGGGAGTCGTGGGTGCTCGGTGCATCACTGCAGAGGGTCTTTGAAATCACCCTGAATCAGGCAATTAGGCCCTAGCACATTGGTCCTCCTTCCATAGTATTTGTAGAGACTTGAAAAGGCTTTTCTAGGGGCAACTCTTTTAAAACACAGTTCTCAACCTGGTGGTTGTGAACCAGTCGACGGGATGTGACTACATTACTATTCAAATACTGTGAAATGGAAGAGGGGTCCCCATTAGATCCCAGCTACATGAGAGGGGGTCCTAGGGTGATCAGGTGGATCACAACATGGCTAAGGTATAGAACCCCTGTTTTACATGTGACTGATACAAGACACGATCTCATGCAGTCTAAAATTCCTCTACCTGTTTTCTCTGCTCTCTTGTCTTTTTTCTTTTCTTCTACTGTTGTCTGATCTGATAATCACTGTCTCGTGGTATCCAAGGGCATATTCCAGAAGCCTGCAAAATAACCCCCATGGTACTTAATGTAGTCCTTACCACAGATGAAAAAGTTTCTGTGTAATATTGTAAGATCTCCAAATAAATCATTGCATCTATTTTGTAACTTACATTTGTACAATCTGTACCTGTATTTAAGCACATTAAAGTGATGTTAAGTATGTAGAAGATTGTTTAACTGTAATGCGAGGTTAGAGGCCAAATCTTTCTGCTTAACAAGCCATTGTGAAAGACATTCACCATTAAGCCTATTACAATTAAGTTTCTCACAATTAATTGAAAAATCAAAAAAATTCCTTTTGCCTCCCACACTGCTAGACTGAGTTCAGAAGAGGCAGCTGTGAATAGGAAATTTTTTTCAAATCTGAAGTCTATTATGTGAGCTAGCAATCAGTTTTGTAATATGGTTCAGACTACCTGTCTGGGTAATGCAGAGAAAAGTAATGCAGAGCTGAAGTTTGAGACTGATTCTGCGTTCCGTTACACTGGTTTGATGCCTTTGTAACATTAACATGGAGAAGAGAATTGGGCCCTTTGGCTTTTATGTCTTTTAACAGCAATATGTGCCTCAAAAGTCATGTAGTCTATGTACATGAGATGCGCCTGAGTCATCAACCCAGGTGTAAATTATCTCAGATTTGGCCTAGACTAGAAGCCATCTTAAAAATCTGCAGTAAGGATGCCTCTCTAATGTCGTCATTAGTCTGATTTTTCTCAAGCATCCCACAGCTCCTGATACCTCAGTACCTGAAATCAGACTATGGTTTTCTCTGGAGATGGCTTTATGCAGTCCATAAGAGTGTGCATTCTGGATCAGGTAGATGATTCCTTCTGAGACAAAGGTCCTGCCTCTTCCATTCCTGTTGCACTTTAACTCCCATTGAAAGGACTGAAGATTAAACCTTAGGACTCCACATATTTACTAATAACAATTTAGGGCTAGATTTTGTCACAAAGACACAAACCAAACCTCAGTCTAGTCCTTCATATTTTTGTTTACATGAGCCTAGGTAAGAGACCACGAAAGCTGCAGGGTTTTTTGCATGTCATCGGTATAAGCTACAGAGAGTGCTGTCGCCATTAAAAAGATATCTATGGCCAACAGCTACCGAACCATATCTGAGACTTTATTTATTGCCATATGCACAGAATAACTATGCTGTCTCTGATAAGATGTGTGCTAACTGTTGGTGAATGTTGACTGGTAATGGTGTCAACAGTAGAGGCACTGAATAAAACATTTCCTTGCAATGTTTCTTTTGCAGCAGTTTTGAATTCTAAACTTTTTCCACATTTTCTCATAGGACGTTTTGCTTTCTTAAATGAGTCATGGAGTCAGCAAGCAACACAAGTTTTGCGAACATCATACACAAGGTGTGCCAAAATGAAACCTCCCCAAAAGCAAATGCTAGTAGGGAGCCAACCGTAACAGCCAACCAACTGAATGATATTCCAGAACTATTGCAAGAGGTGAAAACCCACCTTGGGGGCATAGCGGCAGAAAATGTAACGGAGAGAATAAAAATGGCAAAGAATGGCAAGGAAAAACAAAGTCATGATTTAGACAGAGCAGAATTTAAACGGAAATTAGAAAGTGAAGAAAAGCCATCTGTGAAAAAAGAAGCAAGAATGTTAGAGCTTGATAATCAATTAGTCACAATGCCTCTATCTCATATTCCTCTGAAAAGTCTGATGGATGTGGAAATAAAGTTGGTCTATGTTGATGAAGAGGATATTACATATGAGTTCATTGGGCCCAGGCCACCTACCAGCATACAATCAACGTGTCGAGGGGTTGAAATAGTAAACTCTCTGAGTGCACCTAATTTCAGCTTTCTGCCACAGATTGACAAATGGCTTCAGGTTGCCTTAAAAGATGCCAGTACTTGCTATAGACAAAAGAAGTATGCGGTAGCAGCAGGGCAGTTCAGAACAGCACTTGAGGTATGAGATTAAAATAGTCTAGATTAATGGTAGAAAACTGTGAAATGCAAGGCTATGATTGCAATGAGTGGGTCTGACAACCTCATTGTGAACAATGGTCACAAAACCTCAAGTGTGTTTATGGTTTCATCAGAATCTTGAGATATGATTTTATGTCAAATCTGCAAACTAAGGGGTATGAATAAATCATTGGATTTGTGAGGCCTGATAATAAACACAACAAAGCTCAAGTGATTTGTGATGTTAACTGAACCCTAATGTACTGTAATGTGCAGTGTGGGGTGGAAATTGACTGCTAGGATAAACACATTGCTCCTTTATCACCTTATTTCCTCCTGTATACCAAATAGGGGAAGGATTGCTCAGTGGTTAGGGCACAAGCCACTGAAAACACCTGAGTTCAAGTCTCTACTTTGCTACAAGCTTCCTGTGTGATCTTCAGCAAGTCATTTCATCTCTCTGGCTATGTCTATACTTGAAAATTTAGGTCAACTTTAACTAAGTCGACTTAGTTAAGTCGACTTAGTGAGTCTACACCTAAATTTTAAGTCGACTTTGGGGGGAACTTACAAAGTCGACCTAGAGCGTCCACACTGGATGCCTAGGTCAACTTCTAGGGGCTAGGGGGACCTAGGGTAGGTCCATGGGGGCAGGGGGGCACCCCTTGCCCACTGCCAGGGGGCTCAGCCTTTGCCCCATTGTACATAGGTACAATGGGGCAAAGGGGGACAGGGACCCTGGCAGGGCATA
>ML685816.1:7897502-8025039 GCA_007922175.1 Pelusios castaneus | reverse complement strand
GTGTAGACTCACTAAGTCGACTTTGGGGGGAACTTACAAAGTCGACCTAGAGCGTCCACACTGGATGCCTAGGTCAACTTCTAGGGGCTAGGGGGACCTAGGGTAGGTCCATGGGGGCAGGGGGGCACCCCTTGCCCACTGCCAGGGGGCTCAGCCTTTGCCCCATTGTACATAGGTACAATGGGGCAAAGGGGGACAGGGACCCTGGCAGGGCATAAGGGCAGGATGGCCAGGGCTCTGCCCTGCCCTGCCCTGTGGGGGGGCATGGCAGGCTCCCCTTGTGCTCCCCCCCCCCCGGCAGGGAGGGCATTGGTGTAGTCCTGGAGTAGCCCTAAGTTGATTTACGGCTACCCCACGTCTACACTGGCTTAATTCGACTTTAAAAAGTCGAATTAAGCCTTAAATCAAATTAAAACTAGGTGTAATAAAGTCGACTTTATTTTCCTTAAGTTGACTTAAGCAACTTGCTTAAGTTGACTTAAGGAAACTGTAGTGTAGATGCAGGGTAAATTAAGTCAACTTAATTTACAAATGTAGACGTAGCCTCTGTGCCTCCCATTTGCATGAGGCTAATAGTACTTTCCTGCTTCATGGGGGTGTTTGCAAAGCTTGTAAGGCACTCACATACTGCAGTAACAGGAGTCCTCTAAGTACCTAAGATTCATATTTCTCCTTGTTCATTGCCCTGACTTTATCCCCAACTGGTTTCCTGTTGCCTTATGAACAGATCCTTGTTGGGCTTGTTAGTATTAGAGCTATGCAAATAATGGATTGGTTTTTTTGATTCATTGGCCAAATCAAAGAAAAAAATAATTATGGGTCAAACTAACACTTTTCATTTTTGAGTTTAACTTCAAATTGAAGCAAGATTCAAAACAAAAAGTCTTTTGGAATTAAAACACTATATTATGAGAACATTAATGCAAAATGCTTTGAGTTTTTGAGGGTAAAGAGGGGATATTTATTGTTTTGTTTTCAAACAAAACTGTTCAGTGAATTTGATACAAATCTGTGAAACATTTAGTTGATCTTGAATCTTCATTTCTTTTGCCTGGAAGAAAATTTGGTCTGAAAAATTTCAACCAGATCTAATTGTTATCTCCTTCTCATGGGGAAATGTGACATCAGAGGTAAATCATTCTCCAGTCCCCTCCTCCCCCTTAATACATTTGCATCTTAGTTATTTATATATAATCATTTTAATGAAAAATCAAATCTTTGAATACATAGTTGGAAAAAAGATATTTTGATTCATATTGCACTCACTGAAACTGGATCAAAGCTACAGAAACAAAGTGAGCCTGAACTATCTGAAACTCTCCTCTTATGGTCCCATTTACTGTATACTAACATTCTCCTGTTCATCTAAATTACTTTCAGGTTCTTCCCATTGTGATATTAGATTTAACTGCTGTTTGTTGCAAATAGAAATGTACAGATAGACAACTGGGGGCTGATGGACTACAGTGAGTGAAAAGAAAAGAATTCCATATTCCCTTGGTTTATACTATCCAGGACAATGGGCAAAGGTCTCCAGTAGATGGAAGCAGGAGTACAGCAACATTTTTGTCACTCGTCCATAAAAAGGGAAAGGATTCTGGCCAGCTGTTTTCCGCTGTTCAACAGATATGCCTGTAAATAGTTCTTTCAATGGCCAGGCAGCAGTAGACTTTTGTTATTTACCACTTCTAATTTGATGATTTTCCGTCTCATCCCCCCTGTGACATCTCTTCTGCTTGGATTAGACAAGCTGTAGTGTGCTTTGCAGGAAGACTTTGAGTTAGTGTAAAGTAGTATTTTGCTCTCTTATTCCTTAGAGCACTCTATGGAGAGGTGACCCCTGGCTGCTATGTAGGGGTCCTTTTCATCTAATTTACCAGGGATCAATCCGCTAGACAGTAGGCCCTCTGTGGATATAGCCTAATTTTTCTCAGACAGCTGAAACCAGAGTTTCAACTTCAGTGATGATAGGAAAAATCATAGCTGCTCCAGACACAAAAGGATTTCGATCTTGGCTAAATTTTCAAAACTGACAGATGCTTCTGAGTGACTCTTCTCTGGAGGCACCTTAAAGGAATTGAATCTTCAGACGGTGGATGCTCTGCACTTTCTGAAAATCACGCTCCCAAACTTGAAGTATCCAAAATCTCTAGTCACTTTTGAAAATCTTGGCCAAACTTGTTACTGAGGTCCTGTGGTTCCCCCAGTGCTGTAATAACGTCCTAGATTAATCAAAGAGAAGGAGGAACTCCCAAGTCTGTAATAAGTCTACAATGAATTCTATTGGAAGAGAAAACTTACAAAATCTTTTGGAAGCCACACTTTTGCAACATTATGCCCAGATTTCTTTGGTGTTGCCAATCTCAGTTAATTATATTGGAAATCCCGTGTATTATAACTGTGTAATTCAAACTATGCCAGTAGAAGTCATGGTTCATAATAATCACATAATGGACAAGGAATTAGATGTAATCAGATTTTAGTTTCCCTGTTGTGTTTCCATAATGCTGCTATAAACCTGACATAATCACAAAAAAAGCACCAGGTTTTTTAACATCTTTATCAGATTGATGTACAGTCTCTCTCTTGCCCTCCCTTTTGCTCTCTTTCTTTAAAACAATGAAAGCTAACCGAAATTGGATTACAATTGCCGGGAACTGGCTATGATAAACTGTTTGTTTGTGTGCAGAATCAACCTGAATGATGGCATCAGTCTCTCTTAATCATTAGCGATTAGCCTGTTAAACCTGTATCACCGTGCAGCTGAAGGCTCCATCTAAAGCAGTGATATTATAGCATTTTGAAGGTTCATATAGCTGCCCTAAAGGAAGTTCATGTAATTGCCCTATAAAGCCTTATTGATGGCCTCCATCCTCATAGATAAGGCAACAGCCAAAGTTAGTCTTGCCTTTTTCCCCGTAAGTAATGCAAAACCTCACAGTAAAGGGCTATTAAGAATTTGTCAGCTGGAAATCCTGTCTACCTGATGTAAGGCTCCAAAGGTCATTTTTAGATTCTAAAACAAGTGGTCTGATTTTTAAAAGCGCCAAACTCATAGCAGCCACTACACCTTTCCTACTGCTCCCCTTATCTTAACTATCTTGGTCATCATCTTTATCAAAAAATATGTAGATTTCTACTATGGCTCCTTGAAGGAGGACATGAAAATGTTGACTCTATAGAGAGGCCATTTTAAAAAAGCAAAATATTCTGGAAGTGATGTTTATTGACTTCTGGCCTACCGTTCCAGTATCTAAGGACTAATCACTGAGGCTATGTCTACACTTGCACTTTTAAGTCGACTTTAATTAAGTCGACTTAACTAAGTCGACTTAGTGTGTCTACACTTAAAATTAAAGTCGACTTAAAGGGGAACTTACAAAGTCGACCTAGATCGTCCACACTGGATGCTCTAGGTCGACTTTGTGGGGGTAGGGGGACCTTGGGCAGGTCCACGGTGGTGGTGGGGGGAGCACCCCCTGTGTACAATGGGGCAAAGGGGGACAGGGACCCTGGCAGGGCAGAGCCCTGTGTGTGACACTGTCTGGATTTGGGGAAGCATTTATGATATTATTTTCTATGGATATCTCATAAATGCTATAATCCATAGGAACTATGTCATGTTTGGTATCAATAGAAATGTAGTCATTTGCTGGGAATGATTATATAGTTTATGTCTAGGAATTCTATTTTGATCAGAAGTTAAGAATTTGATGTTATATCCATACTTTAACTTGTGTCATTCTGGACAAATGTCTTAGACGGGAGGGTGTGAATAACCATTGTCTCCTTAATGTTTAGGAATTTTCCAGGTAGAATGGTCCCAGGGAGTATCCTGATGAGGACATAAAGAATACAACCATTGTATCCTTAATGGCTCATCAGTTTACTCCCTGGGACCATATCACCTGCAAATTCCAAGCTTAAATCGACTTAATTTACCGGTGTAGACGCAGCCTGACGGACTGGCATTTAGACCCTTATTTTAGGCACTTTATTGAGCATATCAAGTTGATTGGAAATTGTAGTTGTTTAATCCATCTCGTCCTGTGAAGTCCACAAAACTTCTCCAGGGTTTATAGGTATGTGCAAATACATAAGAATATAAGAGTGGCCATATTGGGTCATATCAATGATCCATCTAGCCCAGTTCCCAGTCTTGCAACATGGTTCAGAGGGAATGAACAGAACAGGACAAGAATCATGTGATTCATCCCCTTGTCAAGTCCCAGCATCTGACAGTCAGAGGCTTAGAGATACCAAAAGCAAGAGGTTACACCCCTGACCATCTTGGCTAAAAGCGATTGACAGACTTAATCTCCAATAATTTATCTTATTCTTTTTTTAACCCCATTATAGTTTTGATCTTCACAACATCCCCTGGCAATGAGTCCTACAGATTGACTGTGGGTTGTGCAAAGAAATACTTCTTTTTGTTTGTTTTAAACCTGTTACCTATTAATTTCGTTGGGTGACCACTAGTTCCTGTGTTACATGGAGGGACAAATAACACATCCTTATTTATTTTCTCCATACCATTCATTCTTTGATAGACCTGTATCATATCCCACGTTGGCTCTTTTCCAAGCTGACCAATTTTGTCTTTTTAATCTCTCCTCATATGGAAGCTGTTCCATACCCTTAATCATTTATGTTGTACTTTTCTTTACCTTTTCCATTTCTAATATGTCTTTTTTGAGATTAAGTGACCACAACTTCACACAATATTCAAGCTGTGGGTGTACTATGGATTTATGTGACAATATGATATTTATTGTCTTATTATCTATACCTTTCCTAATGATTCCTAACATTCTGCTAGCTGCCGCTGCATGCTGAGTAGATGAGAACTATCCACAATGACTCCAAGATATTTTTCTTGGGTGGGAACACTAATTTAAATGTTATCATTGGGTATCTATAGTTGAGATTATATTTTCCAATGTGCATTGCTTTCAGTTTATCAACATTGAATTTCACCTGCCATTTTACTGTTCAGTCAACCCGTTTTGTTAGATCCCTTTGTAACTCTTCACCATCTGCTTTGGATTTAATTTTGTATCATCTGTAACTTGAGAGAAACACGAGAAAGCCTTCCTTCTCATCCCACAACTGCTTGCTTTAAGAGCATTGTCAAAGGCTGAAAATGAAATTCCAAGTACCCTATATCCACTGGACCAGCTTTGTCCATATGTTTGTTGGCCCTCTCAAAGAATTCTAATAGATTAGTGAGTCATGATTTCTCTTTACAAACGCCAGGTCGACTCTTCCCCAGTGAACCACATCGATCTATATGTCTGCTAATTGTATTCTTCATTATAGTGTCAACCAATTTGCCTGGTACTGAAGTTAGGTTTGCTGGTCTGTAAATGCCAGGATAGTACCTGGAGCCTGTTCATTTTTGTGTCTTTTCCTAGTTGCTCTTCAAATTCTTTTCTGGGCTGCCTAATTATAGTTTTTCACTCAACTGCTGCTAGGTTAATGAACATTATATTTATTGTTTCATGCACACGAGCCAGGAAATTCAAACTTATGGTTCCCAAAGCAAGTGTAAGAAAGACATTTGGCACCCCGAGTGAATCTGAGGGGCCAATCCAGAAAAGCTTTAAGTGCCAGAGCAGTTCCACTGGAAAGTGCTACCATAACACAAATAATAAATAACAATAAGAGCAGTTATTTTCTCAAATTATCCTTTGCACCCCTATCTATGTATTTGAAGCATATCAACCTGTTTCTGTCCCTGGTTTAGGAAAAATATTTGGAGAAGAGGAAAATTGACTTTCTTCTCTCATTCAGTGACTACTTAGCCAGCATGCTCTTGATCACCACTACAGAATAAAAGTGGTGTTATCAAGAGAATAATAAGTTGCTTTTCACCATTTCTTCACTATTTATCAGCCAATAAAATAATCGGAAGGTGCTTTTTATCTGTATTACACTTGATCTAGGCTAAGACAAAATTATACTTCCTTGGAGAACTGTCATCACTGAAGCTTAAGAATTAAATAGTTTCTGCCACTAGCATGGAGAAATTGGGGCACTATTCCCTGTATGTTAGCAATATGGTATGTGGAGAGAGAAGCCCTGTAAATTCGCCTTAGTTTTTTGGCCTCCATCTGTTGAAACAGAAGGAAACATCCGGATTGCTATGAGGGAATATGAGAAATTACTCATCCGCTTAAGCAAACTCTACAAAACCCAGATTTATATATGTCAATAATATTGTTTTGTAGCTAGCAAGAAACAGGGTACCTTTGGGGCGCAGGATCAAAAGATCTGATCTTGAATTAATCTTCCAAGTATCAAAAAGTGTAAAAATACTTCATAAACAAAATGCTGTGTCATAAATCTTTTACAACTTCAAATTTTACACTCGGTTGTCCTGAAAATATTTTTCTCCTGGTCATTAAACAAAGAAATGAAAAAAGATTACAACTATTCTGTTACTTAAGAGCATAGAAAGAATCCCACATTATCGTGGTAGGTACAATATCCAATGTAGTGTGTGTCTATGGGATATGAAATTCATCCCATGAGTGAGGTGAAGACCTCAAATAAAGTGTGATTAACTCACAGGAGTGCTATAGTGGTCTTTTTCATGAGCTGGATTATTTCCATGTTCCACAGATGGTCATTATGGTCTCTGCTTCTCTGACAGTGAAAGAAGCATTAATGCTTTTTTTTTAAGTGCACTTTCTGATTTTAGATTAACCATTTGTGTGATTTGCTGTTGCCCTGTGAGAGAAAAATTTTGCCAGTGACACTCTCCACCCTGTCTACAACAGCATCCTAGAAGACCAGGCATTTGGAGAGATTAAGGTGGCGGTGTAGGGTGGACATTATTACAGTTTGTTAATAAGATCCAGTGCAGCCTTCCATCCTGTGGCTTGTTACATAGCTTCTCTGCAAAATGAGGCATGAAACAAAGAAGAGTGTTTCCGAAACAGCTGCAACACCTACACAAAACAGAAGGTTAATCTGAATCATTATGGTCATGTAGTGCCTGTTAGGCACAGCTGGCTTGCGTGGAGACAGTGTAGATCGCTCTGCTGCACTGGGTGTTTTGCGAGGTGTTGTACAACCTCTGCACCATTCTTGGATGTGTTCTTTTCTGCAGCCAGTAAACACTTACTATCTTCTCTACAAGGATGGGGGCAGACATCCGACACATTCTCCATGTTTCTTTCTTTCCTTTTTGACTCCCAGTTCCAGGGAGTTACACAGGGGGACTGAATTTATAGCTACCCCTGCACAGGCATGAAAGAGAAGAGAAAACATCTCCATGTAATTTCCCTAACCCCTCCTCTTAGTGCCCCAGAACAAGAGCCAGCCGCAGCTTGACCCCTATGAACTGCAAAATCCCATGGGCTGAAGCTGGAAATTCAGCCTCTACACTGCATTGCTTTTCAGAGTTGAAATCAGACCCTCAAATGGTTTTATCATCATCATTAAGGCAGCACCTATGAACCTCATCCAAGGATCAAACTTCTATGGTGCTACGCACTTCATAGAGAAGTAACAAAGCAGATAGGCATTGCCCCAGAGTGCTTAGAATCAAGATGCCAAGCTTACATTCCAATAGTAAAGATTTTACCCTCTAGTAACCAAGCTGTTTCTTAAATGTGTAAATTGAATGCAACTTCCTTGAAGAAAGGCCTCCTAATCAGCATTTTTTCTCTCCCTATGATACAGTCATTATATTTGTAGGCATCAAAGCCCAGGAATTGATTTTTTTTTCACCCACTACTTATTGTCTTTTATTGCTGCAGAAACTTTTAGATCAGGGATGTGAAACTTGCGGATGGATCAAATCTGGTTTATGGAATCGAGTGGGATTCTATTATAATGATCCATTTGGACATACCCTCACTTTTTCATCAACAAATTGGAATCTGTTGTCTTCCAGGCTTTTTTATGGTGTGTTTCACCATGGAAGAGCTAAAATCTGCACAGTTGTTTTTTCACAAGGGATCTTATTCTGCCCGATGCCTTGTTTGAGCTGCTGTTACTTATTTGGCTTCCACTGTGTTTTTTCTCAAAGGAATGCTATGTGTGAATCCATAAAACAATGTGCTTCTCCAGTCAGACTTGTACAGAAGCAAAATTTCTGTCACAGAAAGGAGGAAGAATATTTTACTATCATTTCAGAACCAAAGCAGATGAGTCAATTTATAATTAATTCTAATTGGCATCCTTACATGCTATTAAATTATTTATGCGGCAGTGACAGATATTCAAAAGCACAAGATATTCTTCTATTGCCTTGGAAACATTAGTAAACAAAATAATTAAAATTGTTAAAAAAAATCCTTAATTGTCATCTACAGCTGAAAATCCCACTGATCTGTATCACTACCAGTGAGAAACTAAAATGTGATCCCTATAGTCAATGGCTCCTCAGAAATGAGATCCATGAAGTGGATCCTCATACAGAAAAGGAAGAATGGTCCAGTGATTAGGGTAGTAGCCAGAGACCTGTGGTCAGTTCCTTCCTGCCACAAACTTCCTGTGTGACCTTGGGCAAGTCTCTTAAGGTCTCTGAGCCTCCTGGAAATTAAAATGGGGGTACTGGTACTTCCCAGCCCCACATTTGTGAATGTGAATATATTAAAGATTCTGAGGTGTTCAGATCCAACAGACTGATAAGTACCAGATATGGCAGACTAATAAGTAGCATAGAAAATCAGGGTGTTGTGTTTGAACTGACAGCTTAGAGGACTTGCTTTCTTGGGAGGGTCTTTCCTACTTAGTTGGCTGGAGCCACCTCTTAGCTTTCTTGTATGCTGCACAGAACCATGGGAGGTGGATCCCTCAATAAGGAGGCCCCAGATATGGCTTGTGAGTAATTAATTTGAACTAATTTTTTTATTATCTGCATTTATAAGCAGTGAACCCACCTCTGAGTGTGTTTTCAATCTGTTCAAAAATACCAGTTAGTGATGATTCACCAGCAACTGGAAACTGGCTGGCAATTTCTAGATTAGTAAATCATCTCAATAATTGAAAGAAACCCCAAAACACCAACCCCACCCCATTCTACACACCTGAGTTTCCAAGGTGAAAATGTGAGCCTTGCACTGTGTTAGGTACTTTTGTGAACCTATCAACATATTATCTGAGCACCTCTTAAACAATAATTGATGGCCCCTCGCTATATCCCTATGAAACAGGGAAGCATAACTGTCTCTACAATAAAATATGGGAAAATGAAGAGAGAGATTAAGTGATTTGCCCAGGGTCACAAAGGAAGTCTGTGGCACAGCCAGGAGCTGAAGCCAGCTCCCTTTTCACTCAGTACATGAGCATGAGTCCATCCTTCTTCCTAGAATCTAGGTGCAAAGAAGAGTGAGTCACATGCAAAGAAGGGTGAGTCACATTATGTGGCGGACCAGTCATTAACAAGAGCAATCCAAACAGTGTAGATGTGGCCCATAATAATGTGACTCACCCTTCTTTGCACGTGTATCTATACCTACCAAACTGAAGGTTCCACTTCATGCATCTGACAAAGTGGGTTCTAACCTACAAACGCTTCTGCCCAAATAAATAGGTTAGTGTTAAGGTGCCACTGGAATCATTCATTTTGCTGAAACAGATTAACACGGCTACCCCTCTGGAACTTGTCTCGAGAATTTACATGCTGGGACAATTAACAAGAGCACCTGGGCAGGAGGCCATTGTCCGGAAGGTGCTCGCACAGGGCACAAATATTGTTTAATTTGTGGCTGTGGCATTTCATGACCAGAGGGAACATTGACTGAAAACATGGTGACATACAGTTTAATTTGTAGGGAGGACATGTGGGCCAGTAGGGAGAAGGTCCAAACGCCTGTGGCATAGGTTACATAGCATTGGCAGGTGGTGGTAATTGTTGGAGCATATGTTGTACTATTTTCTACCTGAAGAGTCTTTAAATCAAATTGCTGTACACTTGTACAGACTCCTCTGAGAAGAGAGCTGCAGGCGCAGGCTGAAGTGAGCACTCTCAGAAGTTGGTAAGTGTTCATGAACTGATTTGAGAGTAACTTTATCTGTGAAGACAGTTCAGAGAAAATGTGTTATTAAAGTACTTTATATCCATTTAAAGATTCACACCAGCACACACAGATGGTAGATGGTGACAGCTCTTACCAGACCCATTTGTTATTTTACACTCTCAAAGACTGAACAGGTGTGCAGTGAATATAAGTGCTGAAAAGCTTTGGTGAAGTAGACAATGAAAGGCAGACATGGGTGTCGTCAGTTCTGGATGCTTTGTGGGAGGACTTTGGTTTTGTTTGTTGGTAACGCAAATGAGATCGCCAGGTTTCCAGTGCTTTATACCGAGAGCAGCATTCTGAGCAAGTCTTGCTTTGGAATTTACCAAGTCACATGTTACTGGAGTTGTGGAAGTGAGGGAGGCTGGCTGCTACGAAGCTAACTTTAGCTTGATATGCTGATACCACTTGAAAATAACTTCCGCAAATGATTGCATTTCACCAGTTCTGGTGAGTTGGCAATCCAAGTGAAACTATTATTTCTGTTTCTCAAATACGTTGCATTAGGACATGGTTTGGTGCACTGAGACGTGTGAACATGTGGAAATAGCGATAGCAAACCTGCTGGTTTCAGAGGTTATGTGGCCTCGTCCCTTACCCCTTTGTCCTTTGTTCATGGCAGACTTCAAGCTTACTGAGTTTGGACCATGGTTGGTAATTGATGCGTGAGCCAGCATTTGAATTGGCCACATGCAGTCCCAAATGACCAGGTACCACATCAGTTGATGGCTAATAACAAAAAAGTAATTAGGCAAACTTTCTACCAAAATTAACAACAAAATGGTGTCCCTGCTATCTTGTCCAGTTGCTACCTTGAACTATGATATGGGGCCAATGGCCCTTGAGGAGAGTTAGGGCCTAACTGGCCCATGATAATGCTGTGGACTACACTTGGGAGGCATTGGGTGCTCCAGCTTGTTCATCTTTAGTAATGGAAAGGTAGCAGCTGAGCTTGAAAGAGCCTGCTAGAACGATATAAAGGAAAAGTTGCTTAGCAGGAAGGGGAGTTCAGCTCTGCTCTCTTTAGAGATGGCCTGCAGTTGTCATGGACTGAAAGAAGCCCACAGGAGATAGAATGGGCCTCTTGGGGGCAAGCCCTGAATTAAGTGAAAGACTGAAGAGCACCATCAGGATCCCTGGAGAAGGGAGACATTGGTGGAGCCCCTCTTATTAGGCTCTGGGAAGAGAGCTGGTGTAGGCCTCCAGACCCAAGAGGAAAAAACCCTGGGGAGCAAAATAGAATCCTGTGGGGGAAGACCTGAGGTAGGGCTAGAAGAAATCCACAGGAGCCAGTTAGGCCCCCGTGGGATAAATCCTGTGGTCAAGCTTTTAAGTGGGTGTAGAGAGACTCCCAGAGTTAAACTACCAGAGAGAGTTAAACTTGCAGGAGGGAGGCAGCATGGAGAATCCCTGCTGGAGTAAAAGTGGATATTGGTCGGCATGAGAGGGGGTGGAGAATTCTTAGTTTGGATTTGTTAGGACTTTCATTGGGACATTTTTCTTACCCCAGAAGGAGTTTGGGCTTCATGTGAGATGACCAGCAGGCTAAGCCACGGGCAAGATACAGCCAGCCTGCAAGAGCTGCCAGGACCAAGAAGCCCTTGGCAACATCCGACCCGCACACAGAGGGGTGCTCCAGGTAGTGAGCACTCCACCTTACAGCTTGGAGATCTACCAAGAACAGCTACTGGTGTCACAGGCTATGTCTACACTTGGCCAAATAAGTCGATTTTGCTAAATCAACTTAACAAAGTCGCCCTTATGTCGATTTTGTTAAGTCGACTTTAAGTCGATTTTGTTAAGTCGACTTAGCATGTCCACACTATAAAATTAGGTCGACTTAAAGTAGACCTTGCCAAATCGACTTACAGCGTCCACACTGGACGCCTAAGTTGACTTCTAAAGGCTAGATGGACCTGGGAGTGGTCCATGGTGGGCGGTGGGACACCCCTTTCAAAGTGCCAGGGGGCTCAGCATTTGCCCCATTGTAGCAGTGTACAATGGAGGATGAGCAGGACAGGGACAGTGGCAGGGAATAGGAGCGGGGTGGACAGGGCTGTGTCCTGCCCTGTGGGTGGGCACGCCAGGCTCTGACTGTGCCAGCCACCCTGGCAGGGAGGTCAGTGGGGGAGCCCTGGGGGCCCTTTAAGTCGACTTAAAGTCGACTTAGGGCTAATCCGCATCTACACTGGCTAAGTCGACTTAATAAAGTCGACTTAGCCAGTAAAGTCGACTTTAAAATAGGTTTTATAAAGTCGACTTAAGCAACAGCTTAAGTCGACTTAATTTACAAGTGTAGATGCACCCACAGAGTATTGATTTACTTACACCTTTTTCTTTTTTACGAACAAAATTGAGGCCATTGTTACTTCAAAGAGGTTGAATGTAGCCCCTGTTTATTGTTTAAGTGTAAATGGTGTGCTCAGTTCTATACAAGACACAAATGAAGACAGATCCTGACTCCAAGGACCGCACAGGGAACCCCATTGAGGTGTTAGCTTAGAATGCTGAAATGCTTTCTTTGGTTTTTGTCTCTCTCCTAACTTTCACACGGTTGTATCTTTGGATCGGATTTGAATGAGGAGAAAATGAGGACTGGAGTAGTGAGAATGGGAGGTCATTCCATGGATAGTTGGTTGGGAGCAGTATAGTCAGATTGACAGGAGAGGAACATAAATTGAGTGGCTGCATTTGAAAGGACTGAATGTGTGGGATGCAGGTCTCCAGAGATCAGTAGTATGGAGGTTGCAGTAATCAAGGGAGGAGAGAGCAAAGCTGAAGATGACCCCTTCATAAAAACCCTGGGTAGGAGGGAAGATAATGGTGTAGTCAGAAGTAACAGAGAATAGGGTAGGTGCAGAAATTTGCATTTCCTGGAACTAGTAGGGTGAATCTTTCCCTTATCTGGATTAACAATTGACATCTCATGCTGTAGCTGAGTGTGAAACCAGATACGGTAGATCAGAGAATGCCATGAGACACTTGCAAGACAAGATGCTCTATAAATGAGTTTTTTTAATGTATTGCTCAGACCACAATAGCTCCTCTGGAACCATCACAGCATATTGATTCAATAATATATGTTTAATTGCAGAGCTTGGAGTTTTCTGCTTCCCTGACCACACCTCTCACCTTGGCAATATTCAAACATCTGGAACATATTGTGAATTAATGATTCTTAATGAAGGGCACAGTTTTATAGTACTGCACACAGGTTAATATGATGGTGAGGTCATTTCTGTAAAATGGATGACATTTTCTGAAAGCTTAGTTTCCTGATTTATCACTTCTGACATGTATAATTTATGATAACAGCAACCCAGGTCCAGCTGCATGTTACAAGTGGGGTAAAACTTTGGATTTAAATTAGGGCAATAAACTACATGGTTCAAGGATGAAAATGCTGCAAGGACTGTGTGCTTAGCTATTGTAGGTGAAAATGCTTCATGTAAAATTTACCTACATATGTCTACAGTATAGCGTAGCAAGAGACTTTTAACAACTGATTAGAAATGAGCGTAAGCCTGAAATACCAAATCTAAGCATTCTTTAAGTTTTGTGGGCACTTGAAATCTGAATTTTGCAAATTGCCTCTAACACCCAAGTCTTCATACCCTCACACTTTACAGTACTGGAAATCTGGATCTAGATTTGATTTTTTTATTTGCAGCCTCAGCCTGCAGCCAACAGGATATTTGCATGCATTTCATTGTTGAAGTGAGCCATACTAAAAGTTGCTTTAGACTCTGGCTGAGAAAAGGACTTACATGTCTTACACGTATGCTTCAGCGCCCTTTCTGAATAGTGGTGTCTTCCTGAATGGGGGCATTAAGTATAACAGATAATCTTCCAGAGTTTTGCATGTCATAGGTGCACCCTGCTCACTCCCAGCACTACCTAAATAATAGACGATCGCACCCCCATCCATACATTGTACAAAACATCTATAGCAGACCAGTTTGTACAAAGCCTAGTAAGTTTAGCTCTTCTGTGTGACAGCTGCATACAGATTTAATCGTGAATTAAAATTATGACACTTCAATTAATTGTCAGAAAACTATTTACACCAATACCATTGGCAGTAAAGGCCCGGTTTTTGCATAGAATTCCTGCTCAGGTGACTTTAACTATAATCCAAGATGTTGATATAATGTTGAACCAAAGAAGGAAAGTTGGGCTCTGAGCAACGATATTACTAAGAACCAATCGTTTCTCGGTTTTTAAATCCATATTGATTTATACTATGCCACTGTTAAATAGTTCTTCATTATGCTGATTTCCAATTACTTTGTTTGGAGAGTGAGGCTGAACAGAATTTACTTATAAGTCCAGAGACTGTTGTTCTTTGTATTTTATTTTATTTTTTACGAGGAGAAAACTAGTTTATGTGAACGTTGGGGTCAAGACATAAACAGCTGTGGAGGCTGCCAAATTTTGAAAGCTGTTTTTGGAGGTAGCCTTTCATCAGAGGCAGTTCCTGAAATGAAACTGCAGTGTTAAAACTGTCAGCTGATGGACATGCAGAATGATGTGATGGTGTGGGAATCATAGATTCCAGGATATTAGAGAAACGAGGTGGATGAGGTGATATCTTTTATCGGACCAACTTCTGTTGGGGAGAAAGGCAAGCCTTCGAGCTTACACTGAACTGGAAAACTACGAACTTGTCTACATTGGTGCTTATGCCGGCAAAAATTTTGTAGCGCTGCAGCGTGTTTTTTTCAAGCCCTAACTCAGAGTGTCACTGATAAATACAAGGTGGGACAGATTGTTCAGCGTAAGTAGTTAACACATATTTCAAGGTACTGTTCAAGGTGAAGTGGCATCTTAACACCCTTCTAGTCACACAGAGGAAAGGAAGGGCGAATGGTTGGGTGGAGGGGGTTATTAGTGGGTTACAGATTGTTGTCATAAGCCATAAATCCAGTGTCTCTATTCAGTCCTTGATTTATCATGTCTAAAAAGGTTATGAATTTAAGCTTCCACGCTTGTCATTGTGCTGGTTTCCTTTGAGAATGAGGACTGATAGGTCAGCTATAGAGTGACTGCATTGTGAAAAGTGTTCATACTAAAAATCATGGACTGAATAGAGACACTGGATTTATGGCTTATTGCAACAATTTGTAACCCACTAACAACTCCCTGCAGTTGTTTCCCTGCCTTCCTCACTCCACACCCTTCCTTTTCTCCCTATGTCTGGAGGGGTGTTATAGGTCGCTGACTTTGTTTCCCAAACCTAAAGAAGAGCTCTGTGTCAAGTCAACAGTTTGTCTCTCTCAGAAGCAGAAGCTGGTCCAATAAAGATGTTACCTCAGCCACCTTCTCTCTCCTGCGGCATGGTGGCATTCCTAAATACAGTACTGTGAGTGATGATAGTGTGGTGTGGTCAAGGCATAGGATTAGGATTTGAGAGATCTGAATTCAGTTTCTCCCTGTTGCAAACTTCTTTTGTGACCGTGGCCACATCACTTTATTTGTCTTACTGTAGCAGTGGGGGGGGGGGAGGGAGGAAGGAGGGCTCAGTCAGGATGTATGAGACTCTATACCTCTACTAAGAGACCGTTCTTGCACTGAACAGTATGTGATATAATTAATTGCTGTGTCTGTTTCCCAGATGTAAAATATAGATACTTCCTTTCTCCCACCCTTTGTCTTCTCTAGTCACATAGGCTATGTCTACACTTACAAAAGCTAGTTCGAATTAGTTAATTCGAACTAACTAATTCGAAGTAATTTTAGTTAGTTCGACTTAATTCGAACGAACTAAAATTAGTTCGAATTAGTTAGTTAACTTAGTTAAGTTAGTTAATTTAATTCGAACTAGCATGGCCCCACTAGAATGCTAGTTCAAACTAGCCATGTCTATGCAGGGCGCTTGCTTAGTTCGAATTAGTCAGTTGCATGAAGGTCAATCTGCTGATTAGTTCGAACTAAGCAGTTAGTTCAAACTAATATGGCCATATTGACTTAATTCGAACTAACTATTTCGAATTAAGGGTCAGTTCGAACTAAGCAATTGAATTTATTAGTTCGAGTTAAGGAAGCCCTTAATTCGAACTAATGAAAGCCTAGTGTGGCCGAGGCTTAAGTTAGTTCGAATTAAGCTTCCTTAATTCAAACTAACTTGCAAGTGTAGACATAGCCATAGTAAACACTTTGACACAACACTGTCTCTTACTGTGTGTACATACAGTGGGATCACAGCTGTAGCTGATGCCTCTTGGAGCAGCTACGTTATAAATTTTAAAAATATTGTTTTGCAACTATTCAGACACGGAGCACTATAGCTGGGCATACCTTTCCTTCAGTACATCCCAGGTTACGTATTCTCAGGCAGTCTGAGCCTAGCTCAGTTTAAAAGTAAACCTCCTACTGTCTATCATATGGACATAAAATGATACGTTTCAGCTTTTTTTTTTTTTAACCCAGAATGGCTGTAAAACGGCAACTTTTTAAATTGTTTTCTTCAACTTTATAGCACCTATAAAAATTTTAGAGACACAAAGATTTCCACCGACCCAAAATGGCACCAAAAGCTTTTGCAACAAGCACCCCAAAATTTCCCAGTTCAGCATTAAAAGCAAATGGTGCTCTGTAACATAACTGGAAAACAAAAACCACTTGTGCAAAAGCGAGGAACCTCTCCAAGATTTTCTCCATCTTTTGAATGGTTTTCAAAAGGCCACAGGCTTGCTGCAGTAGTTTGGGATGGATGACCCAGCACAGGTTTCTTCTAACCTTATTCATTTTAACACAAACAAGTCTTCTTCACAAAGATGGCAATAGCTAGGAGCTTGTTTAATTTACTGTTCATCTCACTAGTATCAGGCATTCTAAACATTTCAATTATTCAAACCATTTAGTTGTACTTAAACTTTTACTTTTGCAAACAAAGAACCTTCGAATTGCAGCACCATACTTGGGACTTTACAGTAGCATGCAGATGCCCAAATCAAGATCAGGACCCCATTGTATTATTCACTGTACAAATGCTTAGGAGATACTTCCTCCCTTGAAGAACTGACTACACAAGTAGACAAGCCAGACAAAATATTGTTACTCCTATTTTGCAAATGGGAAACTGAGGAACAAAGAGATTAAAGGAATGATTGTCACTTACGTCTTTGAAAATCTCCCTCTAAGGACATATGTTAAGTATATGGTACAGGTAGGAATTGAACCCTGGTGTCCTAGACCAGTGTCTTACTCATAAGGCCATCTGTCCTGTCTAGCTTGTCGGGCAAATCTTTATCTCTTTTAAAGTAGTTTGATGAGGGTTATGCTCCCTTCAAAGACTTGAGGAGGATTATAGCACTGCACATGGGTTTTCAAATCAGCAATAAACCCTGAAAAAGATACTGAATTGCAAAATTTCAATGTATGGATCCCATCCGATTCCTTCCTTCTTACTATCCTTCAAGAACCTGTAGTTTTGTGAGTAGTCTCAGCTCTCCAATTCCCATAAATTTAACAGAGCATGACCTATTCAGCAGAGAAGCAGTACCACTGAGAAACCTGATGATACCTTTGCTCACTGATGTGTGAACATAAATCTCTGAATCTTTTAGCCACATATAATATCTTACCCATAGAAAGACTTCAGCAGACGTATATTGCAGCATGAGTAAAGTTACAAGTGATGAATTCTCTGCTTTATAACTTTTCCTGGTAACAAGCTAATAGACAATTGTAAGCTTATGGGTATTGCACAGTACGCAATGTCTTCCAGCAGAGCTCTAAAAGGGGCTGCGTACTTGTATGACTCCTGCGGTCTGTAAAATATGGGTCTGATTTCAAAACGATCAGATAAAATTAATTTTAAAGACTGGGGTTAAACTTGTAAGTGTTAAGTGTCAGGGCTGGCACATGGTCCTTCCTGTTTCTGGTGTGCATGTGTGCAAAAGAAGATGAGATTATGCAGACACTTCCTTCCTTTGGTATTCAAAGAGATGTTTTGGCCAGTTACTCAATTGTTTTTAGAAAGTGCTAGGTCACAGTATTGCACCTAAAACAGATATTAGCAGGTCACTAAATTTGGTGCGGCAGGGATGGACAGAGAAGAAACTAACATATGCCCAGTCCTCCATTTTAAGGTTCTTGATCACAGTAATGTGCAAACAAGGCAGTTCAGAATTGTCAAACCTGACCTCTGACGGGCAGAGTCTCGGCTGTACCATGATCGGGGCGGAAGTTACTCTTCCATGACAGAACTTGGTCATGGGTTAGTGCAGTCATGGGCTCCTACAGATCATTTTCAATGAGATCTTATAATTTAAAGACATATCTTTGGCAAATCAGAAATCCTAACTCAGTACAGTCAACCTCAAGAGATTAAAAAGCAAGAGTCGGACTCTCAAAAATCATGAGATTGGCTCAAAAAATCATGAGAACTTTTTATTATACTGAGGTTGTTTTCAGTCTGACTTTTGGGGGAGAGCGTTAGCTCCCCCTGTCCAACCCATGTGTTGTGTGTCTCACACAGACACTGTTGCCCCCTCTCTAAAATGTATTGGGTAAGGTGATATTGGCCCCTGCTGTCTACCCCCAATATCTGCCCTTTTCCTGCTCAACAATTAACCCTGTCCTCCAGCACGCCAGTCAGTTCAACCTCCACTCCTCCTTTTCTGTTTCCCCAGCCTCACTTCTGATTTTTCTAGGGCTCTTCACCAGGTATGCTTCAGTGGGCCCCCTATCCCCATTTGTAGGCTGATGGGGGGGGACTCCCAGGACTATTAACATGCACTGCCCCCGCCAAACCAGGTTCTGCAGAGGGAAGGGAGAGGAGCAGTGGTGTCATCCTGCTCATATTTCTCACAAGAGGGGAGGTGGGGGATATGGGAGCAGAGCCCCACTGGGCTGCTGAATTCTTAGGGTACATCTACTCGGCAATTATTGGGCTTTAGGGCTGAAAATGGCAGTGTAGATGTTTGCGATCAGGCTGGAGCCTGGACTCTTGAGTCCCTCTCTCCTCACAGGGTCTCAGAGGCCAGGCTCCAGCCTGAGTGCAAACATCTCCACTGCAATTTTTCAGTCCTGCAGCCTGAGTCAGGTGACCCAGGCCAGCCACAGCCACAGCCACATCATGGGTCTTTTATTACAGTGTGGATATACCCTTTGTTTCTTCCTCTCTTGCCCTCCATGAGAAAGACGAGCCAAGGGGAAAGACTCGGTTAGCTTCTGGCCGGGCTGAACTGCATGAGGAAATGGAGCCTCTCATGCCATCACCAAATGAGCTCCTGCACCCTCTGAAATCCCGTCCCACTCATGAAAGCACCATGACGGTTTAAAGCTTGGTTGCAGTGATGTGGCTCAGCTACCACAAAGACCTTGTCTGCACTCGCACTTACGCTGGTAAATCTTTTGTCACTCAGGCCTGTAAAAAAACATCCCCTGAGAGACATAAGTTTTGCCAGCAGAAGCACTAGTGTGGACAGAGCTATGTCAGCAGGAGATGTGCTACCACCACTTGTTTAGAGCTCTCTCCCATCAACACAACCCGGCTACACCAACACTCTTAGGTTGCGTCTACACTTGTAAATTAAGTCAACTTAAGCTTGCTTAAGTCAACCTAATTTACTCTGCGTCTACACTACACTTTCCTTAAGTCGACTTAAGCAGCTGCTTAAGTTGACTTAAGGAAAAATTAAGTTGACTTTGTAAAACCTCCTTTTAAGTCGACTTTGCTGGCTAAGTCAACTTTCTGAAGTCGACTTAGCCAGTGTAGACCTGGAGTAGCCCTAAGTCGACCTTAAGTCGACTTAGGGGGCTCCAGGGCTCCCCAACTGCCCTCCCTGTCAGGGTGGCTTGCACAGCCGGAGCCTGGCGTGCCCCCCCCAAAGGGCAGGGCAGAGCCCTGCCCACCTGCCCCTATGCCCTGCCAGGGTCCCTGTCCCCGTTTGCCCCATTGTACCAAGGTACAATGGGACAAAGGCTGAGCCCCCTGGCACTTGGCAAGGGGTGCCCCCCCTGCCACCATGGACCTGTACCAGGTCCACCTAGCCCCTAAAAGTCGACCTAGGTGGCCAGTGTGGACACTCTAGGTCGATTTAGCAAGGTCCCCTCAAAGTTGACTTAAAATTTAAGTATAGGCATGCTAAGTCGACTTAAATTAACAAGTGTAGACATAGCCTTACAGTGGCACAGAGGTACCAATACAGCTGTGGCACTGTGAGTTTTTAGTGTAGACTAGCCTTAAAGTCGTCCTGTTAAAGATACCGGCTCTGGCCAAGAGGACGGGCATATTATGATTATGCATCTGTTAAATTACCCCATAAAATTATTTTCTCTAAAAACAGTGTTCTGCTAGCTGATCCACAGTGTGTTTGTAATTTAATTTCAGTGCCACCACCCTGGGAATGAACAATTAATCCATCCTAATTGTAATTTCTCTCTTTACATGATACTAGAAAGATATTCCATTGTCATAGTAGCACCCTGTTAAATAGAAAGACCTGATGACTATATTCCTGTATAAGGGCTCTGTAAACAAAAGTCAACTCTTGTAATGATTGTTTTGTTTCTGATAGTTACATGGCAAGGATTTGTAAACTTCAAAGCTTCTGACGAAGTGGGATTTTCTCCCACGAAAGTGAATGCGATAAATAAATTTGTTAGTCTATAAAAGTGCCACAGGACTCCTTATTTTTTTATAGACATTTTGGGAAGTATAAGGAAACAATGAAACAATACTGGTTGGTGTGAAAGGCTCTGATTTCAGCACACCAGCAGCCTGTCGCCATTTTTGTAGGCATCACAGAAAAGGAGGATTCTGAGGGAGAGTGATGAATTAGTTTGTAGCTGTT
The DNA here is from genome assembly GCA_007922175.1 of Pelusios castaneus. NCBI lineage: Eukaryota > Metazoa > Chordata > Testudines > Pelomedusidae > Pelusios > Pelusios castaneus. The sequence goes on along the minus strand of ML685816.1, from coordinate 8,004,200 downwards.
TATGGGGAGCATCTCCTAAGTGTGAGGGGCAGCCTAGGAGAAAGCATGATGTTGCTTGTTTGCAAATACAACAAGCGGGAGATGAAGGCTTACATCACAGGCTTGATGGCGAATAAGAAGTGATAGGCCTTGAAGGCTATAATGTTTCCTTTCTCTTCCCTGTACCATGCTTTTTGCTATAACACTACTCCTGATCTAAAGCTCTTGCTCTTCAGGGCAATTCTACTGAAATCGATATTAAACTCCTTCATTACGTAGAGCACTCACTATAAAATGTTAATGAATCTAAGAGCAACCTTACAGAAAAAGAGCATTTATACACTTTGTATATATAAAGTGCTAATGGATGAACTAGGCGGCAGAATATCTAGAACCCTCAAATTGGTTAGTCAGCGAGGCCTTGAGGTTCCAAAGCATTAGAGACCTTGTCTGAGGATTCTTGGATGATATGACAAGATAGAGCTATGATCTTTGTCTCCAATAGGCTGGAGTCATACCAGCCTCAAGGCCAGGAAAAGAGCTATGAAATATCAACTGTAAATCTTAGCAGTCAGCTAGAAAGCTCCCTGAATGGAAAAATATGTATAACCTGCAAAGGGGGTTGGAGTAATATGGCAGGGAAAAGATCAAAAAGGAAGAGCAGAGGGGGGTATCCTTATCGCCTAAAAGCACAGGGATCTTTATAAAACTCTTTTGCTTGCAAGATAGGTATTAAGAATATATGTTAACAAGAGAAAGTTAGGGTTAGTGTGATATAGTCTCGCTTTTATACTGTTCCTGGCTATTCCTATAAAAAAAGATCTCTGTCAACCATATGACCTGTCTATCCTGAAGCATAGTATACAGTAGCAGTTATTTTTCAGCTTAATGACTAACTTTCTGTGGTGAGTTATACCATCATTTTCCTAACAGGTCAGAGGATAGCAGCTCTTTTTTAATAATCGATTTGCATGCCTGGTGAGATCCGAGGCCCTTGACTCTTATCAACAAGTCATCTTACAATTCTTATGGTCACCACTTATCTAGTACTCTATATTTTCTTTAATAGATTCTGCTGTTACCACACCCTGTCTATTTAACACAGCTAGACCAAACTTCCATAGGACCAGAGTCCAACACCCTTATTAATGTTGAGTAGCACCTTAATCCAATAATTATCTTGGTAAAATGAATGGGGTTGCTTACTGAGGCAGGTGCTACCCAGAATCAGGCACAGAGAAATCATATTATATCAGAATCAAGCATAGAGGGATTTCCTTGGCACATTAAGAACAGTCATTGTCTTGATCTCTGTTTTAATAACCCTTGTATGTTTCCCTTGATGATCTTGAAGTGCTTTGGAAATGTTCATTAATTAACCGTCACAGACCCCCAGAGAGGTAGGTAAATATCACTATCGCCATCATACAGACATGAAAAGTGAAGCACAGAACGTACACGAGTGAGTAGTCGAAGGTCAGAAAACGAGTGTGCTGGAAGCAGAACCAAGAACTTCAGTTCCCAGTCCTGTACCCTAACCACTGACTTTCAGAAAGGTCCTATAGAACTTTAATGTAAAATGATTCCCTTTCATAGACATACAAAGCTCATATAATTGAATAGAGAAATATATTTGTGCTGCAGAATTCTGTAAGAGTTTTTTTTAGGGGGGGAAACCCACCCCTATAACAGGAGATTACTCACTATTACATTCTATATGATTTTAGAGTATTAGGAATAAAATCAAGACTATTGGCTTCATCTCTGTTATATTCAGTGGAACATTTCCATAAAGGCAAATAGTCCTGCCCATTACTGGGGAACTGGGAGTGAAAATTGCCTCATTTCTCTTCAGTTTCCTTCTATTATGTCCAGGGATTTCTTAACTATAAGACTGACTGAAGCAGCCTAGTGGCTTTCTGACATTACCCTTATATTACCATTACTCTGACATTACCATTAGAGCCTGATCCAGAGGCTCCGAATGTTTTCAATGAGTTTGGGAGCAGGTTCTTACAAAACATGGTTATCTTTTCTAATAGTGCTTGTTAGCTATTATATTTTGCCTGGAATATCCCTCCTGTGAAGTATTACACAATGGAAGGTGTCAATATATTTTACATTACATTCATAGATAATAGATAATGTGTGTATTGATTGTTATGACAGTATATTAATATGGATATTTAAAGTCAGAGTATGTTTCACTTAGAAGTCAACTGTATTCATTCATCAGCTAACAAATGCATTTCTGTTGCAACAGAAGTATATTGCAAATTAGTAAACAATAGTTTTGTTTCTTTTACAGCTCTGCAGTAAAGGTGCAGCTTTGGGGAAACCCTTCAATGCATCTCCCCAAGATATTTCAAGTATTGCCAGTTTTATTGAAACGAAGCTTGTAACTTGCTACTTAAGGATGAGGAAGCCTGACCTTGCTTTGAATCATGCTCACAGGTAAAAATGAATATTGATTAATGTGTTGCTAAGGCTTGAAGCAGGGGAAAGAAAAACAAGCATACATGTTGGACTGGAAGGAAGAGCAACATTTAATTACCAAGACCTCTGAGAACAAAAAGGAAATCAATAACCCACCTCCAAAAACTCCCACTTAGATTGGGCTAAGAGGAATGCTGGGACTTTGGTGATTAAGGTACAGTGATGCTAGAAGGTTCAAGTGATCGAAAATGAGATATAATCCCTTTCTACTTGTTACCAGTTCAATGCCAGGCCAGAGGTGACTTAAAATTCTTTCCATGAAAAGATTCTTTGGGTGGTCCCATTCATTGTCCACATCTCAAGGACAATGTAGGTGCCGTCTCTGCAGAGAAGCCAGAAATCAAAAAGACATGAAAAGCAAATAGTCCCTTCCTTTGACTCCTTGTAGGCAGGATTTTGGCTGGACTGTCCAATCAGTGATTAGGCACATTCGCAGAAGCTTGCACTGCCACTCTCCAATCCTGTATCTGTTCCGTAAAGAAAAGATTTCCCCCTGAGGCCTGTCAGTCCATCACTTTTCATCATCATTAAATATATCTGAATAAATGCTGCAGTTAACGCAGGTTGAAGTTTTTCTTCAAATTGTCTTAAGTGAATGTAAATGAAGGGAAACTATTGTGAAAGAGACAAGCTGATTTTATCCAAGAAGAAATGTATGTTTGTGCCTAATACACTGGAGAAATTGGTGAAGGGCAATTCATCAGTATAAAAATATGATTCCTGTCATGGTGCTAAGCATCGGCTATACTAAGGGCAGGTGATGTCAGAGAGAGTTCTGTATGCAAATCTACCATGAATATGTGGTAGGTTTTTGAGCCCTCTGAACAGCTCCACTTTGTAAATGACATATCAAATCTATTAAAAGATTGTGCAAAGAAATATAACTAAAGTTCTCTTATTTGCCTACTTTGGGGAAAATTGATAATGGAGCAGTCAGTCTCATTCTAACCACCATTTCCAAGATGCACACCAAAATAAAATGGAAAGTTAACAAACGTGTGTGATAAAAACAGGCAAATCTTCTTACAGGTTTTTACAGGTATTCTTTCCTTTTAGTTAATACGAAGGAGAAATACAAATCGGTAATAGCAAAATTCTCAGTTTAATTCAATTAATAATGCAAATTGTGAAATAAATCTACATACTGTGCTTGCCACACTGTGGAGCTGCAGGAGCAGATACATACAGTTCTCCAATAAGAAAATATTATGAGATAATATTAACATAAACATGAAATGAAGCATAATCAATACCTGTTTCTCAAAAAGAATAAATAAATATCTCACTCTGAATATTCACACTATAAATAGCCATCATTTATCCAGTGCAAGTAGAATTTTGCTTCCTATTGCATTTTTATATGATCCCCTCATTGTAATGGTTAGGTAGTAATCAGGAATCAAAATTAAAATATTCATTTTTGCATTTATTTGCATTTGCTAGAACTATCTTCATTTAATTTCATGTAAATCTCAAAGTTCCTGCATACACGTTGGAAGCTTTCTTTTCTAAAAATCCTCAGACATATTTGCGTACACACATGTGCACTCTGACACAAATCTGTTCTCCAAATGTCTGACCCTGCATACTCCTCATAACTAGAGTCTGGTCTACACTGCAGACCTATGTCAGTAAAACCACATCACTCAGGGTTGTGGAAAATCTACACCCCATGTGACATAGCGAAACTGACCTAGCTCCCAATGAAGATAGCACTGTATCGTGAGCTCCCCTCACCAACATATCTACCACCTCTTGGGGAGGTGGATTGACTACACGGATGGGAAAGCTCTTCCCTGATGACTTAGAGCATCTTCATTAAAGTGCTGCCTCAACAGTATTTTAAGCGTAGACATGCCCCTTGCTATAAGAGTTTTGACAGCTGTGATGCTTCCTTGCAAGCTTATTATGTATAATAAAAATATAGTATGGTTGAAGGAAGCTGTGACAAGCTACAACAATGTCACAACTGATGAAACGCTGAGGAGTGGGCAGGTTCAGAGAACAGCATTCCCACTGAATGAGTGGGAGAGATATATTGGCATTGACTTTTGAGCATGTATAGGAGGTGAAGATGAGCTCCTCCTCCCACATGGAAATAAGTCTGCTGGTTGTTGCTCTCAGGAAGTGAGATTACCTTTTTGCACTGTTGGTAGCATTAAAGGGGAGGACACCACTGGATACTGACCTAACATAAAAGATGCACACTGTGGCTGCATCTACACTTGTAAATTAAGTCAACTTAAGCTTGCTTAAGTCGACTTAATTCACCCTGCATCTACACTACAGTTTTCTTAAGTCGACTTAATCAGCTTGCTTAAGTCGACTAAAGAAAAATAAAGTCAGCTTAATGAAAATTAAGTCGACTTTATTAAACCTAGTTTTAATTCGACTTAAGGCTTAATTCGACTTTTTAAAGTCGAATTAAGACAGTGTTGATGTGGGCTAGCCGTAAGTCGACTTAGGGCTACCCCAGGACTGCACCAATACCCTCCCTGCTGGGGTGGGCACAGGGGGAGCCTGGCATGCCCCCCCACAGGGCAGGGCAGAGTCCTGCCCACCCTGCCCCTATGCCCTGCCAGGGTCCCTGTCCCCCTTTGCCCTATTGTACCTATGTACAATGGGGCAAAGGCTGAGCCCCCTGGCACTGAGCAAGGGGTGCCCCCCCTGCTCCCATGGACATGCCCCTAGCCCCTAGAAGTCAACCTAGGCATCCAGTGTGGCCGCTCTAGGTCGACTTTGTAAGTTCTCCCCAAAGTCGACTTAAAATTTAAGTGTAGACTCACTAAGTCGACTTAAATTTCCAAGTGTAGACATAGCCTGAGTGATAAAAGGCTGCTAGAAACACTCCTAATCTATCACCAGCATGAAGAAATGCATTATGAATTGACTTGGCCAAAAAGCCACCAACATAATATATTTGACCGCAAGCTTTCATCATTAGGTAGCCATCAATCTAAATCCTAACATCCAGCCCAAAATGGTAAAAATGAATCATACAGTATTTACACTCCCTGCAGCCTTTGTGGCCCAGGAACTATGTCATATACAAGGGTTTAATAATCCTATAAACCCCATATGGCTGGCTGAGAAATTAGATATTTCCCTTTTGCTGCAGAAGGCAATTTTCAATTACACCAGATGGCAAAACAGTGAAGATCTAAAGTCAAGAAACTAACTGGAACCTCAGAATAGTGTTGAGGCCTTATGTTGCTCAACCTGACCTCCACAGTTGATTTTTATTTCATTCATTCATTCATTTATTTTTTGTTCTACACGAAAGCCACCTTCAAACAGACACAATGTTTCAGCTCCTCAACATCCTCTGTTGAACCTGCCTTTTGGAGAGTCTGGCCCAACAGAGAGATACAGTGCAGTGGCATGTACGAGCTGTTACGATTTGGTTTTCTCTGTACTGCAGCTTTAAAATTAAAGAGGGCGGAGACATGCTGTGATTCAAGGTGGAGGATTTGGCAAAGTGTGACAGACATTCTGCTTCCTCAAGGAGATGTTAGATTTGTGTCTTGTTCCGCTGGATTCCCCTTCCCCATCCACCCCCTCCCCCCATCCCCCATCCCACTCCACCCCCACTGCAATTAAAAATAATCTACATTGACCCACTCTACTTCACAGTTGTTGTGTGGGGAAAACAGAGCAGCATCTTTGTCTTTTTTTAAAAAAAATACTTCCTCCCCAGCCCCTGCACACATTTTCTCAGATATGATGGTTCGTGGAAATTCTCATTAATCTGGAAGACTGCTGGTGTATAGGATGAGAAATTCCAGGGCAGGTATGTCTGAGTTCTATAAAGGGAACTTTCCTTGAGTGCTGGGGAGGTGCAAGGGATGGAAAACAGAAAGGAACTTTAGCCTCACTCACACATCTCAGTAAACTTCATGAAGGCTGACAAGAAGTTGTTATGTCATCCCCCCGCCCCCAACCCACTCTTTGTTTTATGACTGTAATCTATTCAGCAACACTGTTTGTTGTAGAGTCTGTAAAAGTGCAGATTATTAATCCAGGACACTGACTGATCCCTTCAGAAATAGGATAGTTTAGCAATTACATGTAATTACCCAACCTGGTCAATGAGCAGGACTTCACATCAGATGAAATGATCATAAGTCTTCTGATGTTGTAACACAGAAGTACAGAGATGGCTAATCCTTAGATAAGCAATGGCCATATGCTCCCCTCCATTGAGCAACTGAGAATAAAAATCACAGAAATGCAGGGAGGGAGGAATTGAGGTATTTTAAGAGAGGGCCATCTGGAATGGAAAGTTTACTATGTTCCTCTTACCAAAAAGCCCCTGGCATCTCCTCAACATACATCCTTCAAGAAAAGTAGTGTGTCAGAGGGAAAAAAAATCATGTTTTCTTCTCTGAATGATGTAAACAATGCCAGACAAAGCCAGAATTACTACTTCCCTGATGAGAGTTGCTGTGGATTTTCTGAAAACTGTGGGGTTTACCCCAAGTTTCCCTTTGAACCTTCAGACCCCACAGTTTCTGCAACTTTTCCACCTGCTAATTCTGCATCTCCCTTCTGAAAATGAAATGCACAGAGGACTTCACCCTCAGCAAACCCATGGGCCTTTTCTACTAAGGCTGCTTTTTCTGTACCTTTCTATGTGTTCAATGGAGAATGTGGTCTTTGTAATACCACTTGCACAATTTATGGAGAGGCAGATGGATGATATAATAGTTATGGAATAACTAATTAATAATAAATAGCATGGCAAGAGTGTACATCATGCAATTAGTGGGAATCAAAGGAAGGAAAAAATAACTATAGATAGGAATAGAGGTTTACAGATAAAACTGGAAAGGGGAAAGAAATTGAGATGAATGCTAGAGATTTATGGAAAGGCCCTAAGACGTGGTATACATCCCTAGAACCCCATCCTCTCACTCCCTCCCCAAACAAAAAGCCCCTCAAAACTTCTTGGAGAAATCAAATGAGTAACTTCAAATAACCATTCACAAATATAAAGGGTATATTGCAATATACATAATTGATAAACAATTATTCAATACAAGGCTAGTCACTTGAGATGTTCTGAAGCATCCTAAGCTAGATGTGCTTTAAAAAACAACCTAGCATCCCACAATAGAATCCCATTCTCTCACACGGCATTTGGAATATTTCTTTATAATACAGCTACTTTATAAAAAACATTTTCTGTTAACATTTGAACCGTGCTTTATTTCCAGGTCAGTACGTCAGTTACATACTTATTATTGTCCAATAGAGTTGAACACTCCCCTTAACTTTGAGGGTGGCATTATGCCCATAATATGTATTATTTTGTAGGATTCATTCAAAGCTCCTAAAACAGCCTTCCCTCCCCAGGATAAACACACTTTGTGGTAGAAAATATTAAAGTAGTCCAACAGGGTCTTACACAGGCTGAGGTAGGTATCTTCATCCTAAAAATGACAGCAGTTCTAAAGATGTTAGCGAAATTTGGTAGTTAAGAAATTAGTACTTGTACAGTTGGGAAATAAGTCAGCAGTGCATTACGTGAACAAGACAGGAAAAGCAGAATCTGTCCACCCGCATTCGGAATATCTGAGGCCCTTGGATTGGATGCTTCGAAACAAGCCCTTTCTTAATATCCTTTCATTTAGCAGGGAAGAAGAATATTCTCCTTATTCTTCTCCGTCATAGCTAATGAATTGAGAGCTGATGGGTAGCTTTATCTCTTGCTGTGCAATTCAAAGTGATTCTTTACTGAATCCTATGTGCAAGGAGAAAAATGTTTATCATGGAAGAGGCATTCCCCTTTATTGTCAGAAAAAAAGATATTATACTCTGTGTATGTGAAAGCCTTAGTGTAAAAACACCTTTTTATTTTTAAACATGAAACCTGCTTCATAATATTTTTTGCTCTATGTCTCAGACACTAAATTCGCAGCTAATTCTGTTCGGCTGTACTAAAAAATTTCTGAATACACAAAACCAAGTTGTGTCTCAGACAAGGAGAGGGAGAAACAATTTTCTCACAAACAGTGCCATGATCCAAACCCAGTTGAAGTCAGTGTGAGTCCTTCCATTGACGTCAGCAATTGTAGACTCAGATTTGTAGTGAAGATTAAATTAGAAAGCATTTGAAGCTAATTTTCAGGTTACCATAGAAGCCATCTTAAGTTGTCTTCTAGGCAGGCATTCTCCAGCATGAATGTAGCACCACTCCCAAATACAACCACTGGGGAGGTAACAAGTGATATATATCCTTAGTCTAGCTTTTTAATTCTGGTGTTTTACTGTCCTCTTGATATTCCTCTCAGAGGCTATGTCTACACTAGAAAAGTTAAGTCGACTTTGTTAAGTCAACTTAATAGGGTTGACTTTAAATAGACATAGCCCCGTGTTGACCTTATTAAGTTGACTTAACGCTTAATAAGGTCGACTTAGGCACTAAACCCCATCCACACTGGCTTTAAGTCCACTTAGAAGTTGATTTAAGACTTAAGTTGACCTAAAAGGAGGTGTTATTAAGTCAATTTAAGCTTTCCTTAAGTCGACTTAAGGAAATGCTTAAGTTAACTTAATAAAAGCCCAGTGTGGACGTGGCTTTTGTTTAGGTCGACTTAAGCATCCTTAAGTCGACCTAAGTTGCCAGTGTAGATGCACCCAGAGAGTCCACGTGTCTCATGCATTTCGTTAAATAGTTCTCACTTCCTCACAATATTGTATTTCTGGTGGTACCTACACCACACATTCTCACTGTCATGGAGCGATTGCCAATGAAAGGTAAGAACACACTCCTTCTACCCTACAGAAGTTACCTGCAAAATTAACACAGTCTCTGATGAGGAAGGTATGTGCAAATAGATCATTACTGGGACTGTAGGGACTGTAAGGCCAACTTACTTCAAAAAATTTTCATGCATATTACTATGAACTCAAATATGGGCCCATTTCTCTCTGTGCTATTCCCCCAAATTGCCACATTTCATGGGAAAAAACATTGACAAATGTGCACAGATCTAGTCATTTTATGGGCCTGCCATAAATTCTTTCATTTGTAGACACATCCCCTGGATTTCTTTCTTAGTCTACAAAGTCTAAATAAATGTAATGTCCTGGTACATAGCTAAGACATTCCTCCTAATGTTAATCAGATTTATAGACCTAAATCCCCATCGCAGTTGGGAAGAGCTTCAATAAAAAGATCTGCCTCCTTGGAGAAAAAGAATAGTGAGAGTGATGCTTTCCAGAGATCAATTTTTATATAGCAACTTTCTTTTCTTGTTGCATCTGGTGTTGTTGGAGTTGAGACATTGGGTCAAAAGAGAACTAACACTAGAAAACTATGGTCAAATATGTACACCTTTCATTCAGGTGCCCCAATACTTCTAGCGGGAAAAAACTGATGTTTGGTTTTCTGTTTCCCTCCTGCAACCTCCTGTCCAGTCCTCCTCCTCCCCTTCCCCCTTCCCCCCTCCCCCCCATTAGAACTTGAAGAAAAATAATGGGACAAACTCTGTTATTTTTAAGGGAAGATATCAAGATGAAAAACTGAAAATGTCAAAAAGCTGTTTGATATACTGTATTACCTAAAAACTGTTTTGTTGAGAGAAACTGACCAAATGATTTAGGAAAGTGTTTTACTGAACAGTCTTTGGATTACACTGCAGATGAAAAATAAATGGAAATCTATTTCATGTCTACTTTAGTTGAGTCAGTGAATGGGGGAGGGAATGCCTGGCAAGAATTTAAGTTTTAATCATCAGACACGGTGTTTTTATTTGCAACATTTCAAATCAAAACTTTTGCATGAGAGTCAAGACATAGTTGTATTAAAATTCCTTTCTCCTTACAATATGCCCCCCAAAAGCCCATCAGTAAAACTTCAACAGCAGCTTTGCATCTAGCATTGAGTAATACTTCTTCACATGACCCACACATGACCCTGTTGTACACATGACTTCATGACCCTGTTGTACATCCACGGGGCTCAGCTCCTTCACTCCTGGATCCTCCCTATCTCATTTTTCTTTCAGCAATTCTCAGTGTACAGAGCCCTCCTAAATCTTTGAGTAGCTGTTTAGTGTCATGTAGTGCCCTTGTCTAGGGATGGCTATGTCAAGCAGTGGCTTTTTCTCAGGGTTCACAGCCTGGCAGGTTCCTATGTAGCCAGATGGACTTCCAGTCTGCTCTCATTTCAGGGGTGGACTTCCTGGAATGTGGCTTTTCTTCTCAACCTCTCTTTGTATCCTTCCTTTTCCTTTGTATGACTCCCACCTATGCTTTTCCACCAAAAGTGGCTTCTCAAATCTAGAGAGAGCATAATCCAGGCTACCAACTTTGCTCACTTTTAGGTTTATCACATGCTTGAATGATAGTTATGCTGTACAAAGGCTGATAAACTGTAGATGTCTTGCTTTGTCAAACAACTGTTGTGTGTGAATCCCCAGAAGAAATAACAGCATTCAGTTGCATTGTCAAATAATCAAAGGTAGTTTTAGGTCTCTGCTCACAGCAAGTGAGTGAGAAATTTGTGTATTAACGAATGCTATATTTTTTCAGTATACAGTTTATAGATAAAGAGAAGGAATTGATCTTCTTAAGATTAGGAAAGAATCAGGATGAAAAAGGAGAGCTGAAATTCAATTCTTTAAGATTTTGCTACAATTCTGTATTTATTATAAACCTATCAGAGTACATCCTGCACTAAGACTTGTAGAAAATGTTCTGCTAACTACCAGGAAGTTATTGATTTTTTTTCATTGCTGTTGCTTAGCTGTGGTAGAGCCGATAACTTGGAAAAAAAATCAATGTTGCTATTATCAACTGTTGACTACAGTTTATAACAGCAATAATCTTCTTTAAAATCTCTTGCTGCAGTCCCGGTTATCATCCAGTTTGTTAAAGTGTTAATGCTTTGGGCATACTGATCATTAAATGTCAGTAATATTTGAAGTCTTTTGGGATTGCTTTCTGACTAAACAAGTTTTTGGCATGCGTCAAGAGATTTTTGAACTTCCAAGTTTTCCAGATTGATTGAAAAACATATTATCGGATGCAATACCTGAAAAATGCATTATCTGCCTATCCTTGATCAACGCTATAAAAAGGTGGTCACTCACTCCAGAAAGCTTATAATTAATATATCAAATTACTGAGATGGGCTGGGTGCTGTAATCTAGCTTGTATTGCCCTCATGACTGTAATATCTAGCCCCTTCTAGTAATGAAATTGTCATATCAGAAAAGCAGAAGTAAAGTCCAGATACATCCTGAATCCCTGTCACAAAAGACACACTGACTGGTGATTCTAATAGCATAGTGTATGTTCATTTTCCTTACACCTCTTATTGATATCAGCCCTGCTTCTGCAACTGAATCCATGTGTGAGGACACCTGCGTTTAGTGAAGCCTGGGAAACATACTAGGATTCACCCACCCAAACCCAATGAACTGAGTGTGACCATCTTTGTTACAATTTTGGAAGCACTCTCACTGGCTTTAAGGTTTTTTTAATTAGTTATGTGTGAATAATTCCTTTAAGTTAATAATGTAAGATTATCATTAAACCCAGAAATATAGATGACAGATAACAAAGAAGTTCTACAATAATTTGTGGTATCTTTGCCGCTGTTATATGCTAACTAAATGCAGCATAACATATGCTCATTGGGATTTTAATAGCTGTTTCTATAATAATAGGCAAAGCTATAAATGAAATTGCATTTATGATACAACTTTTATAGACATTTTAATAATGCCTGTTCATCTATCTTAGCTGTCAAGAGAGAGAAAGTGATAATTCATTATTGAGTTTGGGGGATAGATGTTGAATTGTGTATAGAAAGTGTGTACAGCATGTGCCTTATTCAGAGTCCGATATTAATGATCTTTTAATATTGTAACAATTTGAGGTTTAACTTATGAATCTTTTTTATCGTTCAAAGGAGCATTATTTTGAACCCAGCCTATTTCCGAAATCATCTTCGTCAAGCTACTGTATTTAGATGGTTGGAGCGATATTCTGAAGCTGCAAGGTATATTTGGAATTTTGGATTTTCTACGTCTAATCTTTTCTCTAAGTCTCCTTCATCCCAGTTCTCAGTGTGTAGACAATGAGGGAAATGACTTCCTACCGTGTATTCAGTACTAGGGACCACATCGTGTGTCCAAGTTTCATTCAAGTCACCCAAGGCTTTAACAGAACCCCTTTTTAGAATCAATTTCCTGTAATTCTCTGTAGTTCATGTAATACTTAAGAATTGCTCCTCTTTTCTATATTAAAGAGCTACTAGAGGACCTGATTCTGCACCACTAACGTCCATGGCAACTTTGTCATTAGTTTCAGTGAGAAGAGAATCGAGCCATAGCGTAGGTCAGATCTTGCCTGTGCTTATTCACATGAGTTGTCTCACTGAATTCAATGACTATGTCTACACTTACAAATGCTAGTTCAAATTAGTTAATTCGAACTAATTCGAACTAACTAATTCAAACTAATTTTAGTTCATTTGAATTAACTTAATTCGAACTAGCATGGCCCCACTAGAATGCTAGTTCGAACTAGCCATGGCCATGCAGGGCACTTGCTTAGTTCGAATTAGTCAGTTGCATGAAGGTCAATCTGCCAATTAGTTCGAACTAAGCAGTTAGTTTGAACTAATATGGCCACATTGACTTAATTCGAACAAACTATTTCGAATTAAGGGTTACTTCGAACTAAGCAATTGAATTTATTAGTTCGAATTAAGGAAGCCCTTAATTCAAACTAATGAAAGCCTAGTGTGGCCAAGGCTTAAGTTAGTTCGAATTAAGCTTCCTTAATTCGAACTAACTTGCAAGTGTAGATCTAGCCCATGGGACTACTCGTGTGAATAAGAATGTCTTGCAAGATCAGGCTTTTCCTGTGTGTTGTTGGTGGGAAAAAATGTAGGTGTTGTGCAACCCTGGTGCAGCTGCACTGGAACTACCAAGTGGTGGAAGACATTGTGTCACCAGGGAGCAAATGTTGTTGCTACTTGACAGGCTTAGATGAAAGAAGTTACCTTCCAAGAGGTGAGTGAAACTGCCTGGTTAATGCAAGAGTTAACTATATACCTATGTTACTCCTTCAACTTGGTGCTTATATAGAAACTTTCATCTCTGGCTCTGTGATTAATACTCTGCTCCTGTAAAAGTTGCCATAGGATCTTGGACCACAAGTGATCTGTGCCATGGTTTCACATCTCATTCTAAAGAAAGTACTTCTACCAACACAATGCCCCCTAGCATCTTGGGTCAATATTGATTCAGGGAGAAAATTGCCACCTATTGACTCACCAGTAAATAAGGTTCAATGATCTTACACAGTTTTAAAGGTTGCAGCAGGAGACAACATTATTCCCTGACCGGCAAAGAAGCCTGATTAAAGCATGTATTTTCAGATCCGTTAATTCCCAGTTATCTCACTAACAGAGAAAATTAAATAAGAGGGTTTTACTTGAAATCAGGTAGAAAAATATTTTTTCACTTCCAGGAATTGATCTTTCCTAGAAAGTAATGCATAGAAAATGAAAGTGTCAGAGAGCACAATGTGATCCAAGAAGAAAATGAGGTGTTCAGGTAACCAAAAAAAAAGAAAAAGAAAAAAGATGGTTCGTGTTCCCTCAGATAAGTTATCATTCAAGAGGAATACTGCATCAGCAAGCAGGAAGGAACTTTGTCAGCTTTTTTTCATGTTAGGAAGCTTTCATGGAACTAGTTGATTTTAAATGAGATTATTATGTATTTTGTAAAGGAGGAGAACTTCCTGACAGATGGAGACCAAGTGGATCCAAAGTGAGAGTAGTATTGTGAGATTAGCATAGTGTTGTAATAACTGTGTGGAGTTTTTGTTACAGCTTTTTTGTGTGTTACACTAAGCTAAGCAGCATCTCTTTGGAATCAGAGGTATCAGTCTGACCCTGTTAGTGCAGAATGCAATCTGTTTGTTACAGATAGACTGCAATATGCATGGGTTTAGCTGCAGTTTCTAAAAGTCTAAATGTGTTTTTGATAGCCTGAGCTGTCATTTATCTCCGTCAGCTCTGTGCCTGTGAATAAGGTTAGTGTGTTTCCTTGTGTGACATTTTTTCCTCTTAGCTATTACTACACATACCCAGAACATTGTTACAGGCTTTGAACAGTTTGTTTTGGTGCAGGTAGCGCATATGTATATGGAAAATAGACAGGATAACTCAGCCTACCTGGCAAGTTGAGGGTGGCCAAGATCAAGAAATATTGATCTCTTTGAGGATATAGCAGGCCAAATTCCCTGAAGCAAATTCTGTTCTCTGTTCCAAACTCAGAGATGATGCATCAGCTGATGTATGTTGGACTCCTTCATACTTACTTACACCTATTCTTTACCTGTGTAAAAAGACTGAGCTGGTATTAGCTACACACTGACTAACCAGAAGGTATAAGTTAAGGTAGAGGGAGGGGTGTTGCAATTTATACCACCTCCTGGTTCCTCAGTGTAATTGACACCAACTCAGGTTCCCTCCTTGTTAGAATGAATGTAAGTATGCATGAGGCAAACTGAATAATAGTCGAAATGAGTGTGAGCAGTTTAATACATATCACTGCTTGTATCTTCTCTGAATTTGACTCCCTGTGTATAAATGACTCCTGCATGTGACTAATTGGGTTGCCAATTTTCATTGGACATATTCCTGGAGATATCATCACATGACATAATCTTTACTCAAAGGCTATGTCTACACTAGGAAAAGTTTAAGTCGACTTTGTTAAGTCGACTTAATACGGTCAACTTTAAGTCGACCTTATTAAGTCGACTTAACAGAGTGGCTATCCTTAAGTCAACTTTATTAAGTTGACTTAACATTGGACATAGCTGTCTACACTGTCATTAAGTCGACTTAATAAAGTCGACTTAAGTGCTCCTCCCCGTCCACCCTGGCCTTAAGTCGACTTAAGGAGTCAACTTAAGGCTTAAGTCGACCTAAAGAGGGGTAGTTATTAAGTCAACTTAAGCTATCATTAAGTCGACATAAGGAATTTCTTAAGTTGACTTAATGAAAGTCCAGTGTGGACATGGAGTAATTTATGTTGATTTAAGCATCCTATACTGGATTAAGTCGACTTAATAAGGTCAATTTAAGCATTAAGTCGACCTTCAGAGGTGGTGTTATTAAGTCGACTTAAGGAAGCACTAAAGTCGACTTAATAAAAGCACAGTGTGGGCACAGCAGTCTGTAGGTCGATTTAACCTTCCTTAGGTCAACCTAAGGCTCCAGTGTAGATGTACCCTACCAGGTTGCACCTCAGGCAGTGTCCTGTATTGGGCAGTAATCCCAAAGGCACTACTTGAGGGATCAGAGCATCTGAAAATGAGCAGTTCAAGAAGGTTGCAGCCACTGACTCGAAGACATCAGCTAGTAAAAATATTTCTTCTTCATGGGCATCTCTGAAATCTGGAGAAGTGGATTAGAGGGTGAGGAGGAGCTTGAAATCTGTGAGGAAGCATGCTGGATTGAAAGATGATCTAGGGAAGTTGACGAGGGTAGTATAAGGGGATTTGTCACTAGACTCTCCCTTTGAGGGAAGGGGTAAGGCAACAGTCAGTGAGAATGTGTTTCCTGCAAAAATAAACAGGCAAACCTAACCTAATATATGTTACCTCTGATCTAATCTGTTTCAGCTGCAGCAGCCTTTGAGTAATACAAAGCGAAAATTTGCAATGCATAGAAACAGTGAGACTTTATACTGTTTTGAAAACTGAAGTTTAAAGTCCAGATGCTTATTTTTCTTCTTACAATAAAAACATTTTCGCTGTTCTCTTTTTGCTGATCAGAATGTGGTACTGCCTGGTTTAACTGCATCATGATCTGTAAGGCACTTGATAGTGCTTTTTATAACCATCTAGAACACAGAAAAAGCGACTTGGAACTAGCTGTATAAAGGTAGAAGAGAGTGGATCAAAGCACATTTTCCCAGTGCCAGAACAACTCATATTCAACTGTGACTCCATACAGGATAGTGCTAAGCAGTGTTGAAGGAGGAAGAAAGTTTAAGATCTTAATAGCTGCAGTAAGGATGACTTAGCTGTTTACTGCTTCTTTTAAATATGGCATTAGATAATTCCATCAGCTCTATAGAAAACCAGACTTGGTTGTTTTGAACCTCAGCACTTTGTCTATTACAGGATCTCTCTCTTTGCATGAATCTAGTTCCAGTCCCATAACCCTAGAAATTTCTACAATGGGAAAGGAGTAAATAAATTATTCTGGCTTATCACTTAAAAGGCCAGTGTTTGAACATTTTAGTGTTCCTAAGGAGTTTAGTTATTTTGTTCTTAGGAACAGTATAACTTTAAATTCGCTGTGTCATGCTATCCCTAACTATTGATCCTGTGTTCTTCCCCTTAAGCCATTGATTGACTTCTTTCTACACTTACCTATTTCATGGGCTACTTCCTGTTAAAAAAATTAAATCCTACAAAGTGTTTCTCCTTTTCTAGAAATGGAGGAAAGTCTATTTATCTCTCTACTGATTTTATTTCGGTTTACAAAAAAAAAAAAAAAGCAAAAACCATTTCTATAAAAATCTGTTGCCATGGGAACCAACTTTGTTCCGGTTACACTAATGAAAGTCCCGTTGGGGCCACGTGGTTTGCACAATGTTAACAGATCTTATAGTGAAGGTTATTTTTATACTAGTATCTCAGGCTCTGTGAATTTCTTGGGGTCAAGATGTAGAGAGTGAACTTACAATAGTATTCTGTGCAATATTTCTTCAGTATGCCAGAATGTCATTTCAGCAGATGAAGAAGTAGTCCTCAGTGAGAGTCCTGATATCACCTACCCAGATACATCCTGTGGAACGAGATGCCTTACGCTGGGCTGGCTCAACAGCGAAGTCTTTTTGGTGCCACTTACTCCTGCCACTTTAAGGAACAAAGGGCTCAGAGACACAGGAACTGCTTTGCATTTGCTTTTCATCATGGCATAAAGATCAGTACCAACCCTACTTTAAGCATCATGCATGTGTGATGGCTGCCTTCTTGGTTGACACAGAATCGGGAACTTCCAGAGCTAAAAGCACAAACTATTACAGCTTGAGCTAAAAAAGCAAAGTTATGTAACCAGGGGCTGTTTCAATTCCTGTCCTTTGCAGATTGCAGCAGAGAGGGGACTTGTACCACGCACTCACCAGTGGGTTACACAAAGATGGTGTACAAGGCATGAAAGTACCATTTAATGAAGGTTTAATTTATGGAGTAGGCACAGAACACATCTAGTGAAAGACACTCTTGAATATGCTACAGCTACACATACATTATCCTTACGTTTCTGCCAGTGGAGGTGCTTGCCGTATTTTGCACCAGCCATGTCCCTTTTCATGAAGTCACATACCCTGCTGTCTTAATGATGTCTTGCTGCCTTAGAAGCTCATGCTTACTAGCATGCTCTTGTAAACTGGGAAAACAAACAAGGAGTCTGGTAGCACTTTTAAAGACTAACAAATGTATTTATCGTATGAGCTTCCGTGGGAGAAAATCACAAGACTGCTTTGTTTTGCTGAACTAGACTGACACGCTGCCCCTTTGGAACATGTGAATTGGTAGGATCTCATTCATGTGCCCATATTGCATGCTGACTCTGCCCTCCTTGCTGTACCCTTGCATAGGTAAAGGAAGAGTCTGATCCATCTTATCCTGCTCATTTCCTCTCTTTGTTTTTCCACCCTAGTGCAGCCTGATGTGGAAGTGTTTCTTGTTAGTCAGTCACTTTCTTCTGAGAGCCACGAAGCAGGGAGACCTCTGCTGATGAGAATGAAAAACAGTGCTCCTGGATTTTTCCATACTGAGGAAAGAAAATGAATCTGTGGTTTTTCTGCAAGCAAAGAGCTGAGAGCTTCCACTCTGTGTGTGCTATTTCCCCAGAGAAATGTTACAAAAGGAGCACTTCATAAATTGCGTCTAAGAAAGAGGCTTTGACATTTATCAGGATCAGTCAAAGCCCAGAGGAAAGTCCATGCAGCTTATTATTTAATTTGATTCCAGTCTGTAGCCAAAAACACCTACCTATTATTTCTATGTGCTACTTTACTCTACTTCTATCCCTCTAGAATGCTTGAGTGTCAAACAATAGTTCCTTTCAGCTGCAGCAGCGTCAAGGACAGAACAAGACAGCATTAGTTACTAATATTTCTCACTAAAAGTAAACAGAACTATCGATAGTACAGGTTTTGTCTTTAGAGAGGGGGAATTGGATATATGAGAGAAGGGAATACAACCAAAGTGAAGAAGTAGCAGTTATGGCTTGGAGTAAATATAATTGCCATTATTTTAAAAGTTACCGGAGCTCCCTGTTTTTAAGTCATTTATCCCAGTTACCTCATCTTTCCTCAAACAGTTCAGCCATGCCATTAACTTAAAACAGGCAGCGTGGCTTTCTCAGCCTCTTGTGATTTGCATAACGTGCATCTTTGCAAACTACTACTTGTTTGATATTGTGTCACAGAACATCTGAGATCTTGCTGTGCTTAATGACCTGTTTTCCTAAGTGCCTCATGTCATTTCTTCCCTTTAATTTTTGTCCTTTACAAGTAAACTCTCTCAGCTTTTTATTCCACGTTTGCAAGGTCTTTGTTTCCTTACGCAGAACTTGCCATTTAATAAGTAACGTTTTGGTAGCAAGTTATATTAATCTCAGTATAACATAGAAAATATTACCACTTATTACCAAAAAGGTTCTTTTTGAAAGGCAACCACTGTACAATAAGAAATATGGAGCTAGTGGTTAGTACTCTTTACTGCCCTGCTGGAGGCTTATTTTTGTTCCAAAGGGGTCGCCGTGTTAGCCTACTTCAGCAAAACAAACAAGGACTCCTGTGGCACTTTTAAAACTAACAAATGTATTTATCGCATGAGAAAATCCCACTTTGTGAGACGGTTTGAAGAACGCGTCAAAGCCTCTGACGGAGTGAGATTTTCTCCCATGAAAGCTCATGCGATAAATAAACTTGTTAGTCTTTAAAAATGCCCCAGGACTCCTTGTTTGTTTTGTTTCCTAATAATGCCGAAGCCATTTTGGACTTGAATACAACAGACTAGCGTGCTCAGCCCTTGACTGCTTTGTGTTGTTTTTCCATATGATAAAGGTTCACTGTTGGCAGGTTCCATGGAAGCTCTATCCACTTTGGTGCATCCAGTAAGATGTTAACTACATCACGAGTCATATGGCTCCTTGTTGCTGCATTTGATAGCTATTTGCATATCCACGTATCCAATCATCAAATCCTGATTGTGCTAATTTCCTTTCTGTATTCAAAGTTCTTATGGAAACCAAATTTTGTTTATCTGAAATGCTGATTATCTGGTGGTTTCAGATATCTCCAAGGACCTTAAAATAATCGGAGTTTCCCTTTATTCGGAACCTGGGGGAAATGTTTAAAATGGAACTGATATTTCTTTGTTCACTTTCTGGGATGGCTAATTAGGTAAAAAAGGAACTGCCTCCAACCCTATTCCAATTGTATAGATCTTCTTTCTGTTTTTAACCTCCAAAAGCTGTACCATACTAAAAGAGAACAGTGGTTCATCTAGTCTGATACCTTGTCTCTGAGGAGGCCGCATCAGGATATTGGAAATGAAGGTTATAAAATTAGAGTTACATTAACAACAAGAAGACATGGGTTTATGTATTAGAGACAATCTTGTAGAGATATTAAAACTGCAAAAGATAAGTAAATATATTTCTCATTTCAATATTGAGAGCCAGCTAACTGATTGCATAATGAGGACCGATTAGGATCTTTACGCATTATAAAATAATAAAAACAATAGAATATAGGATTACAAAGGACCTTCATAGATCATCTTGTCCAGTCCCCTGTACTGAGACAAGCTTAAGTACTATCTAGACCAGGGGTCGGCAACCTTTCCTGACCCCCATGCCAACTCTTCTTCCCGGCCCTCCCGTGGTGCCAGCGGCCCCCTCCACCAATAGAAACAAATTTGATGGTGGCACACAACAAAGTGCTGTGCCCCCCACCGCCAAATACACAGGAGAGGCACTTTTGGCAGAGCTTCCGGAGTGCAGCGCCCCTCCTGCCACTGAAGAAAGCCATTGCGAGCGGCAGCTTCAACAGTACGGCAATACCATGCTGCCAAAAGCAGTGAGTGCCCACGGCAGTTTCGGTGGCACGGGTGGAATTTTTGATGGCACAGAGAAGGGCGCTGCATGCTGCTTGAAATCGTCTTGCTTGCCACTATTGGCACACGTGCCAGGGGTTGCCAACCCCTAGGCCACCCCAATACGTGTTTGTCTAACCTGTTCATTAAAAGCTCTAACTGAGATTCCACAACCTGCCTATTGTTCCAGTGCTTACATACCCTTGCAGTTAAGAAGGTTTTCCTAACATCTAACCTAAATCTCCTTTACTGCAATTTAAATCCATTTAATCTGGTCCTATCCTCAGTGATTAAGGAGAACAATTTATCACCGTCCTCTTTTCACATACTTGAAGACTCTTATCATACCACCCCTCAGTTTTCTCTTCTCCGGACTAAACAGGCATGTTTTTTTCAATCCTTCTTTATGGGTCATGTTTTCTAGAACTTTAATAATTTTTGTTGCTCTCCTCTGTATTTTCTCCATTTGAACCATATCTTTCCTGAAAGATGGTGCCCAGAGCTGTATACAACAATACTTCAGTTGATGCTTTATCAGTGCTGAGTAGAGTGGAAGAACTACTTCTTGCGTCTCGCTTGCAACACTCTTGCTAATACAGCCCAGAGTCATGTTAGGTTTTTTTGCAACTGCATTGCCTTTTTTACTCCTATTTAATTTGTGATCAACTACAGCTCCTAGACTCTTTTCTGCAGTATTCCTTTCTAGGCAATCATTTCCCATTTTGTATTTGTGCTATTAATTATTCCTTCCTAAGTGTAGTACTTAGCATTTGTCCTTATTGCATTTCATCATATTTATTTCAGATAGTTTAAGATCATTTTGAATTTTAATCCTATGCTACAAAGCACTTGCAACCCCTCCCAGTTTGGTATAGAATCACAGAATCATAGAAACTGGAAGGAACCATAAGAGGTCATCAAGTACGTTTCCCTGTGCACATGGCAGGACCAAGTACATTCTTAAACTATCCCTGACAGGTGTTTGTCTAACCTGCTCTTAAAATCTTTCCATGATGTAGATTCCACAACCTCCGTATTGTCTACAGACTTTTTAAGTGCACTCTTTATGCCATTATCCAAATAATTTATGAAGATATTAAATAGAATCAGGGCCAGGACAGATCCTTGCTGGGCCCCACTCGATATGCCCTTCTAGCATGATTGTGAACCATTGATAATCTCTCCCTAAGTATACTTTTCCAATCAATTCTGCACTCACCATATATTAGATTCTGTTCCAATTTTGTTTATAAGAAGGTCATGCCAGATACTATCAAAAGCCTTAATAATGTCAAGATATATCAAATCTACTGCTTTCCCCAACCACAACATTTCTTACCTTGGCAAAGAAAGGTATTAAGTTGTTTTGACATGATTTGTTCTTGACAAATCCATGTTGACTGTTACATATTATCTTATTTTCTTCTAGGTGCTTACTAATTGTTTGTTTTATTATTTGCTCCATTATCTCTCCAGGTACCAAAGTTAAGATGATTGGTCTATAATTCCCTGGGCTGTCCTTATTCTTTTTCCTTATTCCCCTTTTTATAGATAGGTACTATATTTGCCCTTTTCCAGTTCTCTGGGATCTCTCCCATCCTCTGTGGGTTTCCAAAGATAATCAGTGATGGCTCAGAGTTCACTTCAGCCAGTTCATTAGGTATTGCAGGATGTATTTCATCAGGCCCACCAACCTGAAGATGTCTAAATTATCTGAGTAATTCTTAATTTGTTTTTTTCCTATTTTAGGCTCAGATTTTGAGTCATTTATTTTGATGTTCACTATATTAGTAATCCAATCGCTGCTAACTTTTTTGGTGAGAAATTAAATAAAAAAGGCATTTAACACTTTGACCATTGCAGTGATCTCTATCATTTTCTTTCTTTCCTCATTGAGTAGTAGACTTACCCTGTTTGAGTTTTCTCTTACTTCTCATGGACTTTTCAAATGTTTTCTTGTTATCTAATGTCCCTAGCTCATCTTGTTTTTTGCTTTGGTCTTTCTAACTTTGTCCTTAGTGTGCTTGTTTTAGATTAGAGAGAGAGAGAGAGAGAGAGAGAGAGAATTTGACCTAGTTGCCATATTTTGTATGACTCTTCTTTGAGTTTCTGGTTCTCAAAGATCTCCTAGTTAAGGCATGATTGTCTCTTATCATACTTCCTATATTTCTTACGTATTGGAAGTTTGCTCTTGTGCCCTTAATAAAGTCTCTCCAAAAAAACGAACACCAACCCCCCCCCCCCAAAAAAAAACAACCCCTACAAACTTTCCTGAACTCTTTATCTTCCCTTTTAGACTTGCTTCCTGAGGGATCTTACCTACCAATTCTGCCTTCTTGAAGTCCATTGTCTTTATTCTGCTGTTTTCCTGACTACCATTCCTTAGAATCATGAACTCTATTATTTTATGATCACTTTCTCTCAAGCTGCCTTCCATCTTCAAATTTTCAGCCAGCTCCTCCCTACTTGTCAGAATGAAATCCATCACAGCCTATCTCCTATTTGCTTTTCTCCAATTTCTGTAATAAAATGTTGTCTCCAGTGCATTCCAAGAATTTGTTGGATAATCTGTGCCCTGCTGTATTATTTTCCCAATGGATGTCTGGGTAGCTGAAGTCTTTCATCACCAAGTCCCATGTTTTGAATAGTTTTGTTAGTTATTTAAAAAAATCATCTTGCACCTCTTTTTTCTGATTAGATGGTCTATAGTAGACACTTACCATGACATCACCCTTGTTTTTTACCCCTTATATCTGTATACAGACACTTTCAAAGAATCTGCCTATCACTTTCATCTCAACCTTAGTGCGAGTGTGTATATCTTTTATATAAATAGCAAAATTCCTCCCCATTTTCCCTGCTTGTCCTTAGCAAGCTGTACCTTTACCAATAATTCAGTCATGTATATTATTTCATCAAGTTTTGTTGATGCCAATGATGTGATAATTGTGATTGTTCATTAGTATTTCTAGTTCTTCCTGTTAATTCCTCATACTTATTGCATTAGTATACAAACATCTAAGATGTTCATTAGATTTCCCCTCTATATTCCTTCTTGTCTCTCCTTTTTCCATGATGTGATTGCCCATCTTCCCTCCAAATTCTGACACATCACCTCGCTATCCATGTTTTGGGCTTTTATGCCCTGCCCCTGTAGAACTTAGTTTAAAGTCTACCTCACTAGGTTAGCTGGTCTGAATCTGAAGGTACTTTCCCTCTTCCTTGATAGGTGGGCCTTGTCCCTGCTCAACAGTCCTTCTCTAAATAGCATCCCATGGTCAAGAAAACTGAAGCCCTCCTTGCCTGTAGCCATGCATTCACCTCCCAGATGTGTCTGTGTCTATTTGGACCTTCCTTTTACCATACGAATCATGAGAACACCACCTGTGCCCCCAACTCCTTCACCCTCAATGCCTAGAACACCATAGTCACTTCTGAGCTGCTTTCAACATCATTAGCCCTCACATGGATGAGTGGCATGGGTCAGAGGGTCAGATGATCCTTGGCAATCCTTCTGTAATGCCTCATATATGGGCCTTTGGCAGGCAGCCCAAACCTATGATGCCTGGTCAGGCCAGCAGATGAGTGCTTCCATTCCCCTTAGAAGGAAGTCTCCAATCACCACCACCCATTTCCTCTTGGGAGTAATAGCTCTGATCCTTCCAGTCCTGGGGTTCATGGTTCTCATTCTCCACCATTGGGGGCGATTCCTCATACTACTGTAATAGTATTAGTAATAGTAGATTCCCAGGACCACTGGAGACCACTAAGCACAGCTCAGATGAGGAACAAAACTTACTTTCTGCCACTTAATTGCCTTCTCCAGATCTTGGCAGCAGCTCAGGCCAGTTCTGCACTTGGCATCATTTAGACCAGCCTGACTTGCACAGAGTTTTGATGGCCCCCTATGGGCTATCATACCAAGGCCACCTTCCCTATTGTTCCCAACATTTTCCTACATTAGAGGGCCATCAAGGGTAGGATAGAGGTGCCTGCATCTCAAGAGAAGAATCCCTCCACACCAGGAAAATACTCATTTAAGGCACCAGGAGGACTTCAGCAAGTCTGGGGATCTCACCCTGAGTCTTACTATTGCTAGAATTTGCAAAGAGAAACGTACATCATGATTTGCAAATAATGTTGGAAGGGTTTTGTCCTTTTTAGAAATGACACTTTGGTGTATTCCATAACATTGTGTATGTTTATCATATTTACACCGTTCAGTTTTCATCACATATCCCTAATCCTGTTGTGCAGGGTCTGATCAGATGCTTTCTATTAGAATTAGCAGTATTCATGTATCTAAAAGGTGCTTTTATTCTTTTTAATGCCTATCCTTTAAGATTCTGCTGCTGAGCTGCAGAAGACGGAGTTCAGGATCTGTTGTGGTGTTCTTCCGTTTTATATAAATATCTTATTGTTTTACACCACCAAGTGGCCAGATTGAGCAAATGTAGCAAGAATTTTTTAATCTAGCCATATCATAATAACACAAACTTGTTTTAGCTTTGTTGTCTAGCCCCTAAAAGAGCACAGGTTTTTGTCTAACTACTGGGTCTTCCAAAACACCTTTCATTTTGGAAGAGCTGCTTAAATGTTAAGCAGCTTCTTGAACTTGCTTCTACAACCTCCTCCCGCACCTTTTCTCTTGGATGCGTTTGCCATTAGCATCTTAGCAAAGCAGTGATTACTGGGGCTCTGTCCTAGCCCCCCAATGACAGTGCACCGATTGCAAGAACGTGAGAAGACACAATCTCAAACAGTTCTCATTTCCTTTACTGTCCCTGTGGGGCAGGGTTCAAAACCAACAACTCCATTCTCTGTTCTACGTCAGGCTTTGGATGGGTTGTCAGTGGTTTGTGGGGTTGGTTGCAAGTTTCGGTAAGCAACTGTTCTTAGTTTGTTTCAAGCCTGACACCAGTACAGACTTCAGGCTACATCAACTCAAATTGTGGCCAGGATAAGAATAAGGTCTGTTCCACCATTTCACTCCACACTGCCTCCCAACTATTCCTTTCTTTGTGGAGAAGGAACTGGAGGAAAAAGTTGCTACTCATTTCTGATGGAGAGCAACAAAAGAAGTTCCCAAGAAAGAGTGAGGGAAAAGACTAATTTCTAATATTAAAAGGAAAAGAAGTGTAGTCTCTGTGGGTGTGTCTACACTGGAAATTTAGGTCAATTTAAGTAGGCTTAAGTCGACCTAAACAAAGCCACATCCACACTGGGCTTTCCTTAAGTCAACCTAAGCATTTCCTTAAGTCAGCTTAAGGAAAGGTTATGTCAACTTAATAACGCCTCATTTTAGGTCAATTTAATGCTTAAATCGACCTTATTAGGTTGCCTTAATCCAGTGTGGACTGGGATTAGCGCTTAAATCGACCTTATTAAATTGACTTAAAGCATCAAGTCAACTTAATAAGGTCGACAAGGGGCTATGTTTACACTAGAAAAGTTAAGTCAATTTTGTTAAGTCAACTTAATAAAGTCGACTTTAAGTCCACTTAAAGTCGACCTTATTAAGTTGTCTTAACAAAGTTGGCTTCACTTTTCTAGTGTAGACATAGCCCATGATGCATTGCTAAAAATAGAGGGTAAGAAAAGAAACTGCCTGGCAACATTTTAAGAGTCATTGGTGGTCCTGCTATTAAACTTAGTACCTTCCAGCTGAGTTCTCAAACATTAATGAATTAAGCCCCCCGATATCCCTATGGTGCAGGAAGAGTTATTCTATTTATAGCTAACGCCAATGTTTTGAAATGTATCCATTAACTTTGGGTGTGTCAGATTTGGAAATACTGAGGACTTGATATTTCAGAGGTGCTGAGCCCCTGGTGCTGCCTCTGACTTCATCTAGAGTTCTGGGGATGTGCTGTGCATCACCTCCAAAACTCAGGACATATTTTAGGTGTCTCAAGCTGGGCGACATACTTTTGAAATTTGGGTCTGATTACACCAAGGTCACCCCAGGAAACTGTACGAGAGATGGAAACAGCACCCAGAATTCCCAGCCCCCTGCTTTAATCAGAAGACCTAAAATATGAAACTGTGAAGAGAAAAAGGTCACTTTCCATGTAGGAATATTTACTGGGAAAACCTAGTTATTAGAATTCACTTTCTAATTAGCTGCCAAAAAATACTCATTCTCTTTGGCTATGTCTATATTGAAAAGTTAAGTCGACTTTATGAAGTTGGCTTAATAAGGTCGACTTTAAATTGACTTAAAGTGGACCTTATTAAGTCAATTTAACCGAAGTGGACTTAACTTTTCAAGTGTGGACATGGCCCCTTTTTGACCTTATTAAGTCGATTTAAAAAGGTCCACTTAGGCACTACTCCATGTCTCCACTGGATTAAGTCGACAATAAAGTCAACTTAAGCACTAGTTTGAATTAAAACAATATGTTATTAATTCGAACTAACTTTTCCTTAATTCAACTTAAGGAGCAGCTTAAGTCGAATTAAGGAAAGCCCAGTGTAGACGCGGAGTAAATTAAATCGATTTAAGCCTCCT
The DNA here is from genome assembly GCA_007922175.1 of Pelusios castaneus. Classification (NCBI taxonomy): domain Eukaryota; kingdom Metazoa; phylum Chordata; order Testudines; family Pelomedusidae; genus Pelusios; species Pelusios castaneus. The sequence continues at coordinate 7,977,061 of ML685816.1, read as the reverse complement.
AATTTGAGAACTGAGGCCATAGAGAGACTAATGGCCAGACGTCTAAAGGTATTTCAGAACTTAAAGGTCTAGATATGTGCTTAGAGGGGTTTTTGAAAGTGTCTAGGAAGGGGCAGAAATTTATCAAGAACTGGAGCGGATGCTGAAAAACTAAACATGGAGGTATGAAATGTGTACATGGTTAGAATCCTGTTAATAGAAACAAGAAGAAAATACTTGGGAAGAACAAAGGGGAAAAGGTATCATCTGAAGTACAATGGTGCCTCAAGGCCCTACCAAATCAGATCCCCTTTAAGGCTAAGCACAGAACAAAGATTTAGTAAGAAATGGTCCTTGCCATCTTACAAATTAAATACGCCAGACAGTCAAGTATTATTATTGCAACTTTACAGACAGGAAGCTGGTTCTCCAAGTGATGTAGTGGCTTGTCTAGGGTCACACAGGTCGCATGTCAAGTACTGGGTCCCAGTCCAGTCCTTTAACTACAAAACTCCACTGAAAACTGTGTGAAGTGGGGGAGGAACAGGCTGGCCATGTCACAGAAATGACAGATGGATTTGGGATTATATTTTCAATAGCATGGAATCACATGGATGATAAATGAGGAGCTTTGTGGCACTTTTAAAGACTGACAAATTTATTTATCGCATGAGCTTTCATGGTAGGAAATCCCACTTTGCCAGGTTCAGTGAGTGCTGCTTGCAATGCGGACTGCGGACATATTCCAACTCACCTACCCAGTCATATTTGACCTACATCAGAGCTGGCTGGCAACCCTGCAGTGAAACATCCACACTGCAGTAGCCAAAATGAGGCAGAGAGGGGCATATTTTGGACTAAAGACTTGCAAAATATAATCGTTAAAATTGCAGCATTTGTTAAGTAATGAGTCCAGATACGACAAGCTGTTGACTTATTTCTGCAGTCTCCAAACATAAAACCAGCTGAATGGATTATGGATCCGATCCATGCACCTTCATATTTCAGTAAAGCTCAGAAAGTGGACACATGTTAAACCTGGAGAGATAACATTTCTTGGTATTGCAAAGAATCCACAGCTGCAGACAGCAGCGCACTGATTAATTAAATCTCTCCTCATCGCACACGCACTCGTGCCTGGGCAGCTCGAACTAGAACTGAAGACCTTCAGCTCCGAAATCAGGCCTCTGCCACTTGACTTCAAGAACTGCTTTAGCTCATAATAAAAGTCTCTTAGCTTTCTTTTGGGCTAGCCACTAGAGGGCAGCATCCCTCACTCACATGCACACTTAGTACTGTGCAGTATTAGCTATTGCTTTTCTCCAAGCACATGGAAATATTACAGACCACCCTGCTTATGAATTGTGGACAATGGCATTGAATAGTTCTAGAGATATAGGCAAAATCCTTCCAGACCTCTTGCAGAGCTCTTATGTAGCTTCTCTCTTCCTTCTCAGTTACACATTTGGGGTAGAATACTGGCCCTGTTAAAGTTAACATTAAGGCTATGTCTACACTTGCAAGTTAGTTCGAATTAAGGAAGCTTAATTTGAACTAACTTAAGCCTTGGCCACACTAGGCTTTCATTGGTTCAAATTAAGGGCTTCCTTAATTCGAACTAATAAATTCGATTGCTTAGTTCGAACTAACCCTTAATTTGAAATAGTTAGTTCAAATTAAGTCAATGTGGCCATATTAGTTCGAACTAACTGCTTAGTTCGAACTAATCGGCAGATTGCAACTGACTAATTCAAACTAAGTAAATGCCCTGCATGGCCATGGCTAGTTCGAACTAGCATTCTAGTGGAGCCATGCTAGTTTGAATTAAGTTAATTCGAACTAACTAAAATTAGTTCGAATTAGTTTGAATTAACTAATTCGAACTAGCATTTGTAAGTATAAACATAGCCTAAGCATTTTGCCATTGATTGATTTCACTCTGGTCATGATTTCACCCTTTGTGGAACACAAGAGTACTAATGGTACTTAGTGAGATGCTGTTCTTTGTCTTACTGAAGTCAATGCAACTTGGATAGCTACATCCAACCCTCAGATGCAAAGCCATGACTCTCTGAAGTCCTTCTCTCTGCCAGTGAAGTTAATGGGAGCTGTATGTGTACTGCTGAAAGCAGATTTAGTTCCTAGGTCTGTGAGAGTATTGTGAGAGTATCACAATATGCACCCCTAATACTAGGCCTGCTTTGAAATGTTGATTATTAAATGTTTATTAAATCCTTGTGAGTTTTGGTCGTATCTGGTTAAGAACATAATACTATCTTGGAAAACGCAGACTGAAAGGGTATTACAACAGGACTGGGATTGCCCAACACTTAACTGGGAGGAGGGATTTCAAATTCAATTTACAGTAATGTCAAAGTACAATTAATATATAGGCAATGATAAGGGAAACATGCAGACGTACACATGGATAGCACTGCATCAACAAATAAACTTTCGGTGCTAGTAATTAGGTACACAAGATTATTATATGTTTAATTGACTAAAGTGACAATTTGGAATTACATCTAGTCACATTTAATTGGATTTGGAATCTCCAGGGGATAGGAAATGGAGAGCAGTGTGGAGACGCAGCCATAAAAGCAAACTGGTTTTCTAAAGTCGGTTAAAGCAATGCATTAATATCTGCTTTACAATAGTTTTTAATATCCCCCCAGCCTAATAGGAGTAGTGCAATGGTTGTAACAAACAGTCTGGATTCTAAAGCGGATTCAATTAGACACAAAGACTGCTGATTGCGTTGAGATTTTTAAATAGCATAATTTAATCAAAGGTGTACTAAATTTGACTTTGCTGTTGACTGAGAGATTCTCAGACTCTCACAGTGCTGTTCTGGAAGAAATCTAGACTGTATTTAATGTTTTTTACTCCATAAATGCTTTAAAGCACTATAAGCAGCAGCCAGAATAAAGTATTTTTGAACATCCCTTATATATCTGTGGACAATATAAATAGAAAAACCATAAAAAGAAAAAATGTAAGGTTGTTTTCTTGCATATAGTTTAGCTACCTAATAAAAATGTTTACTATATTCTCAAAATGTGCTTTATTGTTGCGCAATGACAGATCGTTATGTATAACTGTGTGCCTTGTTTATATAAACTTCATATTACATTCATTTTATATTATCTGTTTTAAAAACTTGGTCTCCCCCCCCCATATTAATATCTTTATTCTTCTCCTGTCATTAGGAGTGCCATGACTGCTGACTACATATACTGGCTGTCAGGAGGCAGTGAGCAGCATATAAGCAAGCTCATCAAGCTGTATTGGCAGGTAAAAATTGATGGCTTCAGTAGGAAGGAGGAGCCCATCTCACTATTAGGACCAAAATGAAGGATTAGTGCTTAAAAGAGCGCCAACAAAGAGAGCTCTGGGGCATATCAATCAACAGGACACTGTATAGTGCTAACGTATTTATTATTAAGTAGATTTTCTAGAACTAATTTTAAGGGCAAAATTCAAGGTTCTTGTTAACCCTTGGCTCATACTTCAATTTTATAGACTGTTATGAAATTTAATTCCATATACTGATACTTTTAAAAAAAATCTGCATGAGCCTGTTTTTCTGATACCGTTTCATGCTTTTGAACTGGAAGGGTGGAAAAAAACCTAGCCAATGGTCACAGAGAAACAGAATACAATTTTAAAAAATTGGTTAAAGCAAAGATTAAGCATGGCGCCAAATCCTGTCATCTTCATAATCCCATTACTCGAGCAATTATTACTCACCTAAGTAAACTTTTGTAGCATCAGAGTGCTGATCCAACAAAGCACTCAAGCACATGCTGAATTTTAAGCACATGAGTAGCCCCGCTAACTGTAATGGGAACACTGGTATTCTTGCAGGTAATCAAGAAAGCGTTTGCTGGATTTGGGCCCAGGTGCTTAGCGCTAGCTCACTGGTACTGTTTACATCTCTAGCCGCTCTCTCAAACACACCCACAAACCCCTGTGAGCCCACGCATATATATGCTCCTGAAACTCTATGGTAATGGCTTGAGAGTCTACTTTATTGTTAGGGATGTGTTGAGGGGATAGTAGACCAGAAGCCGATCCCCTTATTTTTCAGCTGCATTCTTCTCTTTTATTCTCTGTGTGTTATTTCCCTGCTTCTCCCCTTCTTGTCTGTGCCTCCTCTCCTGATTGCCCAAGCTGGCCTTAAGCACAAGCGGAGCATGTTGCAAAGGCTGTGCAGCAGCTGGGGTGTCAGCCTCTGGTGCAGCCATCTCTTATGCAATCTCTGCAGTTCACAGATGGGGCCCAGACTACTCTTCTGGCATTAAGACCCAACAGGAAGGGTAACTCATGGGCTGTTCCACTTTCCAGTACTTAGACTATGTCTACACTTGAAAAGTTAAGTCGACTTAATAAGGTCGACTTTAAGTCAACTTAAAGTCGACCTTATTAAGTCGACTTAACAGAAGTGGACTTGACTTAATAAGGTCGAAAAAGGGCCACGTCTACACTGGAAAAGTTAACTTAATGTTTTAAGTCGACTTACGAAGGTCCACCTAGGCACTACTCCTCGTCTCCACTGGTTTAAGTCGATTTAATAAAGAGAGCATGGTTAAGAGCAATAAAACTCAGACTATAACCAGAATATCATCAGCATTCGTCATCTGCTTATGGGGGCTACCAGGAGCATTATATGCTTGTTCTCGATAGATCCCCTGACTGCCATGTCAGGTTTTCAGTGTGGCAAGATAGAAAATGTTTTGTAGTGTTTCTAATGGAATGTTTCACATGAGTTGATGGTTTATTCTCTTTAGATAGCCGGGGCATCATATTAGTGAGAAAATGTATTTCTCATCAGTTCTTGAGCACACATATATCTTCTGGCTAAGCACACTGTCATATTTCACTTCAGAAGTGCCCAATCCAGCAATCCACATTCATTGCCTTCAGCTGGTATTTTGTAGGCGTACCTTCTGCAGGATTGGGCCCATAATTTTAAACAATGTCGTTAAGCAGAGGGAAATATCCAAGTTGCAAATACCCTAGCAGAGTGTATTTTGTGCCGTAGGAAGTATTTTTAATTTTTCTCACTGTGGGAAAGGGTAACATTTCAGCTTCTTTTACTTTTCTTTCATCCCTCTTGCTAATACAATCTCCAAGCCTATCTATACCGTATATATGAGATACAGATGTTTTAAAGGGTTGATCCAGTCATGCTTTTAATTTTCAGGTTGGAGTTTGGAATGAAATCATTTTGCATGTCCATTACAAAAACTAAAATATTTTGTACCCAAAAAGAAGGATAACCTTCATAAAACACGGGACTGGGACACAGGAGATCTGGCAGCATTTCCTAACTCTTTCATAGACTTCTTGTGTCATATTGAGCAAGCCACTTAGTCTCTGCTCTGCAACCATATAAAGTTACTTCTTCTCTGTTATGCTTATTAGGTTATAAGATTCTTAGGGCAGGAACTGTCCATTTAGTATGTGCTTCCATCATCATAGTATCTGAAACCTCCTACCTTTAATATATTTTTCCTCCCAATATGCCTGTGACTTAGGGAACTGCTATTATTCCTATTTTAGAGATGCAGAAACCTATTCAGAGATAGGCCAAGTGACTTATGCAGTATCACACAAGGCAGTTGAACTGAATCAAGGTCTCCTTCAGCTTAAGTCCGTGCACTAACCACTTCCTCACTGAGGAAATGTTTGTACAGCTCCATTGCCAACGGAATCCTAAAACAGCTGGAGTCACTATAATACATAATGGTGAGAAGTTCCAAACAAACAAGGAGTCCTGGAGCACTTTTAAGGACTAACAAATTTATTTATCGCATGATCTTTCATGGGAGAAAATCCCACTCCGTCAGTCGCTTTAAAAGTGCCACAGGACTCCTTGTTTGCTATAATGGTGACAAGCACACTGAAAGAGTGTTAGATTGATTTTTGGAACTCAGAGCTATCTCTTCTCTCTTAAATATGTGTAAATCTAAAGTAACTGAAACTCAGAATTTGGCCCTTTGCTTATGCGATTGCACCAATCACTTCTATTTAAATTTTTCAACTGCTCCACAAAATAGCAGTGAGTTAATATCATGTCTGGTGCTATTTTAAAGGCTTTTTCTTGCTGTAGTTTTTGCTAGTATCTTCATCGAGGCAGTCTTCTGCATGTATATTAGCAGAATATTTTTTAATGATTTTTCCACATATTCTTTTCCTTTTATTAATTTCCTCTCTTCCCCATGATTTCTACTTAGTCATACTTTTTTTTAATATCCAATAATTAATGGCAGGGTCATTGCTGTTTGAAACGTACTAATATTTTCACACAATGAGAAGTTCACACTTTGAATGTCGCTCTTATTAAAACAGATGGTTTAATTATTTCTAATTTCAGAAGAGATGGATTTATTTAACCAATATTTCAGTTTAAAGTAATAGACAATACATATCTTGGTCATAGTCTGTAGCTATTGAAATCCCAATGTAAAGTACAATACAAAACCCAATAAAAATGTTAACCATTAATGAAGACCAATAAGTTATGTTCTAAAATGAGGCGTAAATAAAAGCATGATCTGAGTGGCTGACTAAAGAGCCATACCATTTTTTAAAATGCAGGCAAGTACAAAAGTAAAATGAAAATGCCAGGAGTGGAATTCTGAATTCACACTCGCTGAGGGGTGGGCTAACTGGACTGCAGAGGGAAGAAGGCTTAAAGATTCATGGGGGAATACAGACCCATCCAGGAGGAGGTCAAAGCAACATCAGGGAAACCGAAACCCAATTCCCGCCCAAGTTGCAGGTTTCTACATCAATTATACTTCCATTATTCTCTTTCCCCCACATCATTGCACACTACCACATCTCTGAAAGGAGATAAAGCAGTGGAGGGGAGCCTGTGCAGTTCCTAGAAGTCTAAACTTCCATATGAGTTTCTACTTGGACAGCTGCTCCTTTTCTAGGGGTATACTACACAGAGTTTTAGATGAAGTCTCCTCTTAAGAAGAGTCAATGTTTTTCAAAAACACGCATTAATTCTACATATAGCCAAATTTCCCTGCCACTAAATCAGCAGCATGTTAGTTGGTGCATTTCTGAAACCCATTAATGTCATCCTGTTTGTAGGCAGACAATGTCTGTCACTGTCTGATTAAGCCTCTCATGTTTGGATCAGGTTCCTACAAGGCATGGAGCTATGTGCTGAAAAGGAGAACTGATGTCTCCTTCACTTAGCTTCAGCTTTTTGCACTGCTTTCTTGTCAGCCTCGATATTTTCCTGCTAAAGCCACTGGAAAGCTCCAGAAATAAGCATTCCATGCCCCCTTTGAGGAGTATTTCTGCTCAGTGTTGCTTCTTGTTCTCCCATGGTTTGGGACTGGAGGGCATGAGCTACAAATAATAGTAAGGCCCAGATTTCCCTAGATGTGATAGTTGACACATTTCTTCACTGAACAGTTGCCAAATCTACAACAGGCGATGGCATTTTAGATTTCACATTAGTGAGGAGTGAGGACCTCAGAGAAGAACTGGTTGTAGGGGAGAACCTTTCTTTGAGTGATCATGAGCTAATTCAGTTTAAATTAAATGAAAGGTGTTCCTTATCTGGGACACCGTTTAGTCTAGGGCCAGCCTTGACCATCATGATCATCTTGTCTGACCTCTTACACACTGCTAGTCACAGAACCTTACCTATTCACTCCTGTAATAAACACATAACCTCTGGCTGAGTTAATGAAATCGTGATTCATACAAAAACCTCCCAGCTCTCTGCATATCTGACCTGAGGGGAAATTCCTCCCCGACTCCAGCTATGATAGTCAGTTGAATCCTGAACTTTTCTGCAAGACCCAATAATCAGACTCTAGGAAAGGAATTGTCTGTGGTAGCTTGGAGCCTTCCCCATCTAGTGTTCCATCACTAGCCATTGAGAATATTTGCTACTAGCAGTTGCAGATCAATTATATGCTATTGTTGGCAGTCTCATGCCATCATCATACCATCCATTCCATAACATTAGCAAGTTCAATCTTGAAGCCTGTTAGGTTTTTTTTGCCTCCACTGATCCCCTTGGAAAGCTGTTCCAGAACATCAGTCCTTTGATGGTTAGAAACCTTTGTCCAATTTCAAGGCTAAACTTGTTGATGGTCAGTTTATATCCATTTATTCTTGTGTCAGCATTGGTGCTTGACTTAAATAACTCCTCTCCTTCCCTGCTATTTTTCCTTATGATTTATTTATAAAAAGTAATCATATCACCCCTCATCCTTCATTGGGTTAAGCTAAACAAGCCATGCTCTTTGGCTACGTCTACACTTGTAAAGTTAAGTTGACTCTCTTAAGTCTTTTAGGGTTTGTCTACACTGGCAATTAGGTCGACTTAAGGATCTTAAGTTGACCTAAACAAAGCTGCATCCACCCTGGGCTTTTCTTAAGTCGATTTAAGCATTTCCTTAAGTCGACTTAATAACACCTCCTTTTAGGTCGACTTAAGCCTTACGTTGACTCCTTAAGTCAACTTAAGGCCAGTGTAGATGGATATTAACACTAAGTCGACTTTATTAAGTCGACTTAAAGCCAGTATAATGGCTCTCCCTCCTGTTAAATCGACTTAATAAAGTTGACTTAAAGTGTAGTCAATTTGTTAAGTCGACTTAACAAGGTCGACTTTAAGTCGACTTAAAGTTAACCTTGTTAAGTCGACTTAACAAAGTTGACTTAACTTTGTAAGTGTAGACATAGCCTTAGTTCTGTGGGTGCTAGAAAGAAAGCTCTGTTGTACAGGAACAAAGTCACATTAAATCATTCTTTTCGGCTGTTGGAATTATGTCTCATTATCAAAATCATCTGTTTATAAAGAAAAAGTAGACATTTAGCAATGTTGGTTGAAAGCTCTTTAGTCCAACTTCAATAGTCCTCACAAATATATGGGGTGGGGTATCCATTCAGTGGACTACCATATTTTGCACTGGAGTTGCACTGAATTTTCAGTTGAGTTGGTCTTTGAATTATAGATTTTATTAACTACTTTCCCCCTTCTCTTCCATTACAAATTTAGCTATGCCTCATTCATTATGCCAAATAATTGTCTCTTTGGCTTGGTTCTTCCCCCGACCCACGACTAAAAGAAAATCTGAATGAAATCCATCACTGTGACTCCTTTCCTGGGCATGAAGGAAAGATTCAGCCTCCTGCATCCACAGCTGATGTCACTCACGACTGGCTTGTAAATGTGTGTTACATAAAAGATGAGAGCATCCAGCGCCATCATTCCTGCATGATGGTTTATGGGATTTGAGGGGTACGTTTTTGTAGACATATGCAGATATCTTGCTGAATGCTTTTCCCAACTGGTAGCAATGTTTGCAGTGAATTTCAGTAACAACCTCAGACTTCTCCCTTTCCCTACCACCCATTTATGGTAGGTATACTTTTTAAATTAGTTGTGGTCTCTATGTAAGGGTGTAAAAGATGGATCCTTTTCCCCAAAACATACAGAAACAGTTATTGAAATATCTAATACATCTTGAACTCTAAAGTAATCACCTTAAGCATTTCTGCTTCTGCCTTTTAAAACTCAGCAGAATCCACAGATGCATGTTATGCTGCTCTGCAAAGTTGATTTTACAAATATACTGTACACAAAAAACTGGTAGCGACTTAAATACATTAATACATTAATGAGAAAGTATTACATACTAGATAAACAGAAAGTTCTCATCTACTCTGCCATATATGATTTTTCTTAGCATAAACAGATTGGGGGAAAGAACATGCTATCTATTTTCCCCCAGAAAAATAAAAACAACGTAAGAAGATCTCAACAATAAGAAGATATTCAGAACATAACAGTGACAGCTTTAATGCAGAGCTGCCAAAGAGTCCCTCCCATTTTATAGAGGACAGTGTGTAGGTTGCATGACAGTGTTCTCATATTTCTAAGAAGTGCAATATTCCAGCATTTGAGCAATAAACATTTGCAGAAGAGGTGCACAGCTTTGCCCTGACTGACATCATTAAATTAATCAAAATTGTCAATAAAAACATCAATTCCTGCTGTGATGTATATGCGACAGTGCCTGTGCTTGTACTGCAGCCCCGAGATAAGACTCTCTAAAGATGTCTACATTTTTAGCTAACTCTATTTGTCAAGATAATTGTATTTTCCAAATTAACCCTTTATGCATTTAAAGAGGAGTAAGGTTAGGGAGTGTAGCTGCAAACCCTACTGTCACTATTACGAAGAATTTGCAGCCATGCTGTAATTTTTCTTCTTCCGTGTCTGTTATGAGTGAGGCAAATGGCAAAAGCTTCATTTAAAAAAGGAGTTATATCATGTGCCATAAAAAGCTGGCATAGGAAGGCTTTGTTTCTTGTAAATCTACCTGATCATTTTATGTGTTCTTGCCAAAATTTTAGAGGGCATTAAAAAGACAATGTAAGACTGTTTTGGCCAAAATTTCAGTTTCATTTAAAGGTCTATGAAACTTCATATTCATAGACATGATATAGATGTCTCTGATATATTTCCACATAAGTAGGGTGGTCAGCGATAAAGGGGATATGTGATGTTCCTTCTGTCTAGGAATATATATTTAAACTTTTAACTCCATGGAGGCAGAGCTTTTTATTTGGGATTTTTTTTTTTATTTCCTTTTTTTAATTGTCATGGTAGCAATGTAATGTTAATCATGCATTTGTTAAACTGTGAGACTGTTTCTATTTTGGATTTAAATGAATCGGTGATTCAGTAACTGAGGTTGAAAGCCTAAATACTCTGCTGCCTGATAATTTCTCTACAGACTCTATAATTTCACACCGTTCCAAAACAAGGATATAAACCCTCACATTTCAGGGCATAAATCAACCCCAGGTGGAAACTGTTCCCATGGGAAAGTTATTTCATAACTTCATATTAAAGAACTTTCTCTGAAGCAATGAGTACAGGCTTCTTTTGAAGACATGTTACCAGATTGGATGAGCTAGTCTGATCCAAGATAGCAATTCCTATGTTTCAGTGCACTGCTGAAGAGTATGTTTGGTTCTTTGAGATGCTCAGTGTGAGCCTGATTCAATACCCACTGAGTAGGAGTCTTGACTTGAATGAGCATTGTATCAGATCCCAAATGAGAGAGAATAGAGTCTCTGTTAGCTTGCCTTGCCCCAAAATTGAGAGGTCAGGAATGGGGAATGTTTGAAATGTTTCAAATTTTTATAAAGAAAAAAATTGTATTCAGATTCATTGTGACCATATTCTAACTCTAGGTAAACTTAGCCATTTTATATCTATTTATACATAAATAATAGCAGGCCTGAACCAACGACCAAAAGATGTCACACTCCTTCCTTTCTCCTTTTTAAAGGAAATGGGAGCCCACCCGTCTATGTGATGATTCTCTACTAGGCTGCCAACACCTTCTGCCATCCAAACACATTGAATATGGTAGAACAACACTCATCCAAAAGGACTTGAAGCCAGTGCAACCAAAAGGGAGGGATATTTATCATGGTGTTCACAGAAGTAACAGATTTCACAATTTTTCATCTTTTCCTGGTGTTTTTTCCACTACACCCACTTTTCTAATCCCACTGGGGTCAAAGAAATGTCAATGCCATAATTGAGATGTCACCACAAATTACTCCAGTCAAGGATGTGTGAAAATTCCATCACAGCCTTACATAGGCTGCGTCTACACTGGTAAATTAAGTCGATTTAAGCTTGGCTTAAGTTGACTTAATTGGCCCTGCGTCTACACTACACTTTACTTAAGTCGACTTAATGAAAATTAAGTCGACTTTATTAAACCACCTTTCTACTCGACCTAAGGCTTAATTCGACTTTCTAAAGTTGAATTAAGCCAGTGTAGCCCTGGGGTAGCCCTAAGTCGACTTAGGGCTACCCCAGGACTACACCAATGCCCTCCCTGCCGGGGGGGGGCATAGAGGGAGCCTGGCATGCCCCCCAAAGGGCAGGGCATGTGGGCACGATGTGACACTGTCTGGATTTAGGGAAATTCCAAAGGGGTAGCCGTGTTAGTCTATTGTAGAAAGACAACAGAGTCTTGTGGCACTTTTAAAGACTAACAGATTTATTAATCGCATGAGCTTTCGTGGGAGAAAATCCCACTTCGTCAGACGCTTTGAAGATAGGAAAGTTACAGAGTGGGAGGAAATTAAATGCAGTGGAGTGTATGACATAGCATCAGGTCAGGCTGTAACAGCAAATCAAAGTAGGTGTTAGGATTCAAAACACTGGGGAACAGCACATAGAGGAGGGGGGAGGTCAATTCACTTGATGTAATGCGAGAAACAACCATTGTCTCCTTAATGTTAAGGAATCTGCCAGGTGATGTGGTTCCAGGGAGTAAACTGATGAGCCATTAAGGATACAATGGTTGTATTCTTTATGTCCTCAATGGCTCATCAGGATACTCCCTGGGACCACATCATCTGGCAGATTCCTTAACATTAAGGAGACAATGGTTGTTCACACCCTCCCGTCTAAGACATTTGTCCAGAATGACACAAGTTAAAGTATGGATATAACATCAAATTCTTAACTTCTAATCAAAATAGAATTCTTAGACATAAACTATATAATCATTCCCAACAAATTACTACCTTTCTATTGATACCAAACATGACATAGTTCCTATGGATTATAGCATTTATGAGATATCCATAGAAAATAATATCATACATGCTTCCCTAAATCCAGACAGCATCACACACAGGGCTCTGCCCTGCCAGGGTCCCTGTCCCCTTTTGTCCCATTGTACACAGGGGGTGCCACCGTGGACCTGCCCAAGGTCCCCCTAGCCCCACAAAGTCGACCTAGAGCATCCAGTGTGGACGCTCTAGGTCGACTTTGTAAGTTCCCCTTTAAGTCGACTTTAATTTTAAGTGTAGACACACTAAGTCGACTTAAAAGTGCAAGTGTAGACATAGCCATAGTGTGTAGGGAGATGCCTCTGCCTGCCCAGAGGGAGTCCATTTCTGTCCTTATCAGAGGCATGGCAATTCTGCCACTAGCGGGGTAGAACAGCAACATCCTCTCCATGCTGCCTGTGAGCAGAGTCCATCCAGATGAGGCTACTGTTAGAAGACTAAGAAACATGAAAGCAGCAAACAGAATGACTTTCCAATTCTGTTTTCCAGAGACCCAGTCCAAAGTCCATTTAAGTCAATGGAAGTCTTTCCACTAAGTTAAATGGGTACAGGATGTGCTCTGGATGCACAGTAGGAAGGGAATAATGGTTGTTAGAACTGCGTTCTCAGAGTGCAGACATTCCTGTGCTGATCTCCCCGAGCATATAGACTTCAATGCATAAAGACTTCAGCAGGGAAATCTGTAGGGACCCCATTGCATAAAGTTTTCTGTTCCAAAGTTTTTATGCCCTGAACTTTTTATGTCCTTAAAGATTTTAGTCCATAAAAATCCAGGGGGATAATAAAACAAATAGCACCTACATGCAGGTTCACAAGCTGGAGAAAAAAATTGCTCTTTGGTAATAATAATATCTTGAGTAGTAATAATGACCAAAATCTCAGAACTGTTTTTTTTCCCTCTTTGAGTGATATATTACTGTATTGCATGCTGCCCCAGTCCCTATTTGCATACTGCACAGACTATCTCTGGGTATGTGGCAGAGTAAAGGTTTTATTGTCATGATTTTGAATTGTTCTCACGGCTGGAGAAGGCAAAAGTGAGTTACACAAGCAAGCTCCAGGAAAACCTCAATGCAGCAGCACACCACCATGCATTCTGTTTATGCAACATGCTAGAAAAACACTTCATCTAGTTTTGTGATCAAATGCTAATAAAGAGAGTTCAACATCGGCACAAAAATGTCAGCCCTGTTGAATGCCTGTATTTGAATTTTAAGTTAGGGCTGATTGTGTGTGCAACTAACTGGGCCTCTGCTTTTTAAAAATGTGGCTCTTCAAGATTTTATTGGTACTATTTTTCATATTCCTTCTACTTAAAGGATTTTGCTAGTTACCATGTACAGTTCTCACAGTGACAGAAAAATTAGAGTTCATACTAACATACATCTAAAAGAGTTAGGTTCCAAAGGGGTAGCCGTGTTAGTCTATTGTAGAAAAACAACAGAATCTGGTGGCACTTTTAAAGACTAACAGATTTATTTATCGCATGAGCTTTCATGGGAGAAAATCCCACTTCGTTAGACACTTTGAAGATGGTAAGTTTCCCTTATTAAGTCAACTTCGTAATGTCGACCTAACTTTTCAAATGTAGACGTAGCCTAAAAGCACTGGCTTTACGTGATACATAAGCTTTCTGCTAGCTCTCTGCACAGGGAGGAATGTCACTCTTTATGCAAACCATGAATAAATATAACATTTTAAGGCCAACATTCTGTACAGTGCTAGTATTTGATTCATGCCAACCTCAGGGGTCAGGTGAATGTATAGTATTGTTTAACCAGCTCCCCAATACTGACTAAAACTTCAAGTGAAGGATGTGACCTTCAAAGAACATGGAATCAATTTGTCTTTTTTAACTTGAAGGTAATTTATCTAATATTTTTCTTCTCGCTGAAGACATAGGCTCACTGCACTGAAAACTGTTTACAAATGTTTTTTCTACATTAAATTGATTTTCTAAGCATGAGATAGACGATGTTTTTCTGGAACTAATTTGAATTCCTTTCTAATTAATATTCAAGATCAAAATGTGTTGTCTTTGCATGACTGTGCAATTATTAAAGGGGAAAATATCAGCTGTGCTGGCAATTATTTTTCTTTCCCTCCCCGCTTTTTTTTTTTTTTTTTAATAGCAGTTCACTTTTTACCAGCATGGTATGTATCATTTCTTCCTCTCCCCACCCCCTTCCCTTTTTTTTTTTTTTTTAGGCTATGATTGAAGAAGCCATCACCAGAGAGGAAGCTTTTTCAGTTATGTACACACCATTTGCAACAAAAGTAAAGGCTGACAAAATAGAAAAGATGAAGGAAGCTTTTGCTAAAAAACAGCCAGATTATGTGGAGTACATATATACAGGTAACAATGGATTTCATATCTTCAAGTTTCATTGGATTGTGTGGACTCTGTTCTTATAGCTGACGTTGAATTTGATGGGGTTGATCCTGCAAATTTTTACTCTGACCTGGAGTGAAATTCACCCCTGAGCAGAAAGCCAAGATGTGACCTATTTAATACTTAAGTCCTCAAACACCACTTAAGTGAGGCATAAGCTTTGTATTGGCACCCTGTACAAATGTGAATTTTATCCATGATGCCCCAGAGCTTCATTCTTTGACTTCCATTATTGAAGAAAACCTTTTGTTATGAGTAGGACTTTGCAATGTGCTCTGATGGTCAGACTTGGGTTCACCCGAATCTCTAGTAGGGAGTTGCATAGTCAAGGGTCCTTCTTCTGATGATGCTTTGCTTCTAACTCTCATTGGTTTCACCTTCCCTGGCATTAGTGACTGATCATTCCCAGCAGTCAGGAATGGGCAGCCTGGCCTCTTTCAGAACCAGAACATTGAGTAGGACCAGAAGTGAGTGGACATCCAGTAGAGGACTCTGAGTTCTGGTGTGAAAACAGGAATCTTTTGTGTCACACCCATTATCACCTGCTGATCGAGGGAATTAAAGTAACCTTTTCCAAAGTTGCTAAGCATTTCGTACAGGTCTCCATCCCAAAAAGAATGAGCATGGAAAGTTGAAGATGCAGGGACTGGTATGTCTTGTCATCATTCCTAACTGAGGCTATGTCTACACTTGTAAATGTAGGTCGACTTTTAGCTAAGTCGACTAAATGAAGTCGACTTTAAGTCGACTTAGTTAAGTCGATTTAGCATGTCTACACCTAAGTTTAAAGTCAACTTAGGGGGGAACTTACAAAGATGACCTAAAGCATCCACACTGGACGCCTAGGTCGACTTCTAGGGGCTAGGGGGACCTTGGGCAGGTCCATGGTGGCAGGGGGGGCACCCCTTGCCCAGTGCCAGGGGGCTCAGCCTTTGCCCCATTGTACTTATCTACAATGGGGCAAAGGGGGACAGGGACCCTGGTAGGGCATAGGGGCAGGGTGGGCAGGACTCTGCCCTGCCCTTTGGGGGGGCATGCCAGGCTCCCCCTGTGCCACCCCCCTGGCAAGGAGGGCAGTGGGGGAGTCCTGGAGTAGCCCTAAGTCAACTTAGGGCTACTCCAGGTCTACACTGGCTTAAGTCGACTTTAGGAAGTTGACTTAAGCCTAAAGTCAAACTAAAAGTAGGTTTAATAAAGTCGACTTAATTTTCATTAAGTCAACTTTATTTTCCTTAAGTCGACGTAAGCAGCTTGTTTAAGTCGACTTAAGGAAAGTGTAGTGTAGATGTGGAGTAAATTAAGTCGACTTTCGATTTAATTTACAAGTGTAGACGCACCCTGAGTTATTTGAAGCAGTGGTGACTATGATAAGACCCTAAGGTAACTCATTGTGTGATGCCTGAGGATCAGGCCGAGGGAGAGAGAAATTTCTCCATCTCAGAATGGAATTGCTGAAGGACATTTGCTCCCATCACAAGAACCCGCATTGCATCTGACAATTTGGGGGCAGTTCTAGCAGAACACCCCAGAAGACTGAAACTCTCTCTGATTCCCAGAGGTTGCAATATAAAGACCTGAAGCTTATTGATTGGGTTATATGGCTATATCACTCTCCATCCCATCCCAGCTCTGTAAATAAAGACTTCATCCTTCAGGGCAATCAATATGGAACCTTTCCGGAGCACTAAAACCTTCCTTGCTTAAAAAACAAACAGACACAAGTAAGTCCAAGCACTTACAACAAAGTCATGCAAGCATTGTACACAAGCATATTTTTTGTTCATTTTATGTTTTGTTTTAAAAACGTCACTGTAAAGACAGATCACCTTGATTTTACAAGTGGAAGGACACCCATCTGTGTGTGGTGGTGTTTTTTTAAATAGAAAAAATGGGGACTTGTTATTTATCGTGGAGGTTATAAAGTAGCTGTCTCTGTTTACTTGCTGATGTGAATTTGTGGAGAATTTCCAGGGAACAAAAGTTTTGGCATTAAAAGAAGTGAAATATAAAACTCCCTGAACCTGACTGAAAAGGAGACACATTCATACCTCCCAGTGCCATTTCTCCACAAAACAGTATAGAAAGAGGGTGAGATTTTCACAAGCACATATATGACCTAGGAGGATAAGTTGCTTGGAAAGTCAATGAGACTTGTGCTCCTAAATCATCAAGACATATTTGAAAATGTGACCCTTAATTTTTAACTCTTTTCACTGTCACACCAAAGAGAAGAGGGAAGGAAAAAGGAGAGTACATTATTATAGACCACGTTAATTAATTATTGTACACATAGAATAAAGGTAATGGAGCCAATTCTGGCCTCACTGTCCGGGTTATAACTCCCATTAAATTTCAGTGGCATTACTTCTGTTTGACACTGGTGTAACTGAGAGCAGAATTTGGCCCATTGACTTCTCTGGGAATTGTCCTATGTATGTGATGTCATACTTGGGTTCATTGTGTGCAGCCTTCTGTATAATGCAAGAGAAAATCCACTAAAATCTCTCTCCTGACAGGTTGTTTTCCTAGCAGCATAGTTCCCTGCCTACACCGTGAGTTCCCCAGAGGGCCAGATGGCCTAAACAATCAGTGTGGACGTTGCTTTCTCTCCAGAGGCTATACCCAGCATGATTGACCACCGTTATATATTTCCACGCAGGCCTTTCTAAGTAGCACAGTTATTCTTCAGGTGAAAGCGCAACAGAGAAAAACATATTAAGAACAATAAAAGAACCTACATATATGATAATAATTTTACTAGAAATCACTCCCTACTTCAGCAAGGACTCTGCTAGGTAAACAGTCCTTCAAACCACAGCCAAGGGCTTTTCAGTGGTTATAAGTTCAGAAGAAGAACGTAAGTTAGCCTTTCCTTTCTACAGCTTTGATCTATGATATTCAAGGACTGGGACCAGGTAAACAGTCACATAATGGTTCTCTCCGCAGGGTGTCGCTTTGAAAGGTTATGCTCAAAGGTGCATTTTCCTCCCCTCAGCTATTTCCTTGGAGAACCATTTAACTTCGTTTGTCCCATATGTTCCTTCTTGTCTGGCACATTGTTTAAAATAGTTCTCTGAAATAAAATTTTCCAAGGCTTGGACTTTCTATATCTCCCCCCTAAAAAAGTTACGTACAATTGCATAATTATGCATGAACTTTACATTTATAATACACTTGACTGCAGAGCTATTTAAACTTAATTCAACAAGCTCGCCCAAAGATATGGCAGGATGTTGCCATATCTGTCAGAGTGAGGTTTTCAATCACTGCCAGATTGACACAGGTCTGAACTTGTGAACTGCAGGTGAGCAATTCCATATCCCACATCTCTGGGATTTTAAATGTGAACTAAACCACTCTTTTTAAACATTCTGCTTGAAATGCTAGACCTGTAATGAACTTGTCAGTTAAAATAACCTTAATAGTGAGTTCCAGTAACATTCATTCATCCAAGTCTTGGTTCAAGTTTTGACTTTTTATAAGTATGTATCACATTGAATTTCTCCCCAAGTTTTTCTTCGATCCATGGAAAGAAGGGGGGGGGTATATTTTTAAATTCAAATGCATAGTACAGCCTACTTCAAACTTTAGAAACCATCATCAGCAGAAAGCTTTTAGAATACAAGTAGGTTTCAAGAACGACAGTTGCATCCTATTAAAAGCTACATAGAAATTCAGCGGGTAGTATTTTATCATTTCTGGCTGTTAGCCACCTGCTAAGTAAACTCTGAATAGACAAATGAGATAAAAAGAATGGAACGGTACAGCAGAAAATTAGATCATTTCAAGTATTTGCATAAATCCAGAACTTGCATACCTCCAGAGTACATGCATAAGTACAAAAGGACAGTACCAAATGGAACACATTCTGAGATCACACCAGTGGAACTCAGCAGTTCCTCTAGCAAATTTAATGGTGATCAATTGGCATAATACTTGCCACATTTCATTTCATTTCATTTCATTTATGTAATGGTAAATCCAGTGAGTTGTAAATGAAATTCTCTGTCTGTTAGTCTCTGACTCTACTACTAGGCAGCTTAAAAATAGAGCTGGTTGAAAACAGGATACAATTTTTCAGCATTTTCACCAAAATTTCGTTCTGTTCTTTTTGCAGAATGGTGGTGTTTGGGGTTTTGGTTTGGTTAAAATTGAAAATTTCAAAACACTATATGTTGTTAAAATTTAAAATTTAGGAATTTTTTTGATGCGCCAGTCAAAAATGAGACAAAATTTTCATGAGTATTTTTACCCTCTTTTCAGTAAAATTTTAAATTTCAGTGTAAAAGATCATCAGCATTCAGAATTTCAAAAACTGCTTACATCTATGCCTTGGCACCTAATACGTTTAAGGGGTTTCTCTGGTCATTTGTTTTGGTGGGTGTTTTATGATAATTCAACTGATTGCAGAGGGTAGCTAACTTAATGACCATAAGAAAAAAGAACAGGGTGCAAAATGCTGTCCCTGTCCTCTTTCAGATCCTCATGGATTACACATCTTACCACAGACAGCTGATTGGGCTTCTTTGCCTCCCCAACGATATTTGTTGACTCTGGGTTTCAAAAACAAAGACATTGGGAAATTCTTGGAAAAGATGTCAAGTAAAAAGCTGCCATCCTTTTCAGGTATGCATTGTTGATTCGCCTACTCATTTGAGAGCACTGTGATTTGTCACCTCCAGGAGCAGAGGACTGGCTGGTGCACAGATCAAGGGACTGTACCAAAGCACAGGCCACGGTGGGCATGTCTACTCCATCATGCAACCAGACAGCCCTCTCCATCCTGTATATGTAGGAATTCTTCACTCCTTCCCACTCACTTCCCATCATGCCCACATAGGCCTCCTCCCCATTTTGTATACATGAACACTTGTCACTGTGTTTGCCAAATGCCAATGCAGGCAGGTAGTCACTTTAAACAATTAACCTAGCCTGGGACTCAGGAGATGTGGGTTGAATTCACTGCTCCACCACACACTTCCTTAGACAAGTCTCTAAATTTCTGTGTGCTGCTGTGTAACACGGGGTGATTAGCCTAGCTCTACCCCCAGGGGTGTTCTGACGATAAATATAGTAACGATTGTGGGGTGCTGAGATACCATGAAATGAGGGCTGTGTGCCACCTGTGGATAGGTGCATGGAGGTGCCCTGTGCTGTTGGCTGCAGATGAGTGATATTGCTTGGAGTCAGGGGATCAAATGTTTTCCTGATCCAACACTATCTCTTAGGAAAGCTTACTAGTCCTGAAAGCACTTGTGTTACAGCAGTCTTTGGGAGACACTCATCTTATCTAGCTGTGCCTCCTTTTCACCATACATAATGTGAGGATAAAAATAACTCACCTTACAGGTGAGGCCTAAATCATTAACATTTCAGAGACAGAAGACACTGGCGGTGTGCAAACTCGTATTAAATGTATTATTATTATTTACTTGATTATAGTGGTACCGAGAGACTCCAGCCAAGAGTGGGGCCCCATTATGGTAGACACTGAACAAACCCAGAGGAAGAGAGAGTCCCTCCCCAAAGAGGGAACAATCTAATTAGAGAAGACAGACAAAAGCATGGGAGGAACAATGTGATGCTTGGCAAATGTCATGTCAGTGTCATGGTTTTGGGGGTTTGGTTGATTTATTTCCACCTTTTAATTCTTTTTGGAGGTAGGGTTTGGTGGGAAAGGGATTAACTAAACAGAAACCAAGCAAAATAAAGAGGACATTGAAGGGAGGGCATAGTGAATAGGAATAGGGTAGTATCCCTTTACATAGTTTGTAATTCCTTTAGTGGTACTCGCATGTTTTTAGGAGTACCAGAAAAGAGCCAAAGCCGCAGTATGGCTGTAGCTAAGCCCTGTGTGTTTGTAGTTATTGAGTAAACATGGTTATTTGGGACCCAACAGCGCTCCAGTGGTTCTGTCATTGTGCAAAGAGCAAAAGATTCCACCATGGTGGAGTAGGTAAGGAAAAAGGAGGGGCGAAAGAAAGTATGAGAGGCGGGGGGGGGGTGAGGCTGAAATGTAGACACTGTGAAGGAAGGGGTTGGAGTGACTATCCAGCAAGCACAGGAGAGAGAATGTCAAGATTAAATACTAGAATAAAGTAAAGCAGGAGGACCTGGCAACATCATCAGCTTCCAGAGGTACCTCCTGCAGCTTTCTCTGCTCTTGACACCTGAATGTCTGGGTGGCTTTTCTGAACAATTTCTCCCTTCCCCAGTGGCTTGCTAAATCACCTGCAGAATACCTTGCATGAAATGTGCACCATATACTGTTATGATCAAAAATAATATCAAGCTTTACTATTTCATTTCTTAGAACACAAAGCACCTTTTAGTCCTCTTACGAGAGAAGAATCAGTAAGACACTTGGAGACCGTAGGGAAAAAGATCTTGCCAATACTGGATTTTATCAGAGGCACCAAATTAACTGTGGGTACAGAATCTACTTATAGAATGCAGGGAATGCAGTATTAGAGGTTTGTGTAAATGTGAATGATTAAGATGCCTGTGAATTTTATGGATGTGTTTATTCTGTTTCAGACAGATATTTAAATGAATCTATAACTCAAAAAACCAAGAAAATATTGTTAGTGAGTGGTTCTTTGCCACATGTTCAAAAAATACTGTGATCTGCAGCTAACTCTCTTGGCAAAGCACTTGGTTGCCTTCAAGAGGAGCAGAATTAGATCAACATTGAGAACTTATATAAAAAAACCTCACTTCAAATATTTAATAGGTTAGCCATTTTTCTTCTAATAACTTCTTCATTTTTGGTTTCTTCAAATTCATTTCCTGTATCATATTGTACTCTGAATCCCAAATAATGACCACGATGGCTTGCAACAATTAAAAATGCATAATATTCTACACATTTTATTAATCTCTCCATCAAGAGTTAATAACTACAGCTTGAAACTTTTCTAGGAACTAAGGGGACCTCTACGCTGCAATAAAACACCCACGGCTGACGAGTGTCAACTAACCTAGGTTTGTGGGATTCAGGCTCAGAGGCATAAAGTTAGATGTCATCTACACAGCAACTATATAGCCTCACAGCATGATTTCTGTGAATCTGAGTCAGCTGACATGGGCCATGAGTGTTCTATTGCAGTGTAGATGTACCCTTAGATTTAATTCCAACCTAGTCTCTGCATAATGAAGTATATATATATATATTTGCTATAATGTACACAGGTTTTTTTTATCACCTTGGCTTTTGATTAACACAAAAGATCAAAAATGAAATTTGCATATAGACTAGACTATTTTAATGCAATTCTTAAATTGTTCTCCAGAAAATAAGTGGACGAAACCTTTCCTTAACAAGACTGCAAATACTAATGTTAACATTTTTTTCTCCTAGCAATAACAGTTTTCTAGTTATCTGTGTCTTGGAAAAATCAGAGCCATTTCTTCATCAGATGTTTTAGCAAATCATGGCATTGATATTGTTAGTCTCTGACTGTAGGTAGGAGGTTGACAAAAAGTGCTACTTAGCAACCTCTTTCAAGTGAAAAACATTAGCTAAAATCTTGGAGACACTTTATCTTCTTTACTTCAACAGTAGGAAGTAAACAGACAGTATGGGACTGATTTTACAAACTCAGTATGAAGTGAAGATGCTCAACATCTTGCAGAAAGGGACCGTAATAAAGCATATGCTTCTTAGCCCCATATGAGGCAGGTGAAGGAGTCTGATGGCAGAGATCCCCAAGAAAATGTGCATCTTTTTTATTTCAGTATTAGCAAGGTTTCTTGAATTTATCTGTCCTTGATCCTTCTCTGACTGACCCAAAGCTCCTTCTAGCAAGTGTGCAGGCTGATTTCAAATGGGGCCACTTAGAAAAAGTATATTATATGTTGTTGATGTTCTGTCCATCGTTAGCATAAAAAATCCTGAACTCTCTTTAGACCTTGCAACTTTGATGCTTCCAGGGATAGAATCCTGGACACATTGAAGTTAATGACAAAACACCTAATAACTTCATGGGAGCAGGATTTCATCCCAGGTCTTAGAACATAAAAATGACCGTACTGGGCCAGACCAATACTTCATCTAGCCCATATCCTATCTTTCAACAATGGCCAATGCCAAACATTTCCAAGGGAATGAAGAGAACAGGCAATCATCAAGTTATCAATCCTCAGTTATCCAGTCTCATTATCTGGCAGACAGAGGCTTAGGGATGCCCACAACATGGGATTACATCCCTGACCATCTTGGCTAATAGCCATTGATGGACCTATCCTCCATGTGCTTACTTCATTCTTTTTTAACCAAGTTATACTTTTAGTCTTCACAACGTTCCATGATAGCAAGTTCCACAGGTTGACTCTGTGTCATGCCAAGAAACGCTTCCTTGTTTTAAACCTGCTGCCTACTAATATAATTGGCTATGTCTACACTTGAAAAGTTAGGTCGACTTTATGAAGTAGACTTAATAAGGTCGAATTTAAGTCAACTTAAAGTGGACCTTATTACGTCGACTTAACTTTTCAAGTGTAGATGTGGCCCCTTTTTAGCCTTATTAAGTCAACTTTAAAAGGTCTAACTAGGCACTACTCCACATCTCCACTGGCTTAAGTCGACTTAATAAAGTCGACTTAAGTGCTAGTTCGAATTAAAACAAGGTGTTATTAATTGGAACTAACTTTTCCTTAATTTGACTTAAGGAGCTGCTAAAGTTGAATTAATGAAAGCCCAATGTAGACGTGGAGTAAATTAAGTCGACTTAAGCCTCCTTAAGTTGACTTAATTTGTAAGTGTAGATGCACCCATTGAGTGCCCCCTGGTTCCTGTGTTATGAAAAGGGCTAAATAATACTTTCCTTATCCACTTTCTCCACACTTTCTTTGTATCTGTATTTTCTCTTCTCTGTATCTTTTCCAATTTGAATATATCTTCTTTGAGATGGGGCAATCGGAACAGTATACCATATTAAAGGTGTGGATGTACCACAGATATTTGTAGTGATACTATGATATTTACTTTCCTATTATAGCCCTTTCCTAATTGTTCCTCATATTCTGTTGGCTTTTTGGACTGCTACTGCCCATTGAGCGTATGTTTTCAGAGAACTATCCACAATGACTGCAAGATCTCTTTCTTGAATGGTAACAGATAATATAGACCACATTATTTGTATAGCGAAAACAAGAGTCCTGCGGCACCTTAAAGACTAACTAATGTCTTCAGGCATAAGCTTTCATCGGCTCCAACCCACTTCATCAGATGCATGAAATGGAAACTACCATTGAGGAGGTATATATATACATATGGGCATGTGTTAGCAAAGTCAATTCAGTTAGGGTAGCTGAGGCCCATGCACACCAATTGATGAGAAGGTGAAAATGTGTGGACAATTACTTTTTGTAATGTGCTAATCATTCCAAGTCCCTATTCAGGCCCAGTCTGATTGTGTGAAGTTTGCAAATCAGTTCCAGCTCTGCAGTTTCACGCTGAAGTCTGGTTTTGAAAGTTTTTTTGTTGGAGTGTGGCAACTTTCAAGACTATTACTGAATGTCCAGGGAGACTGAAGTGTTCTCCTACTGGTTTATGGATATTGCCATTTTTTATGTCCGACTTGTGTCCATTTATTCTTTTGCGTAAGGACAGTCCAGTTTGGCCAATGTACGTGGCAGAGGGGCATTGCTGGCACATGATGATATATACCACTTTAGTGGATGTGCAGGTGAATGAGGTCCTGACGGAGTGGCTGATGTGGTGGGGACCTGTGATGGTATCACTAGAGTTGGTGTGTGGACAGAGTTGGCAATGGGGTTTGTTGCAGGGTTAGGTTCCTAGGTTAGTGATGTTATTCTATGGTGTTTGGTTGATGTTGAGTATTTGCTTCAGGTTGGGTGGCTGTCTGTAAGCAAGGATTGGTCTGCCTCCCAGGGCTTGAGAGAGTGTGGGATCATCTTCCAGGATAGATTGTAGACCTTTAATGATGTGTTGGAGGGATTTTAGCTGGAGGCTGTAGGTGATGGCCAGTGGTGTTCTGTTGTTTTCTTTGTCAGGTCTGTCCAGTAGTAGGTGGCTCCTGGGTACCCATCTGGCTCTGTCAATCTGTTTTTTCACTTCCCCAGGTGGGTACCATAGTTTTAGGAATGTTTGATAGAGATCGTGTAGGTGTTTGTCCCTGTCTGATGGATCAGAGCAGATCTGGTTGTATCTTAAGGATTGGCTATAGACGATGGAGCATGTAATGCATCTAGGGTGGGAACTGGAGGCATGTAGGTATGTATTGTGGTCAGTTGGTTTTTGGCATTGGGTGGTGTTAATGTGTCCATCCCTTATTTGTACTGTAGTGACTCTTCCCCAACTAATTATGTTCATCTATGTGGCAGATAATTTTGTTCTTTATAGTATTTGTAACCAATTTGCATGGTACTGAAGTTAGGCTTACTGGCCTGTAATTGCCAGACATCACATTAGAAGTCCTCTAGTCATCTGAAACAGAGGCTGATTTAAGCAAAAGGTTACATGCCACAGTTAGATGTTCTGCAATTTCATCCTTCAGAACTCTTGGGTGAATACCATCTGATCCTGGGGATTTATTACTGTTTGATTTATCAATTCATTCCAAAACCTCTATTGACATTTCATCCTGGAACAGTTCATCAGATTTGTCATCTAAATAAAATGGCTCATTTTGGACCCAGCTATGTTATCATAAGGTTTTATTTTAAGACCTTAGAAGAGACGTGGTAGCATTACATACTTCTGAGACAGAGTCAGGAACCCACACTTAAGAAAGTCAGGAAAAGACAACTTTCTCCATGGGAAATCTGTATTTCCCCACACCCAGTCTATCCTGGAAATGAATTTGCAGAAACAAGGCTAGATGGTCTAAATAGAAAAGTTTCACATTTGAGATCTTGTTATATGGGATGCAAGAGAAAAGACACACTCAACCACCCCAAGAGACAAGATCAGTGGAATATGTGGTAGGGTTATTTGAGCTTATGAGCCGAATACTCAACTAATGTGAGTTGGCATAGCTCCATTGACTTCAATAGAGCAATGCAAATTTACAACAGCTGCAGATCTAGCTCTGTGTTTTTAAAATGATTGTACTTGTTGAGATGGATACTTACTTAGCAGGCCTCTGAGCAGAAATAAAAATTTCACCATTTGGGAGGGGCATGTTCTGTTCCCCCATTGTGGCCTAGAGGAGTTTTCTGTTCCCACCATGGAGCAGTGGCCAGAGGAGCTTGTTCTGGGACTGGAGGAGTTCTGGGCCCCTGGCAATTACTGGGGAGGCTATGCCCCTGCTTGCACCCCCTTATGCATGCCCCTGCTGTTGAGGAACTCGAAAGTATATGTGGTGATCTCCTGCCCCTATTGAAATCAGGGGCAAAACATACATTCCCTTCAGCAAGACCAAGATTTCACCCATGGAATTTTGATGAGACTTCCCTGAATGCCTCTTAACTTCACAAAAAGCAGAATTTTAAGTGGACTGAGTAAGACATATTCATAGAGATTCTAAACCAGCAGCCAATTTACCAGGAGGTCATAGGTAAGGACTTTGCTAGAAGAGAGAAAAACCTAAGACAAAACTAACTATCATAGGCTATGTCTACACTGGCAAGTTAGTTCGAATTAAGGAGGCTTAATTCGAACTAATTAAAGCCATGGCTACACTAGGCTTTGGTTAGTTCGAATTCAGGGCTTCCTTAATTTGAACTAATAAGTTCAAAGAGGGTATTCGAACTAAGGGGTTAATTCAAACTAACTAGTTCGAATTAACCAATGTGGCCATGTTAGTTCGAACTTCTTGCTTAGTTCGAACTAACGTTCCAGTGTGGCCATGCTAGTTCCAATTAAGCTAATTCGAACTAACTAATTCAAACTAATTTTAGCAAGTGTAGACATAGCCATAGATTTAGAACCAGCAGCTGCCAATCTTGCCCAAAAGAATCCCTTTAGTCTTCTTAGTGCAGAGTGATTTTGACAACACAGCACACCAACCAAATAATTAGATTACAAAGCAAGCTAGACCTGATAGCTCAGAGCTAGAACTGTTCTGCTAGCCCTAATTAAAGTCTGCCTTGAGAGATGGCAGAAACTGGATACCAGTTTTCTTGAAACTATTCCAAGTTTTTCTTGAAGCCAGAATTTAAATTTCACCTGTTATTTCTCTCTCAGAAACTCATAAAATATAGTCCCAAGAAGAATCTGCTTTGTAGACCACTCCACTTCAATTACTAATGTTAGTTGCATGAGCTTCTCATGAGTTCAAGAAAACAAGGTCATTTGTGGAAGGAAACAAAAAAAACCAAACAAAACTATACTTAAATTGAAAAGCCAGAGCTATTTTCTGTGCAATCCAAAATTCTTCTCTTAGTCATCTTAATGATATTCCTTGATGGAAACATCTTAGTGCTAAAGCTGAGCTAATTAAACAATAGTAGCTGTCCTAAATATCAATCAGTCCCACCACCTCAGACCTGCAGCACAGTAACTTGGAGTTAATTACACAATTCATTCAAGCTTTGCTGTTCATTAGTCATGGAGTTAATGCTAAATATACACAGAATATATGTTATGCTCCCGGTTCTGACAGACTTATTTACATTGAATATTAGTACCTTGTTACCCACAGAGTCCTGTTGAATTCACTGAGACAGTTTGCATAGGAAGGTAAGACTGAGCATGAGTAAAGTTGCCAGTCTACCCTTTAACTAGTAGCAGCTTCTTTGGGTAGCAAAAATTCTCCAAATCTAATCTTCCAGGCAGTTACACTAGTCTACCTCTGTGGTATCTGAGGGTGTGTCTACACTTGTAAATTAAGTCGACTTAAGCTTGCTTAAGTCGACTTAATTTACACTGCATCTACACTACACTTTCCTTAAGTTGACTTAAGCAGCTGCTTAAGTCAACTTAAGGAAAAGTTAAGTCGACTTTATAAAACCTAGTTTTAGGTCGACTTTTGGCTTAAGTCGACTTTAGGAAGTCGACTTAAGCCAGTGTAGACGTGGAGTAGCCCTAAGTCGACTCTAAGTTGACTTTAGGGCTCTCCAGGACTTCCCCACTGCCCTCCCTGCCAGGGTGGCTGGCACAGGGAGAGCCTGGCATGCCCCCCCACAGGGCAGGGCAGAGCCTTGCCTACCTTGCCCCTATGCCCTGCCAGGGTCCCTGTCCCCCTTTGTCCCATTGTACCAAGGTACAATGGGGCAAAGGCTGAGCCACCTGGCACTTGGCAAGGGGTGCCTCCCCTACCACCGTGGACCAGTCCCAGGTCCACCTAGCCCATACAAGTCGATCTAGGCATCCGGTGTGGACGCTCTAAGTTGACTTTGTAGGGTTCCCCCCAAAGTCGACTTAAAATTTAAGTGTAGACATGCTAAATCGACTTAAATTAACAAGTGTAGACATACCCTGAGTGTCTCCACAAATTGTTACTGTTCAGTCCTACTCCTGTGGAATTCTTTCCTGAGGGGTCAATAGGAGCAGGTGCAGATTTTTACTCTAGGGCTTGCTTACGAATCTCTCGAAGATACTCAAACAAATATGCCCACTGGGCCATACTCTGTCACTCTTGTCTATGTCCTTGCACCTGGAGCCATTCCATTTGTATGAGACAAGGTGCTAGATAACATGACCAAGCAGGGGCCTTAGTTATATAAACAAGTGAACAAGTAGTGAACAAGACTTAATGGGTTCCACAGCAAGACCTCCAGAAATAAAACACATTTAAGGAACCAAATACTTTACTGTGTTTTCAGTTCTGCAGCGGTGTTTATTATAAGCAGGTGACAGGGGTTGTTATCTGAAGAATCCTGAGGTTTCCCCATATTGTTTCAGTTCACCACTGGGCGTGTTTGCAAGACACAGCATCATTCACATGATAAGCTGATAAAATGGAGATCCCAAGAAAATGAAGGACAAGAGCTGTGAGGGACTGCAGAGGTTTGCAAAACTGTGATCCCCAAGGCTGGATGGTTAAACAGCCCACTTCTATTCAATGTCAGAGTTCCTGCCTTAAATCCAAGCTGAACAACCACTTCGTTTCTCTTATTCTAGAAGACCCAGCAAGCAAACATTATGAATAAATAGAAGAGATATAGATATTACTTCTTAAATAGTATCTACAAGAACAAGGAGGGGAGAGAATACTATCTCTCTGATATATCTCAGTGTCATGTGGGACCAATTCAGCCTCAAGTTCTAAAGGACACTTTAAGGTTGCCTTGTATGGTGCAGGATCTCTAGCTTCTTTTTCAATAAGCTAACCTTTACTTTAGGTTTTGTGCTTCAGAGACCCCTCTAACTGTCAACCTAATGTTATCAAGCAAACTCAGTCTATAGTGGGATTGTTTGCTGTTGGGTTGCTCCCTTCCACTGGAGATAAGCTTCCAAGAATTCAGAGAGGGATCCCAAAGCTGGTATTCAGGCACCATATCCTTAGATGTACCCATCCTTACAGCAGACCCTCCAAGATTCCACTACTTTTCCTGTGGAGAGGCCCCTCTCCTCTCTAAATTCAGATGTGAGATTTCTCTTTTCGCTATGATTTGCTGTGTGTTTCTCAGGCGAGGGAGCAATCTGTCCTGGAGTAACTTTGGCTGGTGACTTCAATGAAACCATACATGTGAGTGAGGGCTGCAGGATGTACATGTCTGCAAGGGAGAAGCATTGTGATTTTCTGCTAATTCATGTTTTAATCCATTATTGCATTCCTATCAAAGATGCATTTTCAACCCCTTGTGGTGAATTTGTTGGCTATATCACAGTCTTGTGTCTTAGACCTTTAACTCTTCCCTCTATTAAATAGACCAGTTCTTTTTCCTAAAGCCTCCATTTAAGATTGCTATTTACTTAACCTTCACTGTACCTGTATGAGACAGCTTCAGCTTCATCTTTGGTGACTTTATTATGTTTTTCACTTCAGCTTAGTAGCCTTCTGAACTCCACTATAGTTCATGTATTTTCATCATAAGGTTCAGATCCCTGTAAACTCTTTTTCATGCCAGCAGTGGTTATTTGCACTCTTCATTTTTCATTGTCACTGAAGCACAACCCCAGACAATGTTCAACCTCTTATACTTCCTTTTAAAATATTCTGCTCTTGCTTGTTTATTTATTTATTTACTTCTGGTCTTTTGTAAACTTCAAGAACACTGCTATGTCCATAAAGTATGAGCTGGCTCAGGAAGCAAATGAGTTTTCCTTAGCTCCATGACGTGTTTCCATTTTTTTTCCTGACAAATCGAGATAACAAAGAGCAATTTCCTTTCTTAATTTCCTTTACTTTCATAATAATTGGAGAAGCGCACACATACTCCACCCCAAGACAGCATGATTCAGCCAAATGAAGAAGCATTTTTTACTGCTTCCTTAGGTGATAAATCAATGCTCTCATTTCTTATCATTTACACAGGGGTGAAAGGTTGGTTTGTTTCCAGAAGTCCAGAAAACAACATTCTGCTGCAACTAAAAATGTTATTTGACTTGTTTTTTCTCTTGTTACACATTGATAAATTCTCTCTTGATTGTTCTTCTTTATTTGCATATATATATATAAAACAGAAACAGCAATAATATAACCCTTTTCCTTAATTTTGCATTCTAATTATTCCAGTTCATATCTTGGGGACATAAAAAGCCTATAGACTAGGGCTTTTCTTGCCACAAGAATAATGACAGAGCTGAGTGATGGAATTTTCCCCTATAAAGCTCACTGAAGCCAATGGGACTTAAGCACCTGCCTGAAGTTAAGCAGATGATTAAGTGATTTGCTGAATAAGGATGGACTTCAGTATATGCTTAAATGTTTTGCTACGCTGGAGCATAAATGGCCGTGCTATCTGTGCATGGGAGGACTAACATGGCTTTCTACATCCCCTGAACAGGTTCAGTGTGTCCAGGTAGTAGATGCACCCACTAGACATACACCTGTCTCTGCAACACTCCTTCATTCTACCAGGGCCTGTGTTGGCTTGCTGTGATTGCCTTCTTTGTGGTGCACAGAGAAAAGCATCATTTCTCTTGCATAGGATCTCCAGTGGCTTCTTCTTTAGCTCTATGATTTGGAATTAAAGAAATGACTTCCCTGGAGAAATGAAGGAATTATTTACTTGTACTTACATAACTGACCACCTTTCTTTTTTGCTTTGGCTTAAAGGCCCAAATTTCTATCTGGGACTCCATTCCTTCCCACATAGTAGAGTTTGAAAATTAAGGGCAAAAATTAATTACATCCACAATTGCTCACTTTTAGGAGCCTAATTATTAGAACAGGTTAAAAATGAAAAAAACCCATTAAAATATCAAAGTGCTTTCCGTGTCACAGATTCTTCTAAAGGGACTTTAGTTTTTTTCAATTTATTTTTGTGAAATCTTATAAGAACATTCATATCAAAAACTTTATTAGGACCATTATCAGTATTGTTATCAAAATCTTCCATATACTCAAAATCTGAGTTTTTGATAAATAACAATTGCAGTAACCATTTGGATGACATTTATTATTAAGATTTCAATTAAAAATATCTCAAACTTTTGTAAAAAACCAATAGGTTTTGGGGAAGGGGAATAAACAAAAAAAAACCCCACATTTCATTAACTGTCTGACTGGACCCATAAATCATATTGCTAGGTATCAATGGGTGCGTCTACACTTACAAATTAAGTCGATTTAAGCTTGCTTAAGTCGACTTAATTTAATCTGCGTCTACATTACATTTTCCTTAATTTGACTAACGCTGCTTCTTAAGTCGAATTAAGGAAAAGTTAGTTCAAATTAATAACACCTCGTTTTAATTCAAACTAGTGCTTAAGTCGACTTTATTAAATCGACTTAAGCCAGTGTAGACGCGGATTAGCCCTAAATATGTCCTAAGCACTGATTGAATTTAGTATGCTTTCATAAAACCAGTTGAGGAGTTCTCAGAGAGCTGTGTATCTTCAAAAAGATGGAGATACAGATGTTAGCTCCCATTTAAAAAAACCCTTCTCCCGAAATACTTGCATATTTTCTAATGATCTGATTTTCAAACATATTTAGGCATGCTATGTGATTTTCAGAAGTACTAACGTAGATTAGGTAATGGGAATTAGGCATCTAGGAACTTTTGAAAATCCCATTTAGGCACTTTTTAAAACCTGACCCCAAAGGCCTAATCCAGCAAACATTGGGGCCTGTGCTTAACTGTAAGCACATGATTAGTCTACTCATGTGCTTAATTTACCTATTGCTTAAATGCCTACAAATCAGAAACCAACTTTTCAGGTTTTTGGCATCAGGTTTGAAGCTGGAATTTCTTAGCCTGTGAACATGAGGCAGATTTATACATCACATTGTTTCCTCGGTCTCTTTGCTGAAACATTAAAAGCAATACCATAAAAGACAGACAAATTATGGAAAAGCCTTTGCTAAGCGATGACCGTAAAAATTACATTAATTGGGGATATGTACAGACTCCACCTTCCTCTGTTTTAAGCCATGTATTTCTTTTTCTAATGATGTGCAGATTGTGTAGAGGATGTCCTTTTTTGTCTGTATAAGAGTTTAGAAAGCATTATCTTAAAGGTGCTGTATGCCTCTTTGGTTACAGTATGAATATATATGATGATAAGCCCTGACATAAGTCTCAAGAAAGAAGTGTGTTTTCTGTGGCTCTCTTCTAACCCATTTGCTTTTGCTGAGAGGATAGGAGAGTTTCTCTGCATGTTCAGGTGTGATAGAGAAGTTGCAGTATGCCAGCCTTCTCAGTCGGTTGCAGCGAGTCAAGGAACAGTCGCAAGTGATTAATCAAGCAATGGCTGAGCTAGCAACCATTCCCTATCTACAGGACATCAGTCAGCAGGATGCTGAATTGGTAAGTATTTATTTTTAATCCTTGTTTTGGCTTTTGTAGGCAGCAAGGCAAAGGCGGGGGGGAGCATTGCAACACTATTTGTACTGGAAGTCAATTTTTAATATGCAGAGAGCTTAGAATAGTTTTGAAATCCTCATTGCAGCATTTTGTTGGAGGAGAAACTATGCACCTGGAAGAATAACTTCTAGGCAGCCAGTCTGAATCATTTACATTTGCATTTTAAAAATCCCTTCCCTTCCTCCCCCACTCAGAAAATGATTCTAGAAAATGAGAGCAGTTTTTCAGGTTGTGATGTGATAAAACAGCCAGTGCTTTAGACAGATGAAACTAAAGAGGCAGACTTGTCTAGTGGTTAGAGCATCAGAGTGGGACTCAGAAGTTTTCTAATCCTGGCTCTTTCACAGAACTGTTGTGTGATCCTGGGCAAACCACTGCGCCCCTCTGTGCTTTAGTTTCTTTGTATGCAAAATGAGGCTATTAACACTCACAGGGGTGTTGTGAAGCTGAATTTGTTAATGTTTTTAACCAGCTTCAATATTCACAAATGGAAAGTACTAAAAAAAAAGTGCAAATTCCATCAATAGTTTGTATAAAGTTTGCTTTATTAAAGCACGTGCAGGTTTTAAACATTTTTAGTAGTCCTCCTACTCAAGCCAAACAAATTACTCCCATGATTTGCCTAAATGAGGACCTCACTCCCTACATTTATATTTGGTCACACGTTGATAATTCAAATCCTGGTTTATAGAAATCCTTGGTTTTCCTAAGGCCAGGCCCACGGTTTGACTGCACTCCTGCAAAACGCCTAAGCTTTGTGGCACTGCACCTTTTCAGAGTACCTTCCCTTAGCAAAGCCGACCACCTGCCTAGAGCTGAGGGAGGTAGTCACCAGATTTTGAAGTCTATGCTCAAAGTAAGGGGAAACTATGGTACAGAGAAACTGGCTTATTAAAAAAACCACTGTTCTTTTGTCAGGCTTTTCCAATATTAGAACCCAAGGCTCCCGTGTTTTAAAGCTGACTAGAGCAGTGGTCTCCCACATGGGGGGAGCTGGGGCCAGAGGGAGGAACTGGGGTGACAAGATGGGGTGGGGACGAGGGAGAACGAGGCCACAGAAGGGCCCCCATAGGCCTATAGGGGGCCTGCAATGGGTCTTCGCCTAGGGCCCTCTATAGCCAAAGACCGCCTCTGGTGCGATGACCCCAGTGCCTGAGGGTCTGCGACCCTGTACTAAGTCCCGACACTAAGTGTGAAACCCACTGGACTAGAGGAGTGTTTTGAGTTACTGATATAGACATTTTCCAGAGTGAGTATTTTTATTATATCACAGCTCAAGCACGTGCTATTAAAATATTGCCTAAATCTACTTCCAGCAGCTTTTTTCCAGTTGTGACCCTGACCTTCCTGGGAACCTTTTCAAAGCTAGTTTCCAGAAAGCCTCAGAAAACAAGGACAGGGAAAAACTATTCTTTTTTTTTTTTGCACAAGATTTGGCAGAACCAGAGCTCTTTACTGAATATTTCATCATGAATGTTAAATATTCAGTAGGAAATTCCATGCCTGCCAAGCTCAAAGTACAGATGATTTAAAAGGAAAGAAAAATTAAACAAATGGTCCTGTCCACAGTATTAAAATGTATTTATGATTTTATTCATTTCCCAAGGGTTTTTTGCCCTCTCTTCTTCTCCAGGACTCTGTCTGACTGCATTGTTTTAAACTGTTTGCATTAAAAGAGACTCAAATTTCTTAGCACTGAATGTTATGGCAAAATCTGGGTCTCCCTCTGTTAGGGCACAATTCTGCCGAACTCTAACTAAAGGGTTTAGGAGGACAGCTAAAGCGGGGGGAAGGAGGCTAAGGGCAGTTATCCCACATCTGCCTAATGTGAGGTTTCTTGCATCTTCCACCTGGTGTTGGCCACTGCTTGAGACAGAAAACAGGACTAGATGAAGGATGGGTCTGATCTGCTCTGACAATTCCTGTACCCTGTGTTATTTAAATTCAGCTGAAAATGTATTTTTGAAAATGTTTGAGAAGAATACCCAAAATGAGCCATGCTGGATTTTGGGCCTTGGTTCTCCCACGAAATACTGGTTATCAAGCATTAATCAATACATACCTTTTATAATTTATAGTCGAAATAGCCTGCCTTGCTGCTTATACTCTGTTATGCGGAATGCTGGCACGGCTCTGGCAATGAAAAGGAAAGTTTAAAAAAAAAAGGTAAACAAATGACATGCTTTGAGATACAGTAAAAACATCTCAGCTTGAGCATTGTTCTCTGGGTGGGGTTTTACATGCCCTCTTAAATTATGATACATTAGCCTCAGAAGAAAATACAAAAAAGCATTCAGGTAATCCACAAAATATCTTAGAGAATTAAATAATAAAATATGGAACCTTTATTCTTTACAATCTACAACCGCCTTCACTACACATAAACATTTACTGCATAAAAACGTGTAGATTGAAGTACAAATTTTCCAGTGGAATTTTCCCCATTGTTAAGTATTTCCTATCCACAATAATACCGTGAAATGGCTGAAGCAAAGATGAGGTGGCAGTACTCATGTGAAAGATGAGTAATAAAATCATCACTGTACAAATGATTTTTTAATTAGGTTTTAATCTGTGTATTTAGAGAAGTTATTTCTGGGTGAATTCCACACTGATAATTTTTATCTCAATGCCACAGCTGCAATTGCTAATGGCAGATGCCATGGACACCCTTGAAGGAAGAAGTGATAAAGAACGTGTGTGGAATAAAATTCAGAAGGTAAAACTTGCAGCTGAAGGCAGCAGATTATATTGTTTCTTGGGGAGTGAGTGGCACCTCATGGGTCACATCTGTTCAGATGGTGAAGAGGGAAGTTGGTGAGCCAAACCCTTTGTTTTAGAAGTTGCTAGAGCACAACAATTTGTTCTGTGGCATTTTTAAAGACTAACAAATTTATTTATCACACGAGCTTCTGTGGGAGAAAATCCCACTTCGTCAGATGCTTGAAGATGGGGAATTTATAGAACGGGAGGAAAATAAATGCAGGGAAGTGTAAGTCATAGGATCAGGTCAGACTGTTATAGCAAATCAGAGCAGTTGTTTAGATTCAGACATTGGCACAGACAGCCACAAACAAGGATTTTATTTTTGCTTTAATATTCCTGCATGTTCAGTCTTTATCGGCAGGAACAGTTTCATGCAGTGATCATCTGGGAAACTGTTTGAATAGTTTGGTTTTGACTAATTTTTATACTTGCCTTCATTCTCAGCCATTTGGGATATTGTTCTGATTGCTTATGGGTAAAATTCAGATCAGAGAACACACACACACAGAGATAATGCATTTGGTCATTATCAACAATGAACTTAAGAAGACCTTAAATAGAACCTAGGGCTTTGTGCTGACTGTCACCACTGGGATGAATTTGACCCTATATAATAAATAACACCCTGATTGTGAAGAAACAAGGATATTTCATATTTACTCAAAGCCTTTCACCCCAAAGCATTTTATAGCTGTACACAAACCGCACTGCTTAAATACAGTCACTTCTGGGAAACAGGATGACCGCACAGGGAAGGGGAAATTTTGCTCAATGTTCAAAGCATTGTTCTGATACAGTTTTCCTGGGGATCTTCAATGTGTCAGCCAGACTGATGGGACTTAAGTTTTAAAGGTCCCCATCTAAATACTGATACATAGCAAACTGCATCTCTCTCAGAAAAATGAAGACAAATTCCAAAGGGGTAGCCGTGTTAGTCTATTGTAGAAAGACAACAGAGTCTTGTGGCACTTTTAAAGACTAACAGATTTATTAATCGCATGAGCTTTCGTGGGAGAAAATCCCACTTCGTCAGCCGCTTTGAAGATAGGAAAGTTACAGAGTGGGAGGAAATTAAATGCAGGGGAGTGTATGACATAGCATCAGGTCAGGCTGTAACAGCAAATCAAAGTAGGTGTTAGGATTCAAAACACTGGGGAACAGCACATAGAGGAGGGGGGAGGTCAATTCACTTGATGTAATGCGAGAAAAATCCATAGTCCCTGTTTAACCCCAAGGCAACTGAGTCAAATTTGCATATAAGTTCGAGTTCTGCAGACTCTCTTTGAAGCTGTGATTTGAATTTGAATACTGCCGGGACCTTAAACTTGTGGTTCCAGGCAGCTGAAGCGTTAGATACTGGTCTGAGTTATATCAGTGCAAACCTTAACCCTAAATCCAAAGTAACTCAATACTATGTACTCCACAGTTGCACAGGTGTAACTGAGATGTCCTTAAATATCACACCAAAAACTCAGAATACTAATGTGCCCCTCCATCTATGCAAAGCCATGCGCTCTCAGGTGAGAGCCGTAATAATGAGCTGTAGTCGTTTGTGATGTCACCAGATAGCCTCCACTCCATGCAATTAAATCCAATTTGTTTATTTCATTATATTGCAGTGATCTGGGTCTGGTTCTGAAATTTCAAAAATTTTAAACTAGCAAAAATATTTCTGTCTTAAACCAAATATGACAGAGGTGTTTGAAACTATTAAAATAGAGGCTACTGTAACCTTCGGGTGGGCTAAAATTAATTAAATTGCCCTTCTCCAGTGCCTCACAGAAATACACCCCAATCCCTGTGGAGAAAGCAGCTGGAGACCCAGGATCCAGTCTGTACGGGACTCAAGGCAAAGATTGTTCAAAGCAGATAAAAACAAAGAAAGAAAAGTAATGAGTTTTATTAAACATTAACTTTATAAATCATATGATTTAAGAAACAAAAGAATGACTACCATATAAATCTATAACAAGATGTGGCTAATTTTGGGAACTCACATTTACTATTTCACAATACATATAAACAAGAAAAAATGAATTTAAACAGAGCAGCCCCTCAGAAACACTAGCTACTCAACTTTCCCAAAGTTCTGGTGGAGTTCACCTGGCTCTCAGTGATGGTCTCTGTATGCTAAGCTCAAAGGCTTGAGGAGGAAGAAGCAGCTCCTTGCTCTTTGTCTGCTGGAATCTTCCAGGCAAACCCCTGCTCTTCAGTCAGCTTGCTGTTTAGGCACCACTCATTTATATAGAGAGAGATATATAGAAAGAAACCCTGAAGCAAAAGAAAACATACAACTCTGAGAATTACAAAGTATAATTAACTCTTCCCCCTTATTACATTAAAGAACTGTTCATTCCTCCCAGTATTTAATACAACTCAAAGTATCCAATTAAAAGAAACCCCCCCTCTTCTTCCAATGGTCCCTTTACTGCACCCAGTGCCCCAGACTGCCCTGCTGGAGGGTTAGCAATATCACTGACCTGAAGCAAAATGCTTCAGAGTGGGGAAAACAGCCTGCTGTCTGCTCCTGGATCCCTTCTCCCTGTGCACAGAGCACGTGGGCTCCTCTCAATCCAACCACCCTGGCTGCTGGCTCTCAGGCATCTCACTCCAGGAGCAAGCAGCAGGGAACCTGTGGAGCATGCTCAGAGCTGCCACTCCACAGACCAGAAATTTCTGGCTCTAAGCAGCTAAATCTGCCTAGCAAAACTGACCCAACAGATCTCTTAAAAGGAAACTCTCCATTTACACTAATGGGTTACACTACCAGAGGAAAGTAGACTGATTACAATGGAAACCAACAGCGTTAAGATTCCCAAAATATGTTGTGTCTGAATGCAATTTTAACAA
Source organism: Pelusios castaneus (assembly GCA_007922175.1). Classification (NCBI taxonomy): domain Eukaryota; kingdom Metazoa; phylum Chordata; order Testudines; family Pelomedusidae; genus Pelusios; species Pelusios castaneus. The sequence continues at coordinate 7,938,540 of ML685816.1, read as the reverse complement.
GAAGGATAGTTTACAAAATGCAGCCACTGGAGTTTTTTCAAATGTTTTTCAAAGATACCTAGAGTAATAAACAGATGTCTTTTTGTCATATGTTATTAGAAACAGGAAGAGATCAAATAAATGCTATGATATTCACAAAATTTCTGTTCTGCAACTGGTATACTTACTGATTAGCCTACATCTGTCCACATATCCTATGAGAGGATATTTTTAATGCTTATAATAACATTTCCTTTCATAAAGAATAACTAAACATTGATATAGAAATGTAAAATGAATACAAACAGCTACTTATATGTCCACAAAAATCTAAAGGCTTTATGCCTCACTTACAGTTACTCCTCCTCTACGTTAAAAGGGCCAGTTTCTAACCTCACATACACAGAAGCAACTTCCATGGAGCAATATGAGTGGTGTGCTCCTATCTGCTGGCAGAATTTGGTGCTTTTCGACTATGTCTTTGTATGGGTGCCTTCCAAAGAGTATCAGTTTGAGCCACAGGACCGTGGAATCATTTTGGTCTTAGGAACACAGTACTCCAAATAAGACTGTAATACATCACACACTCAAATGTATGTTAAACAAATAATTACATTTGCAAAGTCAAGCACTCAACAGTAGGAAACATCAAAATGAAAGTTGACTGGGCAACATTAATATTGGCGTTATGACACTGTTTAATTACATGTTCTTTCTCTCTCTTTCACACACACACACACACACACACACACACACACACACACAGGTTCCCAGTCCTACTTTTTCCCCAGGCTCCTCACCCCAATCTCCTCCCTCTGACCCCTATCCTTTCCACCCTTACTCCTTCCCAGCCCCATGGGTCCAGCTCTTCTCTGGGCAGTCATTCCATTTTCTCCTCTTCCTCCATGATGCCAGCATGCCACCAAAGGGAACACTGAGAGTACAGGAGAAATTGTCTCCCTGCTCTTGCTTGTGATGCCTGATGTGACCATCTTAGTGATCAGAAGCAATCAGGAATGATAATGCATTCTATGTCTAGTCAATCAACATTAAGCCATGTGTCTTTCCTAACCCATCCAATATATGCGTGTGTAACCTTCGGGTGGGCTAAAATTCATTCAGTTGCCCTTCTCCCAAAATCACTCCCCCAAATCACCACTCCCCCAAATCAATCCCAATTCCTGTGGGAAAAGCAGCTGGAGACCCAGGATCCAGTCTGTATGGGACTCACAGCGAAGCTTGCCCAGAGCTACACTCCCACATTAAAATACTACTACAGTAAACATAACAATGAACTTTATTAACTACTAACTAAATGAACCTTATCTTAAGAAAACAAAATACAATTAACCACGAACAATCCCTACAGAAAACCCCACAGGAAAGATACCCAAGAGTCCCAAAGTCTGTGTGGAGTTCACCCAACTCTCAGCTACAGTCTCTGTTCCAGTGTAGAAGCTTGAGTGGCAAGAAATCGCTGTCCTCTTCTTCCTTTGCTGGAATCCTCTGTAGCATTCCATGCAGGCTTTTTCTTCTCCTTTGCAACCAGCCCTCAGTCCCATATGCATGTCTGCAAGGTCTGTTGCAAATGACTCCATTACAGGGAGAAAACATCTTGTTCACTCCTGGCTCAGCTTCTCTCCAGAAAACTGAGCACATGGTCTCCTTTCAAGGCAGCTCTAGCCTGCTGTCTGCACAGACTGCTGCTCTCATGCCATCTCACTGACAACATCACATCACACCAGCAGGGTACACTGTGGAGCATGCGCAAAATGCTACCACTCCCTGCTTCTGGAAGTTTCTAGTTGTGGGTTGCTAATCTGCCCAGCAACAGTAACCCACCCTCAGTAGGTCTCTCAAAGAGAGGCATATGGGTTACACGTGCAAACTTCAGTTTAATCATTTTTGCAGTCCATTCTATTTCCATATTGTTATATCTCTCTTCTAATTGATTTATTCCTTATCATGCTTGCTAACCAGGCCTTTCACCCCTGTCTCAGTATAGCGACTCTCCTTTTTTTCCCAGTATAGAGACTTTTTCATAGCACATTTTGTGCATTCGTTATAGACTCATAGAATCATAGGGCTGGAAGGGACCTCATGAGATCATCTAGTCCAACCCCCTGCTAAAAGCGGGACCACTCCCCCAAATCATCCCAGCCAGGGTTTTGTCTAACCAGATCTTAAATATCTCCAAAGATGGAAATTCCACCACCTCCCTAGGTAACCCATTCCAATGCTTCACCACCATCCTAGTGAGAAAGCTTTTCCTAATATCCAACCTTGACCTCCCCAGCTGTAATTTGAAACCATTGCTCCTTGTTCTGTCCTCTGTTACCACCGAGAACAGCCTAGCTCCCTCCTCTTTGGAGCAACCCTTCAAGTAGTTAAAGGTTGCTATCAAATCCCCCCTCAGTCTTTTCTTCTGCAGACTAAATAAGCCTACTTCCATCAGTCTCTACTTGTAAGTCATGTGCCCCAGTCCCCTAATCATTTTTGTTGCCCTCCGCTGGACTCTTTCTAATTTGTCAACATCCTTTCTGTAGTGGGGAGCCCAAAACTGGACACAGTATTCCAGATGCGGCCTCACCAGTGTCAAATAGAGGGGATTTATCACATCCCTCGATCTGCTGGCAACACTCCTACTGATGCAGCCCAATTGGCCTTTTTGGCAACAAGAGCACACTGTTGACTCATATCCAGCTTCCCATCCACCATAACCCCCAGGGCCTTTTCTACAGTGCTGCTACTTAGCCGATCAGTCCCCAGCCTGTTGCATTGCATGGGATTTTTCCGTCCTAAGTGCAGGACTTTGCACTTGTCCTTGTTGAACCTCATAAGGTTCCTTTTGGCCCAGTTTTCCAATTTTTCCAAGTCTCCCTGGATCCTGTCGCTGCCCTCCAGCGTGTCTACCATTCCCCCCAGCTTGGTGTCATCCACAAACTTACTAAGCACGCAATCTATCCCATCATCAAGATCATTAATGAAGATGTTGAACAGAACTGGCCCCAGGACCGACCCCTGGGGCACTCCACTCATTATTGGTTGCCAACTAGACATCGAGCCATTGATTCCTACCCGCTGAGCCCGTTGATCTAGCCAGTTTTCTATCCACCTTACGGTCTACTCATCCAACCCATATTTCCTTAACTTGCCGATGTAAATGCTGTGGGAAACCGTTTCAAAAGCCTTGCTAAAGTCAAGGTATACCACGTCAATGGCTCTTCTCGCAGCCGCAAATCCAGTCATCTCATCATAGAAGGCAAACAGGTTGGTCAGGCACGATTTGCCTTTGGTGAATCCATGCTGACTGTTCCTGATCACTCTATTTTCCTCCAGGTGTTTCAGGATGGATTCTTTGAGGACCTGCTCCCTGATTTTTCCAGGGATTGAGGTGAGGCTGACCAGTCTGTAGTTCCCCAGATCCTCCTTTTTCCCTTTCTTGAAGATAGGTACTATATTTGCCTTTTTCCAATCCTCTGTTCGCCACAAATTTTCAAAGATAATGGCCAGTGGCTCTGCAATGTTGATATCTTCCTCTTATTGGTGTAATAGTCTCCAAATCAATACATTCTAGATACAAAACATCACCTTTGTCTTACACAACACTATTGAGCAAGTTTACATAAGAACATATTTGCTAGGCAAACACTCATATCAAAAATTTCCAAAGGGGTGGCTGTGTTAGTTTAGTTCAGCAAAACAAACAAGGAATCCTGGGGCACTTTTAAAGACTAACAAACTTATTTATCGCATGAGCTTTCGTGGGAGAAAATCACACCTTGTCAGACGCTTGAAGATGGGGAATTTTTCCCACGAAAGCTCATTCGATAAATAAATTTGTTAGTCTTTAAAAGTGCCCCAGAACTCCTTGTTTGTTTTAAATCATGTCAAAGACTAGGCCAAAGCCAGTAAGCTTAGTGTAACCATAACCGTGGCCTGTCCAACCTCGTTCACTACAGATGTTCCATGTTTATGACAGTTCCAACAAGCTGTGAGGACTGGGACCATATTCAGTGCAGATGGGCCTTTTGGAGAATTTAACTGCCAAAGTTGTAATAAGTCTGTACTGAGCATGTGAGAACTGAGATGTTTCAAAGGCTTTTAACTTAGCCAGAAATTCATGAGGATGGGAAAAGGTATATCTCTGAAACAAAGGCCATCTGCTGCCAAATTTCATATCCCTAGTCCAAAACACAGGGGCAGTACAACTTCGCAATGAAACAATTACATGAATCTTGTTAACACAGGCAAAAATGACATATTTTTCCCTAACCTAATTCTTCAAAACAGCTAAACTATTTTTGCTGAAATTTTCCAGAAAAATTCTGTTTAAGGCATCCACCAGCATAAGAAACTTCAACCTGAATGGTTAAAGTTTGGCAAAGTTATAAGCTACTGAAAAAAAGTCATATAGTCAAAAGCATTGGGCAAACTTACATAGCACTGTCAATGATACCTATAATTCAGCGGCACCATATAAATGTATCATAGAACAGTGAAATATGAAAAAAAAATATGTAGGAGACATTTAAAAAAAATGGAAAGGAGTCTAATCCATATTTGTACCATGTATTAGGTATTAAGTCAATATTTAGGTGTATAGATAAGTAACTTGATTACCAAAAATGTGGAGAAACAGAGTCCTGTGGCATTGTTAAAGACAGAGGCTGCATCTACACTTGTAAATTAAGTCAATTTAAGGAAAATAAAGTCGACTTAATGAAAATTAAGTCAACTTTATTAAACCTAGTTTTAGGTCGACTTTATTAAACCTAGTTTTAAGTCGACTAAGGGCTTAAGTCGACTCCCTAGAGTCGACTAAAGCCAGTATAGACATCGGGTAGCCCTAAATCGACTTAGGGCTACCCCAGGACTACACCAATGCCCTCATTGCCGGGGATGGCATGGGAGGAGCCTGGCATGCCCCCACACAGGGCAGGGCACCCTGCCCCTATGCCCTGCCAGGGTCCCTGTCCCCTTTTCCCCCATTGTACCTAGGTACAATGGGGCAAAGGTTGAGCCCCCTGGCACTGGGCAAGGGGTGCCCCCCCTGCCCCTGCGGACCTGCCCTAGGTCCCCCTAACCCCTAGAAGTCGACCTAGGCATCCAGTGTGGATGCTCTAGGTCGACTTTATAAGTTGCCCTCAAAGTCGACTTAAAATTTAGGTGTAGACTCACTAAGTCGACTTAACTTAGTTAAAGTCGACCTAAATTTTCAAGTGTAGACATAGCCTAACAGATTTACTTATCACATGAGCTTTCGTGGGAGAAATCCCACTTCGTCAGACACTTTGAATGTGGAGCAACCATGGAGTTCATATTGACTTCAGTAGAAGCTGCTGGGTTCTCAGCACTCTTGAAAATCAGGCCATTTATCTAGGCACCTAAATATTGACTTACAGCCTAATTGAATGCCCACTGAAATTGGATGGAAGGATTCCCACATACTTCAGTGAGTGTGGGATCATGCTTTATGTTAACTTTAGACATGCATTTCTGAAAACTTAGCTGATCAGAGTTAGAGTGTTTTTTTTCCGTCTTCAGTGTAATCTTAACATGAACTAGTCCAACAGTTAAAACGGAACAGAATATTCTATGGTTAGGAATAGGGCTGTCTAAAATTCAAAAAAAAATTATTCTGAACTGGAACAAAACCAAGAAAATTAGAAATTCCCCTCCTCCCCCAAAAAAATTTTATAAAACATTTTTCCAGTCATTCAAAATATTTTATTCTGTTGAAACATTTTGTTCTGTTTTTTTTAATTGTATTTTATTTGATAGTGTACTATAATTTAATTGAAAATTGAATAAATTTCTAAAAAAAAAAATCAAAATGGTCCATTCAGATGAAGTTGAAATGTTCTCTTTTGATTGTATCAAAACGTATTTTTTTCATTTTTTTTCCTAAATGAAATTTAATAAAAATCAAATGGAAAGTTTCAAATTCAATGAAATAGTATTTCCTGACAAAAAATCATTCTGCTGGGAACTTTTTATGCCGCTCTAGTTAGGAACGTTAAACTAGATTAACAGGTAGCTGAGAAGAAGGATTAGGTCAGATGAAAATCAGGGGGCTGGAAATTGTACAGATTATAGTGTGTAACCCATATGTACTAAGACTTTTTAGACAGAATTTGAATTTCTCCAAGGGCCCTCAATTGCTCAGCCATCAAATGAGCGATTATGTGGTTGTGTGCATAAAGCTGTATGTGGCTTTCTACAGTTACAAGTTAGTTAATTGCCTTTATTGCCATTATATTAATTTAAATGTTCTGGAACAAGCATGAGACCATGGTGGAGCTTGTGCAATCAGTTTTAAGCAAAGCTCTTAAAAAATCTGCAATCCGGATTGTCACTACATTTTCAACAGAAGCAGTGGTTGCACCTAACAAAAAAACTCAACATTTTCCTCTGATGCAGCGGAATTATAGCTGTGCCTATTTTCCAAATGGTGAAATCGTCTGTCAGCATTCCCATTGCAAACCTCTATTTTCTGGGGTTTATACTTTGTCAACCATAAAAATTCACTGAGGCAGAAACTTGATATGCAAGAACCCTCTGAATGTGTTTCTTTTCTTCCTGTGACAGGAGAGAACTTATCAAATTAATTTCAAATAATTTTGGCAATTTTTAAATTGTAAGAGTGACAAAAAATAAGACTTTGGTGGATGCAGATGTTTTATGGGATTCTGCGCTCCTCCAGTTCATTGATGGCTTTGCCTTTTTCATTTAATGTTGTGACCAAGTTTATCATAGGGACTAATTGTTATTTTAAAGTTTTAAAAATAAAGTAAAAAATGGCTGAGTAATTTTACTGGTAAAAGCAAATTGCAGTGTAAAGAGGCTGTCTTTCTGGGTATTAATGGGATATGAAAAATTTCACCTGCATAAAATGTGGCCAAGGTACAAAGTTTCTGAAATGATTGCACCTGACAGCTGTTTGACTTGGAGACAGTCTCAGTCCATTTCCTGGTGAACAGGTGCCTGACCGCAGAATGTTCTCTAATCACTGACTCCCCAGCTGGTATTCTCAGCAGACAAGGACAAGGAATTAGGTATGAGAGGCTGAAATTCACCTCCCTTCACTCTCAACCCAAAGTCCAATACCTGTGATTTGTGCAGGGAAGCTAATGTTGCAGGTGGCAGATATAAAATCTCTCCCACATTCCAGCTCCATTCACACCATTCTCCAAATTAGTATAGAGGCTGAGACCTCTGCATATCTCTTCCAGAGAGCTTGTGACTACTGGATCCATGTAATCAAGGATCCGTTGGCCATATTTCTGTCCGGTCCTTGCCCAGTTTCCATGTTCCCAGCTGGAGTTGACATAAAACCTACTTCCACCATGTGTAGAGGATACAGAATTTGCCTGCATGTCTGTTATGCTGCTGCCCACTCTCCATGCAGTGAATTAACGGCAGATCTGCAGTGGGACTTCCTATCCCATATGTTGCTAGATATCTTTAACCCATAGAGACCTGACTCTCTCTCATCAGGGTAATCCCTCCACGTCAGCATTCGAGCACATTTACTGAGCAGTGCTAAAGATCTTGCACAGTGGCTATCTGTTCCATGCCTGTATTTAAAAAAGATCTTCTATCTGTCAGTCAGGACTGTGTGTCCAGGTGCTGTGTCTGACCGCTGTCGGTCTTAGCAATGTCATTGACTATTGCAAAGAAAACACTGACTAGTGGGCTCAGGACCTTTGGGGTAATTGAAGGAGGAATTCGTGTTCAGTCATTTCGATATAGGAAAAAGTGCATTAATAAAATATCTTTGATGTCTAGCCCTCTTTTTTACAATGTTGAAAAATTCCCATCTTAAACTTGCCAGAGCCTAAAGACCATGACTTGTGGGGTTACAATAACAAAGGTTTGTCTCGTGTTCAAGTCACTTAGCCAGAACTATAGCCTGATCTATGGACTATGTATTAATTATATTGATTCGAATACCCAGTTATCATTCTGAAGTTTAACAGGTTCCTGTCCCAGGATCAGGTGTAGGTCCTGGAACTAAGACTACAAAGGGTGCTTCTGTACCTCGTAACTTGAAGTGGTTTCCCTTATATACAGGGTTTATAGCTTGGTTCAATGGCTCTCAGCCTCCCCATGATAAAAATTGTTCCAGCGCCCCTGAGATCACCCAGTGTCATCAAAATTACTGTTCATTTGGGAACCCTGATGGCATGATTGCAACATTCAAACTGCTTTAGTTGTAATACGTTATTAATACCTTTAGCAAAGTCACAAACGTTCTAGCCCACAAACATTCTAGAGATAATATAGAGTGTCCATTTCAACATTCATATACTCACAGTGTCCTTTGCAGATCTGCCTAAAATGGTAGCCATTATCTTCCTTATCACCACTAGTGGCCATCCTCCTGGCACCTCACAAGGGCTACAGATCTCTCTTCCTGCCCCAGAGGCTAGGAATACAACTTTTATAATATATTACGCTGACACCACTATGCCTAATGCATACTCACTAGGGGTTTCTCCCCTCTTCATTATTTGTATTTGGTCACCCTATTAAATGTTCAGGTGCCCCTTCTCCTGTAGAATAGTATATTAATGATCTCAGCTTATTATCAGATACATCAATGCATTGCCAGGGCATTCTTGTGGTCAAACATCTGTAGATGTTCCTCTCCTAAAATAGTCAAATGGTCACCTGATGTTGGTAGGTACAAACCTGCCCTTTACACACACCATTCTCATTTCCACGAAAATTAGGGTGGCTGTTGTTGGGATATTTGTCTGCACCAAAGTTCATATAGACCTCAAACCCTATGCTAGCTGGTGAAGCCAATGTCTTAGACGAGAAAGACCTGTATGTTCTTTGTGTTACCACTAAATAATATAAATGCTAAAGCTAGCTCTATGGTCTACAAGATTCAGGTGTTTTATAGTCAGTTCCCTGCTCTGCCACAGCAGATATTTGTCACGTCACTTAATCACTCTGGCTCCGTCTATACTTGTAAATTAAGTTGACTTAAGCTTGCTTAAGTCGACTTAATTTACCCTGCGTCTACACTACAGTTTGCTTAAGTCGACTTAAGCAAGTTGCTTAAGTCGACTTAAGGAAAATAAAGTCGACTTGATGAAAATTAAGTCGACTTTATTAAACCTCGTTTTAATTCGACTTAGGGCTTAAGTCAACTTTTTCAAGTCGACTTAAGCCAGTGTAGACCTGGAGTAGCCCTAAGTCGACTTAGGGCTACTCCAGGACTCCCCCACTGCCCTCCCTGCCGGGGGGGGGGCACAGGGGGAGCCTGGCATTTTCCCCCCACAGGGCAGGGCAGAGCCCTGCCCACCCTGCCCCTATGCCCTGCCAGGGTCCCTGTCTCCCTTTGCCCCATTGTACCAAGGTACAATGGGGCAAAGGCTGAGCCCCCTGGCACTGGGCAAGGGGTGCCCTCCCTGCCCCTGTGGACCTGCCCTAGGTCTCCCTAACCCCTAGAAGTCGACCGAGGCATCCAGTGTGGATGCTCTAGGTCGACTTTGTAAGTTCCCCCCAAAGTTGACTTTAAATTTAGGTGTAGATGCACTAAGTCGACCTAAATTTATAAGTGTAGACATAGCCTCCGTGCCTTAGTTTCCCCTGCTGTACATTAAATAAAAATTAATAGATTAGTAGCACATCCCTCCTTTGGGAGAATCAGTTCATTAATATCTGTGAGGTGCCCAGATACCACCATGACAGGAGGGTGAGGGCATGTAAGTAGATAAACAGGTATGTTAGAACCTACCAACTGGCAATTTCCACATTAAAAGGAAGGTACAATAATGCAGCAGGGCCCAATACAGGTCTTTCTAATCTTCATATGTAGTAATACAGATCTTTCCCTCTCCTCCTTTCAGTTCCCTTGGAATTCAGACAGTTTGTGCATTAACAGGATCCTTTTACCATCTTTTGAACAACCGAATAATAGACACAAGTTGACAAATAGACTTTTCTGAGTTGCTACATCTGAGACACCTCATAAAACCTTCACATCTGAGTTTACCTCAAGGGCATCACATACTTTGCAATGTAGATAAGTTATCACAGCTGTCTTTTGCTGAGCTCGGTGGAATGACTGTTTCATAAATCTGAAAGCAGACCAAACATGCAATAATGAATAAAAGAACAGATGTAACTAACATAAGGATAAATATATGGGAAATGTAGTACTAATGTATGTGAATATGAAATTGAATAAAATTAGCCTATATTTTTGCCAGGCAAATAGTCTGTTGGAGAGCTAACCTTTGCTCCCAGTGCGTATATCTTCTTCAGCAGCAATGGGCTGCTATTTAATAAAACTGCTCTGTTCAACTGACAGTCTCTCTTAATTAAAAACCGAGCCATGGAAAGGGGGAATAGACTCACTAGACAGTATTCACGTCAGGATTAGGAACAAGAAGGAAGACACTTGGTATCTTGATGGGAGGAGGGACATGTTCATACTAGATGCTACTATACTTCTGTGGTATAGCTGATGTTGGAAGGTAGAGGTGGGAAAAAATTGTAAAATAATCTAATCCAGTGGTACTCAACCAAAGGTATGCCTACCTTGGGGGTATGCAGAGGTCTTCCAGGGGGTAAATCAATTCCTCTAGAGCATAGCCTAGTTTTACAACAGGCTATATAAACAGCCATAACAAAGTCAGTACAAACTAAAATTTCATAGCAATGATGACTTGTTTACACTGCGCTATATACTGAAATGTAAGTACAATATTTATATTCCAATTGATTTATTTTATAATTACATGGTAAAAATGAGACAGTAAGCAATTTTTCAGTAATAGGGTGCCGTGACACTTTTGTATTTTTATGTCTGATTTTTAAGCAAGTAATTTTTAAGAGAGCCGAAACTTGGGGGAACATGAGACAAATCAGACTCCTAAAAGGGGTACAGTAGTCTGGAAAGGTAGAGAGCCACTGATCTAATGCCCTGCCCATTCCACTGTCCACATATATTCTGTTCTGGGAAGCTGTATCCTTTTAAAGTCCCTGTTCCTAGGTTTTGAGGCTTTCAGTGCATTGTATCAGGCGTTTGCTCAGATTTTCATAAACTAGTAGAAGATAAATGGTTCCTGCTCTACCCCATTTCTGGGTGTGTCCTGGTTCAACAGGACCCTCCACTAAAATGCCATTCTATTTTGCAAAGTGATCAGATAAAGAAGCCAAGGATAGTTATGAAAAGAAGTATGAATTTGACTGGAAAAACAGTGGGAGTCTAATGGAGAGATTCTCAAAGAGAAAAGGGATGTGGACAACACCAGAAAGGGAAGATGGGGTTTAGTAGTATCAGTTTAGAAGGACTGAGAGTAAATAAGATGAATAGCAGAGTGTCCAGACCAGGCTGGTGATAATGAGACATGATCACACATGAGCTTAATGGTAGGGAAGGAACAGGCAGTATTTAGATGTAGTGTAAAGGAAGAGCTGACAGGATTTGTTGCCTGTTGAAAGAGAGAGAGGAAGAGAGAGAGTGCGTTGGCTATTTTGAACCTGACTGCCAGAGAGCATAAATGAATTTCCAAAGGGGATGGAGACGTTGGAGTAGGAAATGAGATTCTGCATCATTGAGTCTCTGCTGATGTTGGAAAGACAAAGAATTAAACTCATAAATTCAATAGCGTTGTTGTGATAGTAAAAACATGCCATGCTCTTCACTTTTATACCTGTATAATCAGTGATGGTCATGGGATTTGGGGACTGTTCAAAACTTCCTGCTCATAAATCAGTCACTGCCTTTGAAAAGTAGCCCCTTTGGTTCTGTCTTGTGTACAGAATAGGCAGAATTGAAGAAATGGCATGAATGTGGTGCTCATAATGTTATATGAGTATTTCTAGAAACTTGCTGCTCGTTCTGCTTCATAATGATGTTGAAAGGGGTTAAATTCACCCCCCAGCTATCCAGCAAAAAGCGATTGCATTTTACCAGCTCTTCATCCACCCAAGAGGCCAGTGTCTAAGGCTGTGTACACACTACAGACTTGTCCTGCAATAAAGTTGTTGTGTGACAAGCAAGCGTTATAACTATAATGCTTTCCCCCATCCACACAGCACTCCTTGAAACAAAAAGGAGCATTCATATGCTCCTTTGAATTTTCATTACAAGGAGCAGTGCATAGTGGGCATCTATCCCACCATGCACTGCTGCAGCCAGCCTTTGGGCTGACAGCGGGGCTGCTTCCACCCCTCCTTCCCCCACAGGGCTGTAGGGCAGCCCGGGGAGGGGTGTTCCCTAGGACTGCCCTGCCCCGCTGGAGCCCCACTGGGGAGGGGCTGTTCCCCCAGGAACGGGGCTCAAGACACAGGTGGCAGCAGAGCCCCAGCCCTGAGGAAGCTCTGTGGCAGCTGGGCTTCCAGGGCCAGGGCTCCGAAGCTGCCGGCGGCTTGATCCCCATTCCCACGGGGCCACGCTCTCGGCAGCTGGAGCCCCGTCCCCGGGCAGGTGACTCCCAATTCAGGAGCCCCCAGCCTGGGCGACAGGCAGCTTGGCTCAAGCCACAAAACCATGGACAGCTTCAGCCCTGCTGCCTGCCACCCGGGCTTAGGGGCTCCCACTCAGGAGCCGCAAGCCCAGGTGGCCAGTCCCCAGGAGCCACCAGGGTTCCAGGTGGCTCCTGCAGCAGTGGAGCTCCTGTGGCGGGAGCTCCGCTACTTGTCAATTTCTAGAGCAGTGAAGTTGACAAGTCTGAGAGCTCCGGTGTCCCAGAGTGGCCTCGATTGGCACTCTGGGACCTTTCCGGAGGCTGTCAAAAGCACAAAGAGCGTACACACTGGCTCTACCACGGAACAGCTGTTCCATGGTAAGCCTAACCACGCTTGTTTATGTGGTTTACCTGCGGCGCAGCAAGAGGGCTGTTGCCATGCAACAAGCAACATTGTAGTGTGTACGCTCACAGCCTTATCGTGCAATGCCTCCAAATTGTTGATAGGCCAGTAATAAAAACCAAACACATGCGATGATACTACTGGGGAAAGGAGGGAATGATGACTCTGTTGCTATAAATGACTTTTAATGCCACTAGTTCCTAACTAATAGATATTTGGCCTATTCCGTTATATATGGTGCAGGAAGAGACTGTTTGGGGGAAGAATTTTAAAGAATGGTGAAAAATATAGCCACATTATTGTTTTTTAAACCTTTAAAAACTCAGCTGATTGTGGTCACCAATTTAGTTCCTTTTCCAGCAGATCACAGGGCATGAGACAATAAATACTGGCGCTCGGCAAAAATTATTTACCAAAATGTTTTTTAGTGAAAAAGGCACATTGAAATTGACTTACACATTTTGTAAATTCATCCAATTGTTTTGGTTGAAAAAAAATCTGAAAACAATAAAAACTTTCATTTTGATGTTTTTCAAATCAAAATGTTTCAATTTTTCTATTTGAAACAACGTTTTGATTAAATTTCCTTCAATTATATATATGAAAAAATTTTCAACCAAATCAAAATGAAAACATTTCATTCAACCCAAAATATTATTTTCCCTGATTTCTTGATTCACTGAAAATTTAATTTTTTGGTTCATTTGTATTTTTGACTAAGATTTCCCCAGCCCTTACTGTCATGAAGAATCCTGTGCATAAATTCCTTGCTTAGCTGCTGCCCTCCACAGCAGAGGTGGCATCCTGTGTCCAGTCAGGTATGTATATGGAGTCAATCCTGCAAATTCTTATTTTCAAACATTATGCCCACTACTACGAGAAATGCCACCAGTTATCAAGACTACTTGTAATAGTAAGCACTAAGCATGATAGGAGTGTTTGCAAGATGGCTTGTGAAGTGAAATTAGATTATTCAAGCTGTCAGGCACTTAGTAAGTGTAATCTATCATTATTATTATTTATACTTTCATTGTGAAACAGACCTCTTCCCCCACCTACTTTTAGCACCAAATTAATGCTAGCGTGCTAACAACTATCTTGTTTCCTATCGGTGCGTACTGAACCGTTTTTCAGTGTTTTACTAATTTAGTCCTTTAGGAAGGAAATGTATGACAGAGTCGTCTGTCACCTACCATGCCTGTTTCATTAAAGAATGGCAATGCAGATGAGCCAGATGTGTTCAAAATACAAAAGAGAAACATATTTATCTTCTGCGTCAGCTTTCAAAATTGTGGCCTTTTCTGAAGCAAGCCAGAGGCAAGAATTGTGCAATCTTTTAGACTACCGGTAAATTGTCAAACAATTATAAGCAAATGCTTTGGATCTGGAAACAGTGGTTATGGGTATTGTACATGTCACAGTTCAGGGCAACTACACCTGTATTCCCTCATGTGGTCAGCAAAGCACCCACAATTAGGCTTGTGTCTTTTTAGCCATCATTCTCCTGGGCTTTCCCAGGCTGTACAGTTTCCTGCCTACGCTGAGTTCCCCAGCAAGTCAGAATGCATAAGCAGGCCTGCTTTACTATTTATTTGGAGGTTATAAATAATTATAAACTACAACACAGCTTTTTCCTAAGCAAGCACATTTATTTTTAAGTTGAAAGCATTGCAGAGAAAACATATTAAAACATACCAGCTGTGACCTACCATGACTTTCATGCTTTGCCTCTGTTAGTACAACCTAACATTGTCTTTCCTTCTTTTGCAATAGTATCAAATTGTTGACTCACATTGAATATGTGATATGCAACATCTCCCAGATCCTTCTAAGTAATGCTGCTGCCAATCTAGTTATCTCCCTGAACTGCCCTGAACTCTATTTGTGTATTTTTTCCCTAAGTGCAGCACCTTACATTTGTCTTTAATTAATTTCATTTTGTTTTCTATAGCCCAGTTCTCCAGTTTACCAAGATCCCTTTGAATTTTAGCTCTTTTGTCCAAAGTGTTTGCAACCCCCTCTAGTTTTGTGTCATCTTGCAAATTTGATCATTATGTGTTCTATTCCACCATCCAGTTCATTAATAAAGATGTTAAATAGCATCGAACCCTGAAGAGATGTCCCTGAAATATCATTTGATCCCTCCTTCCACTCTGACATCATTCCATTAATAGCTACTGTTTGTTTGCAGTTGCTTAACCAATTATGTATCCACTTAATGGTAGTTCTGGCAAGCCACATTTCTCTGAATGTCACGTGGGACTCTATCAAAAGCCTTGCCAAAGTCCAGATTTATTAGGTCCTCCGCATTCCTCCCATCCACAAAACCAGTTATCCTGTCAAAGAAAAAATCACTGATTATGGACATCTGTTCCTTGAGACAAGTCATGTGCAGCAATTATTTGTAAAAGTATCAAGATTAGTGACAGCTGTGAGCCATCAGGACTTCAATGAAAACACCCTGGACTTTGGATAATAGCGGTATGATACATCTTTGGCCCTATCGTTCTTTTTGGTGTGTGCCACATGTTTAAGAAAAAATATGCAAGGTGCCCTATTCCCAGTGAAGAACAGAACTGAATGAACAGAAATTCAATGCAATTGGGCTCTCTTTGAAAGTATTAGTAGTGTACGTATAAAGCAAGCACTATCAGAAGAGGAGGAAGTAGTCTTTGAAGAAGACACGTGGCCAGGCTGAAAGAGCCTGTGTCATTCTGTCCCTTTCCTTGCTCCAGTTGCATTGCATGTCAAAAGCACACAAGCGATGCAGAAACTTTATGCCTCTCGTCCCGTCACATCTCTTTGCTGTGTCCTTACAGGACTGCAGAATTAAAGGGATAGGTGAATACTGAGTGCAGACAGCTGCAGGAGAGTCTGACAATAGGAATAAGGACACCATGGCCAAACAGGTGCAGCATTATTTTTATGCCTTTTATGCCCCCTCCCCCATCCTCACACGTAAGTCAGTATAATTGGAATATCCATGATCCTCCTAATGGTATTCAAGACACAGGGTGTGATCTGTACCAGGAACTATAAACTACATACATGAAAAAGACTTATACAGTGACCTGTGGTGGCTAGGTGCAGATATCCAAAACTCGCCATCTGGACATCACAAACAATCACAGGGTACAAGTAAAATGAGCACAGCTGAGCTGGTCCATATGCATCAATAACGAAGATGCATCCAATTACACCTCCCTCTTCCTACCTGCCAAAAGCAAATAGGATGGCCCACAGAAAATAGGACTGAACCAGGGAACAACAGAATGGTGTGGCTGGGAGCCATCACAACTCCATCCACAGGGCACTTTCCTAGCTGATGATCAATGTCGGCAGTTGTCTCCTGCGTTTCCATTCACTATCACTGACCCACCTTCCCCTCCCTGCTGGCAAGCCTGAGGATATTTGCAGAATATTATCGGTAAAATAAGTAGGAAATATTTTTATTCACTTCAAATAAGGCATATATTGTTCCTTATCTTTGTATGGAACTCTATTTAATGTCACTTTCAAGAATTCAATAAAATGTTTCTGAATCAAACTCTCTACTAAAATAAAAAAATATATATTCTTTTTAACTAACAAGAAATTCTGCAGTTCATTCTTCAAATTAATCACATTCTGCTATCCAAGTACCCCGTATTGGCATAGCTGTCTGGCATTAACTATATTAAATAAATGTGCTGAATGTATTTAACTATTTACAATTTCTTCACAGTTTTATAGAATAATATAACAACCTTTTAGTTAAATATGAGCTGTTTGCCTTTGTAGTTAATGAACCAGAGACCATCTTTTTTTCTATTGTGAATTCAGATTTAACATATAGTGCAAAGTAATTGACTTGTAGCCCATCATTTATAGTGCATTAATTATACCTTTCATCTTTTCAAGATGTGTCTTTATGTGTGGCACTGAAGTCAGACAGACATGGACCTTCCATACTTCCATTTACGTTCTTTCTAAAAAAAACAAAAAATGAAGTGGGAAAGTGAAAAAAAGAAACTCCTTCAGGTACCTGCATGTGTCCAGCAGTGAGCAGGAACTTTCTGATCAGTGGAAAGTAAGGCCTGTGGAGTAATGAGTAGATGGCACACCCTGTCTTATACCCAGCTTTGAAATGTCCTCCCTCATCCTTTTCACGTTTAGGTCCACTTAGGGGTCTCCCCTGCTGCTTTTTAACAGCCCTGACCAGTTTTTCTACAGCTTGGATTTATTTACTTGGGAGCCAGTGTTCATTGTAAGTTACGTCCATATGCAGCTGCACAATGATCTTGTAACTATTATTCATGTCACATGGCTGGGTTGCAACTGGCACCCAGGTCCCACTCTGTGGGCTGGGCCCTCAATCTGCCAGAGCCAGGGTGACTCTTCTTGGCCCTAGGGACTGGGAAGCAGGACAACACCTGAGGTTTGCCAGCAGGAAGGGTTAAGAAATGGGGTGAGGGTTGGGGAAGGAGGGACATTGACTGATTATTCTCCAACTTGGAGGTGACACCTATAGTCATCTCAAAAAGGCCAGAAGAAGTTGACTCAGTTAAGGATGGGGAAAAATAGCCTTTAACTCGCCATGTCATGTCCCGTGTACGGTTTTCTCTCCATAATGAGACATGTACTTCCAGCAAATCATTCAGCCACTAGCTGTCTCTGGGTGAAGTACAAAGTTCCAGATAGCGTGTGGTCTCTAGTAAACAAGGAAAACAAAACTCAAATTCAAGATGGGTGGAAGCATCTTTACTTGTGTTTGTCGCTTGTTTCTTTAATAAAGGCCTTCTCCTGGAGGACTGTGATTCCTATATGCAAGCCCCTTTTAGTCCCTTTTCAGTATAATTTTGCCACATTCTCACAGTCCCAGTTCCCATTTAAAAAAAAAAAAAACCACTCTGAGTCCATTCTTTATTTTTTCTGTCTCTCTTCCATCCTCAATTCATCACCCAGATTACCAGTCTGTCTGAATTTTCAATATCTTTCTTTTCTTTTGTTCTTCTCCTTAGTTTGGCCTTCATTGCTTTTCTCTATATCAGTAAATTTTCTTGTCATTATATTCCTTAATGTAGAATTACAGACCAGCAGCTGAGGGTTTGTCTACAGAGCAGCCAGACCCCACAGCTGGTCTGTGCTAGCTGACTTGGGCTGTGGGGCTATTTCATTGCTGTACAGACTTCTGAGGTTGGCCTACAACCCAAGTTCTAGTATCCTGTGAGGTGAGAGGGCCTGAACCAGGAAATCTACAGAGCAATGAACCAACCGAAGCTTCCCCCACTCTCACTTTCTGTGCTATGCAGATGAGCCCTAAGAAGAGCGTTGCATGTAAAACCACGGAGAGCCATTGACTTCCTTAGTAGAAACTCCTATGGCTACCAAGAAAAGCTTTTAAGCATGAACCCAGCAGAAACTGATGCTATTGTATTCCTTAGGCTGCTCATAGCATAACTTAAATTAGTTGTGGAATGGGCATAGACTTCTCTATGCCTGTCAATTGTTTATTAGCTATGAAACTTAATTAGGACAACTTCCATGTCAACGTTGTTAAGCATGTCATTCCTGGTCATCGTAGTAGATGATGTGTGCTTCCCAGGGTCCCAAGCTGCTGCTCATGGCTTTCTCTGTATCAAATGCTCCAGCTTTCCAGCTCCCAAAACCTCCAGCTTCCACAAGTGACAACTTCTGCAGTGTGTTGTCAATACAATACTTTGAAGGCACAAGATAAACTTTAGGGGCAGCATAACATGAGTTAAATTTAGTACCAGATTAAGGAACACACTGCATTTGACATTATTCAGTTACGTATTTCATTCCATAAGAAACCTCCATTTTTATATTTAGCCAGAGCTGCCACTGCACTTGCAGCCTGTCGTGCAGCTATATGACAAAATGGAAGGCTGTGCTGAAGCATTTAGGTCTACCTAGCTATAAATACACATGCCCTTTTTCTTCCATCCCTCCCCTCTTTCTCTTTGGTTTCCCCTCTTTAGTGTCATTCCACATCTTCCCTGTCTTCTCTCTTCATTGGGTCCTGTCTGTAGTGATCCAGAAGAAACCGAGCCAAGTACAACCTGAAATTAAGCACTGGGGGGGGGGGGGAAAGTTGAGAGCCACCTCAGTGAAAGGGCCATTCCCATCATGAAGCCAAAGACCATGAGTATAAACTTCATTCAGCGGCTTCTCTGCTGTTTGGAAGCCTATCCAGAATCAGAATGGTTTCTGCTGCTACTGCATGGCTGGGAGGCCATGGTGGTGCAGAATGTTGGGAGGTGCAGATCATGGAAACAACAGAGCAAAGCATGGGTAGCAATCCAAGTGGGTTGGTCATCCCCTGAAAATGGACCTCATGGATGCTCAGGTCTCCAAGTACTTGGGAGTTTGCACCCTAGCACAGGGCCATCCAAGACACGGTACATTTGGATACGTGGGTTAAGTGCATGTCTGGCAAATAGGGAAGGTGTCATGCCTGGGATGAAAGGTCACAAGTAGAGCGCCCATCTGTCAAAGGCTTCTTGTATGCCATTGACTTCCAGATGGAATGTGCTGCAGTTCTATAACATAGACGATGTTTTTCCCCCTCACTATGGAAGCTGAAAGGCCGATCTAACGGACATAGGCCCAAGCTTGAAATGAGTCACACAAGAATCACTAATGTTATTGACTAGTGTCAGGTCTATGGACCAAATCCTGCAGGTCTTGACTTTGGTGGTGTTGCCTGAGCAAGGACTGCAGCACTTCACTCTGTCGCTGCCAGATTTGGCCTGTTTGTAGACGGCCGATATCAGCTACTGTCAGTGTTTGGCTATAGATATTGCTAACATTTTCTCTACACGAACCATGTCTACAGCATCTGAAAAGCCTGCTGTGACAGTAGCCATCTTCTGACTATATCCTGTTGACAGGACATCCACACGCTACATTTACAAAACCTCCAATTTGCCTTTGGAAAGGAACTGCGCACGCTAAAAACCATGAATAAGCACCGCTGAAAAGTGCAGCCACCTAACAGCCATTTTTTAGCTATTCCCCTACCTCCTGTCATCTTCTCAAGGGACAGTATTTTCATTGCGTTCCTATGGTAATTTAAATCGTGCTCAGGCTGACTGCATACATTTTAATTGTAAGTCAGATATGACTTGAATGCCATCACTTGCTGTGCAAATAACATCATTGGCCCAGCCACTGTGGCAGAAGAATAACACTTATGGAAGTGACTGTTATTTTCCCACCCCCTTGCTGTGCCCTCCTGGAAGTTATTGTGGGGGCTTGCTTTGACAGATGTGTTATAAATATAAAATGCATACACTAGCAGAAGCGTTGTGATTTGCTCTATGAAAATAATGCCATACTGTGCTTTCCAGAGACATTATAAACCACGGGACCAGTGCTTCACTGGTTTATTATAGACCAAGAATGCAGAGAAAAAACTTTTCTGTTCCTCCTTCCCCCTCCCATATAACCTGTTTTGAACACTATATAGGAAATACTAGCTTAGGGAGGGAAACTTAGGAGCTACGCCCACCAAGCTATATGCCTGGCTGAAATAAAAGGGATTTTGTTACCTTCAAGAAAAAAACAAGCCATTTTTTAATCTAGCTGTAGGTAAGAGGACGGTCTTACAGGAAAAGTATAGGCCTGGAGAGGTTAGTTTCCAGCTCAGCCCCAGGCTTCCCATGGGACCTTGGGTAGGTAATTTTATACCTAGACACCATTGGGGGGGTGGAGCTTTTTAAAAATGGGGCTATTAATGTGGCCTTTCACACACCCATTGGCTCTTTAGACTGGACTATAAGCTCTTTGAGGCAGAGGCTGTCTCTCAGTCTCTCTTTGTACCGTCCCCAGTGAAATGGGGCCCCGGTCCTGGTAGGTGCCTGCAGATGCTGCTATAGCTAAGCACTGGACCACGAATGGGTGAAATTCCACCACTGAGTATGTATTGCGTTTCCTAGGATAGCTGGGGGAGGGAGGCGGGAACCTGTGCAAGAGTCTTAAATGGGCCTCTAGCAAGATTCGGGGTGTAGGCGCCTCACTGAAACGCTGTAGACTCCAGGGGAGGTGGTGCCCCAAAAGTCACAGATGGAGACGCTGTCCTGTGGGCCCGCTCCAATCGAGAGCTCCAAAGCGGCCTTCTAGAAAAAACCCTGAGTCAGTGTGCACAATCTGCATGCACCACCTTCCACGGACCCTACCTTCCGCCCATAAGCATACACACCAGAGTGAATGGAGCTGCTTAGTGCCAGAAGTCAGGAGTAACACTGCAGTAGTAACCTCACCCATTTTGGAGGCATGTGCAAACAGAACCCAGCCCCTAATTGACGAATACCGTGCAGGAGTAAGCCGCACTCAGATTAGTTCTGGTCTGAGAAAAGCAACGCTCCACAGAACGCGTGTCAGGATGATAGATGAAGCCTCTTTTTTTTTTTTAAGCGTATATCTTAGAATGCAATTGGAAGATTGATTCTTTAGATGCTCATAGCATATGGGGTGCTTTGGAATGGGTTTGTGTATCATTAAGTGCAAAGTCATCGGCATCATGTTCACCTTGTGAGAATGCTGCTCATTTCAGAGGATGACAATGGTTATGAATAAACCTGAACTCTGGACCTGGAGAGCCCTGTAAATATGTATGCATCAGTGTTTAGAGAACACCTGTCCACTGTCCCATTGTGTATATGCTGTTTTAGATTGTTTTTAAGTTGTTGTTGACAGGAAAAAAGTATGTGTACAGCACCTGTCATTTATTAGAATAATTTTGATTTTATTCTTGCAGACTGATGGTATCCTCAGGAATTATTGTTTTGCATCTTTTAATCTTTTACTGTATCCTCTGGTGAATGATATTTCATGGGAAAATGTATTTATTCAGAACTTCATTTAGATTTAATAGAAAAATGACTCTTGCCATGGCAATGTGGAATACTCATTTTTCTCTCTGTGCTGACTTTCAGCATAGAAATGCCAGATGCCTCTGTTCTCTTTCGGCATTCTTTCCTTATCAGAAAAATTTGCTTGAGATTAATTTCCTCATCATGCCTTCTTTTAAAAGGACTGTTTTTCAATGCCACTAAAAGACAGTGCTGTGATAAATTCCTATTTCCAGTGTGCAGAACCCAGTGAAAGAGTCTATTCCACATTAGTAAAGTAATTCAATCCCAGTGGAGAGGGACAAAACAATATTTAGATACAGCTACACCAACCAATGTTCATTCCATAAACCAATTTTTTTTTAATTTAAAAAAAAATTATTTCTGGGAGAACAACTCCATTTGAGAAGAAGCTTTCTGTGTTTACTTGTGAGGGGTGGAGGGAAAGCACCTTTGACATTCATTTATTTCTATTTGCAGGTTGGAATAATTGAAGACTTCTTATACCAGTTAGAAGACAGCTTCTTAAAGACCAAAAAGCTCAGAACAGCCAGGAGGCAGAAAATGAAAATGAAGAGGCTTCAGAGTGTACACCAGCACTAGTCACTGGGGAAATATGATGATTATATCCTCCACCCCCCCTCCACCCCCTGCCCTCCAAGACATGTCAAGGAAAGCAGCAAGGACATTCATACCATGCAAATTTTGACAGCTGGGACAACAAAGGCCTGCCTTCAAATTAATGAGGTGTCCTCTCACGATGGCTCATCCTTAGGAAGGAGCTCCTGAACTTCATTAGTCTTAACTGGCAGAAATAAATGTTTGCAGAAAACTTGACTTGAGTCTTATTCAAAATATCTTATTTATTTAAACATGTGGGAGCCACAACCATGAATGCCTCTTTCCCATTTTCTCCTTTTATTAGAGACTAAAAGAGACTGGCTTTTATCCTGTTCTACAACAGTGACCTAGAAATAAGGGGACCCTCCTTTTTCAGGTGCCCAGCTTGAGGGGCCTGACTCACAGAAGTATTAAGCGTCCAACTCAAAATCAATCTGAAAGGAACAGATGCCCTGAGCCCAGAAAACCAGGCTCTGAAGGTGTAGATTCTTAAAGGTGTTGCTCAGCTCAGCACTCCAAGACCAGCGGCCCAGATGTCCTTGATATCAGCAGGAGTTAGGCACCTAAACACTTTTGAGGAACTGGGCCTAAGTTCCTAAGTCACTTTTGAAAATGGTCTTAGACGTTTAACGACATATCTACGTGAGGTGCGCTTTACCAGTGTACCGTACAGTAACTATATTGCCCCAGCGTTCTTAGTGCGGATGTTACCACACCAGCTTTTACCAGCAGAGCTTATTTTATTCCACTCCCCTCTGCGGGAAACAAGTGATAATGGTACAATCTGAGTTTTGCTGTGTCTACATTAGAAGCTTTCGCTAGCACAGCAATATTGATCCAGGCTCACACCTCGTTCACATACATCGCTGTACTGCTGGTGACTGTAGTGTGGACACCGCCTAAGTCACGTTAGGGCTATACCCACAAAGTAAATTAGTTACCTAATGGCCCCTTTGGAGGGCCTAAATCCAAAATTTAGGTCTTTGAAACTCTGCTTAGCTGCCTCCTAGCTGGGTAGGTGCTGAAATTTCCTAAGTGCAGTTGTGTTGCTGATAAAGTGACTTGGATGCCAACATTTCAGCTGGTGCACATATGCAAAGGCACTAAGTCTTGAGGCTGCTGAATGGCTCTGCGTCTAAGCCCCATTCATAAATTAAGTCACATTCATCAGGTACGTCGGCCCCTGCCTTCAGGTGTTCTCAAGGTATGCCTGAGCCACAAAAAACACAGCTGTGGAAGCGGTGGTACTGTCTCCTTTCCCTCCCCACATGGACTGACTGTCCCAATGGTTAGCGCTAGGGTGGCCATAGGTCCCATTTTTCAGTTCTGTCCCAGCTGCCTCTACTTTTTTGCCCAAACTGGACATTGTCCCTGAATTGTTCAGGCAGTGCAGCCCGCCGGTAATCTCTGCTGCTGGTGGTGAGGTATTGCTGCCTTCAGATCAGTCATCTCCAGGGCTGGATTATCTCAGGGGCTAAAGGGGCTGAAACCCTGGGCCCCGGCCAAAAGAGGGGTTCCAGCCCCTAAATCCACTGCTATAATCCAGTGCCCCCCTCCCCCGGCCACCCTGCCGGCACTGGGTGGGGGCAGGGCCCTAGAGGCAGAGGCCAGGCCAGCTGGGCCGCCCCTGGGGCCGGGATGGGGCAGGCTGGTGCCTCTTTGCTCTTTGCAGAATGGCCAGAGGAGGGCCAAGCTGGGCATGCCAGGTGGCCCCAGGCCCCGACCCCCCTAGCACTTCAGGTGCTTGTGACAGTCTTCCCAGGCCCTTGCAGAATGTAGCCTCTCACAGATAGTAGTGAGATTTACACAGACTGAGGAGCCTTACATCAAACTGCGAGTAAACCATGAGACCCGCAGCAGGATAAATTGTCGAGATACGCAACCATGCGTCAAAGAAATGGTATAACAGAAATGAAAATGTGATCAACTGCTTTCTACATAATCGGAGCTACCTGGACCTATTTTTAGACTCATGGGACACAGCGATGAAGGGTTATTGGACTAGAGTGGCAGGGTTATTGTACTACAGAGCAGGTTTTGTCAACAGCAATTTTATGACACCTGGTAGCAATCATCCATTTTTGATGAGCAGTCACAGAGTACAATGGACAGATAGCTCTCCAAGGACCAGCGAGTTACAGTCTACACGCAGCCTCGCTGGGTAAATTGTCAGGATCACCGAACACTTGATGTAAAATGGTGTAAATGAACGCTCTGCCTCTTCTAAACACAAATGATTCTGCCTAGCGTGGCGCAAAGGACCAAGTGCAATGAAAACAAATGATTACACAAAAGCTAACGCTCAGGGCAAGAAAAACTTCTAACTGACACTATAGAAAACAGTTTCCTTTCCAACTTTAGAAATCAGATTGCTCCAGCAGGGTTCTACCTACAAAGCCCTGTGACAGACCCGGTTCGGAGGGAAGGGGAGGCAAGATGTTGCATCTCCACTGTAAGGAACAGAAGTTTGCTGTTCAGATGGGGCAGCAAGCCAGCTCTACATTTTGCACACCAGTCAATCAGTAGCTAGAAGCCTTGTACCTCGCCCCGCAGGAAGCCTAATGCTATAGCTATTATCAGTCAGAGAAAGGCATCTGGGAGAGGAATGAAAATAAAATGTGGCAACTGACAGCTTGACATGGAGAAAGAGGCGGGGTGCCCCATAAAAAATATTCTCACTAACTCCATTCTTGTGTCCAAGGCTGCGATGTGAATTATTATTAAGTGTGTAATTACTGTTGTCTTTAAATTACGCAGTGAAGTTCCTGCAGCACCAGACTTTTGCTCATTACATTCCCAACTGCCTAGAAACTCCTTGAAGATAAGACATTTTCCATAACACATGTGCCATCCTAAGAATGCAGGATTTTCCATAACAAATCAGTTCTGTGGCCCAGCAAATGTTGTATCCTGCCTATTCTGTAACCACACCCAATCACTCATATGTCAGACACCAGCGGGAAAAAGATTCTAATGCACCTACCAATCAGTAGCATATACTGGAAAAATCCTTATGCCTGCAGCAGCCCACATAGATGCTAAAGGATAAGATTCAACTGCACCTGCCTAACCATAAGAACAGCTATACTGGGTCATACCAATTGTCCAGCTAGCCAAGTAGCCCGTTTTCTAACAGTGGCCACTGCCAGGTGCATCAGAGGGAATGATCAGACCAGATCATCATCAAGAGATCCATCCCATTAGCTATTCCCAGCCTCTGGCAAACAGAAACTAAGACACTTCAGAGGAAGGTTTTGCATCCCTGTCCACCCCGGCTAATAGTCATTGATGTAGTCTTGGTGTTCACAATCTCCTCTGACAAAGAGTCCCACCTGTTGACTATTCATTGTGTGCAGAAATATTGCCTACTGTTTGTTTTAAACTTGCCACCTATTCATTTCATTTGGTGACCCCTAGTAGTTCTTATGAGAAGTAGTAAATTCTCTTCCTTGTTTACTTTCTCCACACCTGTCGTGATTTTATGGAACGCTATCATATCCCAGTTATTTGTCTCTTTTCCAAGCTGAAAGTCCCTGTTTTATTAATTTTTCCTCATATGAAAGCTAGTTCATATCAGTAATCATTTTAGTTGCCCTTTTCTGTACCTTTTCCAGTTCCAATTTACCTTTTTGAGATGGGGCAAGCAGATTTGACACTGGGTATTCACGATGTGGGTGTACCATGGATTTATAAAGAGGCAATATGATATTGCCTGTCTTACTATCCATCCTTTCCCTAATGATTCCAACATTCTATTAGCTTTTCTGACTGCGGCTGCACATTGAGTGGATGTTTTCAGAAAACTATCCAAAAAGGACCAAGATCTCCTCCTTGAGTAGTAACTGTTAATTTAGACCCCACCATTTGAGATATATAGTTGGGATTAGGTTTTCCACTGTGCATTTCTTTGCATTTATCAACACTGAATTTCCTTTGACAGTTTGTTGCCCTGTTACCCAGGTTTGTAAGATCTCGTCACAGTCTGCTTTGGACTTACCATCTTCAGTAGTTTTGTACAATCTGCAAACCCTGCCACATCACTGTTTACCTCTTTTGTTGTGTTGTTTATGAATATGTTGAACTGTACTGGTCACAGTACAGATCCCTGGAGGACACAATTATTTACCTCGCTCTATTCTGAAAAAATGACTGTTTATTCCTACCCTTTGTTTCCTATCTTTTAACCAGTTACTGATCCAGGAGAGGACCTTCCCTCTTATCCCAGCTTACTTTACTTAAGAGCCTTTAGGTGAGGAACCTTGTCAAAGGCTTTCTGAAAATTGAAGTACATTATATCCACAGGATCGCCAATATTGACATGTTTGTTGACGCTTTCAAGGAATTCTAGTAGACTGGTGGGGCACGATTTCCCTTTACAAAAATCATGTTGACTCTTGCCCCAGCAACTCATGTTCATCAATGTGTTTGCTCATTCTGTACTTTTTCATAGTTTCAACCAAGTTGCCTGCTACTGAAGTTGGGCTTATTGGCCTATAATTGCCAGGATCACTTCTGGTATCTTTCCAAAAAATTGGCATCATATTAGCTATCCTCCAATTATCACATACCAAAGCTAATTTAAAAGATAGGTTACATGCCAAAGTTGTAGTTCTGCACTTCCATGTTTGAGTTCCTCCAAAACTCTTAGGTGAATACCATCAGATTCTGGTGACTTATTACTGTTTAATTTATCAATTTGTTCCAAAACATTGGGCCAGTTCCTCAGATTTGTCATGTAAAAAGAATGGCTCAGGTTTGGGAATCTCCTTCACACATCCTAAACCATGAAAGAATGATGCAAAAAATTAATTTCATTTCTCCACAATAGCTTTTCTTTCTTGAGTGCTCCTTTTGCATCTTGGTCACCCAGTGACCCCTCTGATTATTTAACATACTTCCTGTTTCTCGTGTACTTAAAAAAAAAAATTGCTGTTACTTTTTGAGTCTTTGGCTAGCTGTTCTTCAAATTCTTTTTTGGCCTGCCTAAGTATATTTTTACTCTTCACTTTCCAGAGTTTATACTCCTTATTTTCCTCAGTAGGACTTAACACCCACTTTTTAAAGAATGCCTTTTTGTTTCTAACTGCTTTGTTTTGCCATGTGCCATTTTTTTGGTCTTTTTACTAATTTTTTGGTCTTTTTTAATCTGGAGTATATATTTAAATTGGTGTCTTTAAGAAGTTTCCATGCAACTTGCAGGGATTTCTCATTTGCATAATACAAATATTAATAGATAATCAGGTATCCATTATTTTACGCTATTGTCTCCTATACATATGGTGATTACATACTCCCTTTTTTTGCATTATTTTCAAACTTATCTATTATTACTGACGCCTCATCCTCCTGTTTTGAGCCAGCATTAAAAACTATCAGGTCTGTGGTTGCAATGGGGCGTTTCAGCCATCTAAGTAAAGGCACATTTGGGAACATTCTTATAGGCTTCAAATTTTCAGGTTATTTGTTTTGGAGGGGCTATTCCTGAATGAGTAATGGTTAGTCTCCTATCATCTCTCTTTTTCCTGTGTCATGAAAATGACTGACCTATCGACAACTGGGTTCATTGGCCTCAAAGCAGCTGATTTCAATTAAAATTGCTCAATGAAAACCAAAAATATTGCACCAATTTCAAAAATTGATAAAAATATCCAAACTCTCTAACACTGCCTATCTCTTTTCTTGCTGCTGAAGTTAGAGCCCATACAGGATGATCAACATTTCTGCTCTAAACGCTGGGCATTCTTGTTTAACCCTTGTAGGTACCAGGTAAATTATTATTAATCTTAATCATGAACCAGAGCTATTGCTAGCAATGCCATCTGCCCATCAGTTCAAAGATAACAAAGCATTTTGCCGTAGTAAACTTTTTCTTGTCGACAATTTGAAAAGTCTTTCCATTTAGCAAGCAATTGGGGTACAGCACAAACACTTTAAAATACAGAACAGGAGCATTTGAAACAGCAGAGGAATGATGGTCTAGTGGTTAAGGCACACCCTGGGCACTCAAGAAAACTCTGCTACAGCCTGACCTTGAGCATGTTACTTAATTTACCCAGGCCTCAATTTCCAATCTGTAAACTGAGCATAAGAAATCCTTCATTTCTTCCACCATTAATCTGTTTGGTCTATTTAGAATGTAAACTCTTCAGGACCAGGACAGTTCTCTACCAGGTGTTTGCACAGTGAAGGGTCCTGTGGCTACAATCTTCTAGGTATTATTATATTGCAAACATATTACCGCCATAAAATAAACAGCATTTCAAAGGGTAAAAAAATATTCACACAGATTGTGCTCTTATAAAATGCTATAGAGAAATGAATTCATTTGCCCACTGCAAGTTAGTGACAGGGATTGGAAAAGAACCCAGCCGTATACATTATTACAATGCAATAATGATTACAAACCAATGTAACCCGGCGCTGCTGATGTATTAAGAACAGGCTCTGGTGGGCCATCTAAATCTTGGGCTGATCACATAACTTAATTTTAAACTCGGGCAAGGGTAGGTTACAGTCTTACACCTTCCCATTTTCACCACAATCGTCATCAGGAGAATGCATTTCTTGTTCTTGGGCCGTTTCTTATTCTTGTTGCAATCCATCATGATGAGATCAGAGATGCCTCTGCATAGTCCATGAAAGATAATAATACACTATATTACTTTGACCTTTCACAGTTTGCTTTGTAATGTGATTGGCCAGCCATTCCTATTCTCCCCTGTTAACCACTTCATTACCCTGGGAGGAAAAGGTGGAATGGACAGACAATTAGCCTGCAGAATATTAAAAAGGTTAGCATTGAACTGCACAATCTTGGCTTTCCTCAGCTGCAGTGGATATTAACATTCTGATGTCTTGTTCCTCGTTCAGAATCTGCAATGCAAATAAATGACAAAAAGTGAACCAACCTTATTCTCATTCCAGCTTTCAGATTGTAATCAAACTTCTCCTCAGACGTCACACCTACTTGACAGTAGCTTATGCATGAATAAACGTGGTGTGATGTTTACTACCCCCCCCATCCCCCGCCTTGATTGAATGTTCTTTGTATTAAAGCAGTCAATGCGTCTGTCCTCACTTGAAGTTGGTCCCTCCGGAGTAAACCGAATATCGAAGATCAAAAGCTTTTTAATCTTCTCCTTTCTTCAGTGTTCCTTTTTCTCAGTAATATTGCAGTAAACTACAAAAGGTCACCATTCACCACACAGGTGTACCTGAGTCATTGTAATTCTTTCCTGGCCTAAATAAGGGAGAAACTGGAGTCAACGTCCATCTCACTATGTGCTGTCAAGTGCTGATTTTTTCAATTCAACTTTCAGCCTTATTTTGAGATTGACGAATACTTTTAACCTGCTTTTTATAAATGGAGAAACTGGGACACAGAGAGACTATAGGTGGGATTTTCAAAAGTCACCTAGTGAAGGTAGGTGCCCAACTCCCATTGAATGGCAGAGGGAGATGGATGCAGCAGACAGCAAGCCTTCCAGCCCAGGTAGACAGACTCACATTAGCAAGTCTTGCAGTAGCACATTAAGACTAGCAGCATGGATGTGGAGCACCAGCAGAAGTTCAAGACAGCCACCCAAACTCAAGTGTGCCCAACCCCATGGGCCCAAGCTCTTGTGGCCCATCCCTCCTCTGATGTTGTATCATCCACAGAGGTATTTTTAGTGCACTAACTTGAGCCACACAAGTGAAAATCTGTAAACCTGAGCTGGCAGGCTCACTCCCAGTTGCAGTGTAGGGATACCTTGTGTTTCTTGTGCAAGATCTCACAGTGCATGAGGGAAAAAAAGAGAGCAATCACCAGACAATGCTTGGAAAGCCTGCTGGTTAATGCAGCTGACTTGGCTATTTTACAGAAACAGTTGATATGAACATCACTGTGCATAAAGATTTTATATGCACCACCAGACAGGCCCACATTCCACCTGGATAATGTCTATTATGAAATTCTTCCTTTGCTTGCAGATCCTAGCAAAAGCTATTTTTTAATTTTCTTCGTGCACACACATTGGCTATGTCTACACTTGTAATTTTAAGTCGACTTAACTAAGTCGACTTAAAGTCAACTTAGTTAAGTCGACTTAGTGAGTCTACATTTAAAATTAAAGTTGACTTTGGGGGGAACTTACAAAGTCGACCTAGAGCGTCCACACTGGATGCCTAGGTCACCTTCTAGGGCAGAGGGGGACCTAGGGCAGGTCCATGGGGGCAGAGGGGCACCCCTTGCCCAGTGCCAGGGGCTCAGCCTTTGCCCCACTGTACCTATGTACAATGGGGCAAAGGGGACAGGGACCATGGCAGGGCATAGGGGCAGGGTGGGCAGGGCTGTGCCCTGCCCTGTGGGGGGGCATGCCAGGCTCCCCCTGTGCCCCCCCCCAGCAGGGAGGGCATTGGTGTAGTCCTGGGGTAGCCCTAAGTTGGCTTAGGGCTACCCCATGTCTACACTGGCTTATGTCGCCTCTAGGGAGTTGACTTAATCCTTAAGTCGAATTTAAAGGAAGTTTAATAAAGTCGACTTTATTTTCATTAAGTGGACTTTATTTTCCTTAAGCAAGCTGCTTAAGTCAACTTAAGGAAACTGTAGTGTAGACGGGGGTAAATTAAGTCGACTTAAGCAAGCTTAAGTCGACTTAATTTACAAGTGTAGACGCAGCCATTGCGTTTGGCTGGTATCCTCAGAGTGGGGGTGGGGGTTGTGTTAAGTTTAAAAGGGGCTCCGAACAACTAAGAATTGGGATGAATTTTGTGAATAGTGGCCACTTTTTACCTTACTGTGCCGTGCAGGGCAGAAAACTCTATTAATCCAGTGGAAGGAATACTCATGCTCTTTTTGTATAATGGTTTGTTCTAAAGTACCAGAGAGTCAAATATTACAGTGTAAACAATGACCAGAAACAGAGTCCTGTATAAATAACAAGCCAGAGATCACCATTAGTGACAAGGGATCATAATCACTTATTGTGTTATTCTTGAAGGGCATTACACGTCCAATTATCAGATTGTAAAGTACTTGATTAGCAATTACGGTAAAAGTGAAAAGGCCCTGTTCATATAAAGAGGCCGTTCTCCACTTGGAATAAAGAGTGAAATTCTGGCCTCATGTGACTAGAATTTCATTCAAAGCCTGAAGGAATGAGATTGACAAACATTCTGCACTGCCGAAGTAGTGCTTGTATTAGTTAAGTTAGAGGTTCCAGTTACTTCTTATTCTGGCTACTTGCCTTTAAATATGATCCCACTATGTTCCTGCAATGCAATTGGATTTGCACATGAAGGATGCTGTGCCTGTGCAAACCCCATTCAATACAATGTGATTCTGTTTGGATTGAAAACATCCACATTCATGGATCAGGGCCCAGGCACTGCAGTGATCCCTGTTGCACAGAAGAAGGCATGGTTCACGCCACACACTCTTAAGATGGACACGTCTAAAGCAGAGCTACAAGGTGGGATTTTCAGATGTGGTCAGGCCTGGCCTGCCTCTGGCGGTTTGACCTAAGCATTTGCTCTTGTGAATCTTTTAAAAAAATTTAATTGAGAACATGCTGTGGCTGAACAATGCTCTGCCACAAACATATAACTATGCCTGGAATTCTGTAATGAACAAATTAAACTATTCTGCCATGAAGACATAGCCCAGAGTGACTTATTTTTAATTAATTTTTTACATGCATGCAACTTAAGGAAACAATATGGGCTTTATTTTAAGAAAGTGACTTTTGAAAGGTTTTTATCTGAAAACCTTTTCCAGGTTAACTTGCTGTTGAATTGAAGGAATGGCTGATACCATTTGTGACCATCTCTCTAGTCATTTTATTTGAGTTCCGTGAAGGTAGCCTTTATGGAGAGAAGAGAGGAATCTAAAAAATGGTCAATAACTCAACTGCATTGTGTGTCTGCACTGGTTAACTTGAGCCCTGATCTAATGACACTGAAATCAAGTCAAAACATCCGCTAACTACAACAGGAAAAATACTGAGTCCTTAGATTGTAAGGGCCAAATTATACCATCCTTGAGCAAAAATTGTGTTGAAGTCAATGGGAGTTTTGCTTAATTAAAGAACAATGAAATTTGGCTGTGAGAACTTTGGGGTATGGATAGTGTCTTTGTTTGAATTAAAAACAGGAAAAAATATTTTGATAACACCCATAAATAATAGTGTCAGAATTGCTGATGTGTGTGAGAGAGAACATGCCCAGGGCTAAATGTGAGTGAGAGATCATACCTCCCTCTAGTGATTGCAGCGTACAAATTATATAAGCCCTAATATTAATAGACAAGCACGATGTTTTCATGACTTGCCACCCATAGGCATCATTTACCAATACGCACCTCTTAGTTTTATAATCAGATGAAGATTCAAAGGATTTTTTTTTTTTTTAAATCCAGTGTCAGGAAATTCACTACGAGAGACTCATTCTTCTTCAATTCAGAGTGTCTAAATAAAAAGTCATGAGATAGTGACGTCTGACAGCCTTTACCAACTGCGGTTGGATTCAAACAATTGATGTAGAGACAGGAGGCTCTGTATGTCATTACCAATCCAATTCTCCTGAAGAGCCATTTTCTTATTGAAATCAAATGCTTCATGGTGTGCACAATTGCATGGTAATCCTTTTCTAAGTCATTTATAGAACTTGGCCCCCAATCCACTGCTTATAAAAACATATAAGCATGTCTTTTATTGGCCCCTGATTTCTTTATTTGCAACTTTTATTAACCATGAAAAGATATTGGGCTGAATTTTTTGTAGCTGAAGAAACAAGCGTTAGACGTTTGAACTTAGACTCTCCTGCCTAATGTGTCATGGAGGTGCACGTGACAAAAGGGCTCTCTCATCTCCTATAGCATAATCAACAGCATATACATGCTGTTGGCAGCAACAAAAGATAATACTCTTTTTGAGGTGGAAACATCAGTGTCACTATTTCCAAGTCCCAGCTGCCTGAAGAGGAAGAGTTCTGAAACTTGATCTGAATCTGAGTATGCTACATAACAGGCCGCAATTTTAACCTAGACAAGGAAACTAAGGATCTGTGCCTGAATCAGACCATGAAAATAATTGCTTATTGGAAATAATAGGAGCTGTTCATGTTCATCTCCAAATTAGTAAACTTAGAGTGGGTATCTGCAGTGTTTTTGCAGCCTTATTGGTCCCAGGACATGAGAGAAACAAAGTATGTAAGGCAATATTTTTTATTGAACCATCTTCTTTTGGCAGGAAGAGACAAGCTTTTGAACTACATAGATTAAAGTAGGTATGCCATTCAAGTGAGATCCATGGCCTACTGAAATCAATGGAGAAATTCCCATTCGACATCAGTGGATGATAGATCAGGCCTTTAGCAATCTGTTCCAATGAACCGAAAGCCATCAAGCCAAATTCTATATTTACTTATAACCCATTGATTTCAGTGGAGTTGCACAACTGTAAATGAGGACAGAATTTGGACAAATGACTGAAGACTAGGTTTCACTTTTTTTTTTTTAAGTGACAGAGAGATGCTGACATAAAATTATATGGATTGTCATGAAACATTTTTATGTGTTTGTATGTGTTAGAACAGAAATATTTTGCATCCTGATATAACTCATACTATATAACATACTATAGTCATAAAATTTGAAAACTGAACCACAGGTACAGAAATTTAGATTGTGCTGGGAAAAAAAGCAATAGCTTTATTTTTACCACGCCTTTCACAAAAAAAACCAAACTGTGCATTTATCTTCAGTTGAGGCTGACCTTATAATCTATTCACATTTGGCCCAAGAAGCTGAGCCAAATTTTATTCTATTTCACGTACTAGGATTCTGTACTGGCCCTGCAAATACCTGTTTGGCTCACTGAAACAAGTCTCCGAACTATGTCATCTGACTCCACCTACTTTCGGTTTTTCTCTGACACTCCTCGCTCTCTGTAAACCAGCAGTACAATTTAATTTTTACTTTGCACCAAAGGTGTCCCCTCTACATACCAGGGCTTAACATTTTACATTTGCTTTGGATGTTGAGAAATCCTTTTATTGGCTCAGGTTAATAATAAAAATGGTCCCTGATTTTTTTAAAGGTAAAGATCTAGATTCAAATGGGGATATTTCTGATGCTATTGATAGTCAAGAAGTACTGATATATCTTATCATGCTTTATTGTTTTCTTCCAAGATACCTTGTTTGGTTCCCTCACCCCATTTTAGATTAAGAGATTTTAACACCAAAACCAAAAGGGACAATTATGCTCATCTGGATGCCAAGAACTCTAACACAATATTTTTTGATAAATGCAAGCTGCAAGAGAGTTTTGCTGTCCTTTACCTTGGCATTCTAGCATTATATTTGTGGACAGCCATAAGCATAGGTTGAGCTATTCACTATTTTGTTGACACATTCACGGAAGCGTAACAGATTAGGAAGACCCAATTTTCCTTTAGAGATGCTGTGCCAATTTACCACCTTAATGAACGTTCATCTAAGGTGTTTGCAATTCTATTTTAATTACAGTTTCAGTGAGTAAAACTGTCATTACTGAAGTAAGTCATTCTGGTCTATAATTCCCTAGATTACCTTTAACAAACAT
Organism: Pelusios castaneus; assembly: GCA_007922175.1. Taxonomy (NCBI): domain Eukaryota; kingdom Metazoa; phylum Chordata; order Testudines; family Pelomedusidae; genus Pelusios; species Pelusios castaneus. The sequence continues at coordinate 7,903,665 of ML685816.1, read as the reverse complement.
CCTTTTTAAAGGTAAATAATGTAAGATTTGCTGCCCTTCTATCCTACAGCACAATGACTAATTTTAATGAGCTCGAGTTGTGAATTTAGTTTTGGAGTGATATTTTGAATATTATCAGACATTTTTTGACAAGTGTTCCCATGCGTCAATTCCCATCTAGCACTGGATGCCAACCACCTCAAAGAGCTCCCACCTTCTACCTCATTCTTTGTCTAGATCTCTATCATTAAAGTATGCCACGCAGGCAGGGATCAAATTAAATTCCAAAAGCGTGTTGAATAAAACAGACAAATGGAAGGGTAAGAAATTTCATTCTTGCGTTTGTTCTGGTGTCTGGGGGTGACCTAGTGGGTGCCTGGGCTGGTGAATGAACTGTCCCATTTTGCAGATAAAGGCTGAAGATCTCATTGTTCTTCATGTTCAATGAACGATGGGTAAGGTGATCCATAAGAGATTGAGTGTGTCGGGAACCACGCTGTGTCATTATGCTGTCTTTAGCCATCTCCCTCCAAAGTCTCCTTTATAAGTGAGATGATAGATTTAGAAAATAGAATTACTATTTATCTGCCACTTACACTAAAACTACCTTGAGAAATTTCATTTCACACAGGGATAAGAGCATCAGATTTTACATAACCAGCAAATGAGCACAGAAAAAGCTTTTTGCTAAGATCCAGAGTGTCACTTTGCAAGGGGTATAGGATGGAGGTGCATAAAACTGAATTCTACCATTTAATTAGCAATCAGCAATGATCTGTCAGTCATAGCTACTGTAATTCATGAACTGTTAAGTCAAAGCAAAATGGCAAGTAATTAGACTATATCCATTAGAGCTTTGCTAGCATTCACTCATACAGCTAGAGTTTTAATCTGAAGAAATGGATGTGTAAAACTCCTTAATACATTCCGTTTTTTAATTAGCAATCAGGGCTGATTTGTCAGCCATACCGACTGTGATGCACAAACTATTGAAACACAGAGAAAAGACTCTTTCTGGAATTCAATTATGCTTATATTTACAGTCTTTCCATGCTGAGAAACTACGGAAACTACCAAAATGAAATCTTTGCCATCACAGAGTAGCAGAAAGCATGTAGGAACCTACAATCCAATATAGGCAATAAATCACATACTTTTGAGGTAAAGAGAGAAGCTGAATATTCATGAGGGCCCTGACACTGAAGTAGTTAGTATATCCAATCAGTGGCAAATCCACACTACTATTTGTAGGAGAAAGTAAAAGGTTAAATTAAAAAGACAAGTAGAAATGATCAGGAATAAGGCTTAATACCTAGCGAAGCAGCTCAAACCTGCAGGTCTAAGCTGGATAAACGGTCAAGTTGACGGGAGTATCATAGAAATTGGCAAGAAGTCAGCCGCAGCTACAGCAAGAGTGGAACGGTACCTGAAAAGTGGAAGGCGTTGGGTCGGCCTAGCACCAAGGAGATAAAGGTGATGTTTCAGTCAGACCTGAAGGTAATGTCTCAGTCACACCTGAAGGGAACGTTCTGGCCAAATCCAAAGGTAATGCTTAGGTCAAATCTGACACCTTGATGGATGGAAAGGTTCAGTGATGCGCAGACCTATCAAATTTATGGGTGGCATCAGAAAAGGGGTATGTGAACCAACCAAGGTAAATTTGTACCCCAAAGGGGGCCGAGTCAGTAGGTCTGAGTAGAGTATAAAAGGAGGAACCTGAGAGCCCAGCTTTCACACAGCCATAGAGGGTAATGGACAGTCCCGCCGTCAGTTGAGCTGTTCCATTGCACTGTGAGTACGAATTCTGCCACCAAATCTGTTGAGATAGAGTGTTTGCCATTGTGCTATGTTGCAATAAAGCCTAGCTTGGCACCTTCGTTTCTACAAGGATCCGTAGTCATGTTTATTTCTTCGATCATGAGTGTTGTCTCAGTTTACCTCTTGCACACAGGGTACACCTAGGCTTAAGGTCACTGAACTAACTGAGTCCTCACTAGAGGCCTGAGCTAAAGGTAACCCAAAGTGTTAACCAAAGGAGCACCTCGGCTTAGGATCACCAGGCTAACTCAGTCCCTGCTCTAGGTCACTGGGCTAACAGTCTCCACTTAAAGAGCTGAGCCAGGGGTAATCTTGAGGAAACTCGCATACAGAAACTCACGCACACAGCCAAGCAGACATCCGTGTCGGACGCATAACATCAATAAGAACACCTGCCGCCCAGCACACCACACCATTTCTAACTATACACAATGCATATCCTCCAAAAGCAGAGGTAACAGGATTTATATTCTAGTCAACCCAGTTTAAAATAGTCTCTAGATCAGTGCTGTTCCTTTTTCGTGAGGTGAGGTGGGAAATTTCACTCACACACTACCTTCCAAGACTTCAGAGAGAATCAAACTTTTCATCAGCTCACAAAAGTAGGCTGCAGCCTCCCTCCTGAGCCCATTAATTCCATCCCGAGCATTTGCCAAGGCTCATGATTTGGCACAAGTTTAGGAATTACTAAGACTAGCACAAGATATTACTTCTCCAAAAGGGGGACACATGTTGCTCCACAGTGCTCCCAGCCCTAGCAGCCCCAGGAACAAAGGATTCACATATCACTGGCACTAGGTCAAAAGGCAGACCCTGCCTCACCATACCTGACGGAATGCTTTTAGCATTATTAGCTGTACAGTTATTCCAAAAGACTAGAAATTTCAGTTAAGGCTTACCCACCACCATTAATTCAGTCTTTATAATTGTCACTATTTTTCTTCTTACACACTTTAACCTACCCCATTTACACTCCTACTCCAGTCCACACAGCCAGACTCGTCAGTGTTGATCAGTTTGTTGAAAGTAGGAAAAGAAGTGGAAAATGGTAAACTTTTTTTTACAAAAATAAATAAATGATCATGAAAATATTGCACTAGAAATTTCAATACAGCTCCAGTGGTCAGTTAGACCATTCCAGCCTAGCACATACAGGCCACTGGTTTAGTCTCCTTTAACCTACTGGTTAGCACACTCGGCAGAAAACCATGTGTTAGCTCTCAATTCACATATGTAGACCACATGTATGCAGCCACCCACATTGCCTATTTACAATGAAAATATGAGAATCTCTCACATCTTAACACCTTTCACAAATGTATCAGACTCCTCTTTCTTCAGCGTAGCTCCCATTCCCTTCTTTATATAATCATTTTTTAAAAGCCTCTCAGGCATTATTCCTATATTATTAGAAGTGACTATCAATTGTGGTTATACATAGCCCTTGTCAGAACATTGCTTGGCTTAATTAATTACTGCTGGGTTCAGAAAATTAAAGGCACTAGATGAACACAAAATTAAGGGGCTTTTGCACACACAGTGGATAATAGTACACCTATCTAATTTGCACATGGTTTGCTAATGTATTCTGTTGTAATTGAAAATCCAGCCCTTAATTGCTCTAATGTTCTTATCTAAAAATGATGTGTTTGCCTAATGTCTGACTGTTAAATCTGAAGTGTTAGAAGTTAACTTTGTTTTAGTGGCATTCTGATTTCCATTTTGGCCTCTATCAAAATTGTAGAGGAGAGAAGTTTTCTGTCTCTGGGCTTAAAACCAGGCCCAAGGCAAAGAACTTGAACATCAGTTCACTTCACCTCTCCAGCAGCTGCGATGTAGAGTTGGCCAACAAATCTATTTGGGAACAGCTTCAGTTTTTAAAAAAACACTCTAGCGAGCCCTTATATTGTCTTCAGCTGATGTCTGGCTTTTAGATGTAAACATCAGTTTCAAAAATAGTAACAAGAAAACCATGTGAAATAGCAGCTATTTCACTGTAAAATGCAGGTCAAGCTGTCCTCTCTGCATCAGATTCAGAAACAGGTACTCTCAAGCAGTTCCAATCGCTCCTTTTTCTCTTCAGACAAAGAATTGTGGAAGATGAATCATAACCCATAAATGCTTTAATAGCTTACAGGGAAAGTATGTTTATTTCAAACAGCAAGGTATGAATTCAAATAGGAATAGGTTTATGGGTGGCTAGAACCTTTGAGTGCACATTTGATTTAAGGAAGGGTGCTCTTGCAATTCAGGCACCTGGCAGGAAACTCAAGAGGAAAGGGTTCAATCCTGGCTCCATCCCAGACTTCATGGGTGACATAGGGCATGTCATCTCCTCTTCCTGTGCTTTCAGTTTCCCATCTATAAAACAGGAGCAATAATATGTCTCATCTTTTGTCTGTCCTCACTATTTACAGTGCAAGCATTTTGGGGCAATGATCACAGAACAGGCCTCTGGGCACAACCATAACTTTTAGTATAATAAATCTCTTTAGTTTAAACATAGCCAATGTATTCTGTTAATTCGTTCACTGACCTCCAGGAATGATTTTTTTTAAACCAGGAAGAAGACAATTAGATTTTTCTTGGTGTCCTACTGAAATGGAAAAATGAGCAACATTTTTTAAAAGTCTTTTAGCAGGGCAATGGTACAACAGCACTGGGAGTTCTCTCCTTCCATCATGGGACCTGAGACTTGAAGGAGATATACAAACCCACTGCAAAAAGAAGTGTGGGGCTGATACCTACTGTCAGGGTGAATGTTCTCCACATCTTCAATAGTTTGGGGTATGTAACCACTTAGTAGTACGGGTAGTAAGTGTGGGTGGGACAGCCATTCCAGGTACTGAGAAAAGTTACATTCCCCACCTAAAATAATCCAATTTAGTAGCTGAGGAGATGGCTAGTGCCTTTCCCCTGACCTGGTTTGAAACAATAGGTGAAGGTCGATGCGCCTGTCCACCATCACAAAAATCCAAGTCTTAGTCCCATAGACTCAGTGGCAAAGTGAGTGCAGCCTTCTGGAGGAATTAGCCCAAAGAGATCAGATTTCTTCCATTTACGTTTCTTTTCTGATAACTGCCAATATAAGTCAACTTAATCTCCTATTCTTCAAGAGTTTCTAATTTTATACATCCCCTGACAAGATAGATTGCTGGGTTTATGGAACATGTTCTTTATTTTCTATAAGTCACCTGCAGATTACTTTCACTTAGGGAAAGCTGAACCATCCCTCACGTGCTGAATACTCACCGGCCTGCTCTTTTGCCAAGCCACCAGTGAAAATGAGGCCGGCTTTAAAACATGCCTGCTACTATTCTCACAAGGACACCTGTCCCCTAGAAAAGTTGGAGAAGGCATTCCTGTATACTGTGGATTTTTTATTTTAAAACTACATTTGAAGAGAAACAAGTTTACAAGTTACTACTGGAGAGCCAGATTATTTATAATATGAGGATGCACCTACAAGCTCCAGGCATGGACAGGAACACCTTTGTACTAGTCACTGACAGAACAAACAGTTTGCAAGCTCTTTGGAGCAGGAACAAAAGTAGTATAAAGATAAATAACTAGTAGATATAAGGTGTCCTGTAGTACACCCGATATTTAACAGACTAAGCTCACGTGGGTGGGTGTGTTGAGATGGCTGCAATAGTGAATCTACTAAAATCTTAGGGCTTGTCAACACTTAAAACACTCCCGTGCTAAAGGAAGGCAATACTCCCAGAAGCGTAGGTAAACCCCTTGCAGTAGCTAAGTTCACAGGATTCTTCCATCAACCTAGCAATATTTACAAGGGACGTTGGTTAGTTTAACTGTGCTGCTCCAAGCATGGATTTTTCACAGCCCTGACAATTACATAACCTAATTTTCTAGTGTTGACCAGGCCTCTGCTACAGTAGCCTGAGGTCTTTTCCAGGGGGAGCTACCCCTTTCATCCATTCGCCTAGGAGCAGAAATACCTTGCAAACTAGTCGGCGAACAAGGCAGACCTTCGTCTCCCAGCCTGTTAGGTCAAACGGAATGAGGGGTTGCTAGTTCTGTCAGCTAGCAGTGGACAGCCAAACGGACTTCTTCCAGTCCTGTCTCATTCTACTATGTGCAAATGGGTGTCAATAGCACTCCTCTGAGTGGATTCAATTTTTTTCCCCAACTGGGTTCATAAGACAGAATAGGCACTTTGCTCAAAGAGTGCAGAATTTCCTGGGTAGCAGGACTGCTGGACCTGTTCCCTGTCACAAGCATGGATGGGACTGACAGCTGGCTGACTGAAAAGCTAGATACTCATTTATCAAATTCCAAAGGGGTAGCCGTGTTAGTCTATTGTAGAAAGACAACAGAGTCTTGTGGCACTTTTAAAGACTAA
>ML685816.1:7870098-7892502 GCA_007922175.1 Pelusios castaneus | reverse complement strand
CACTAACCTGAGATTTATAATGGCAGGTTCTCTTAGCAATTCAGAGAACAAACATGCTCTGAATTAACTGCTGTTCAAGTCTCTCACTTTACAACGCAGACACAAAGCAGCATATGATCCCACGGAGTGCATTCTCTGCACTTCAGTACCTCATTTGACCAGAGAGCCATCAGCTCAGCCCTTGTGCAACCCTACTGCAAAACCTGTTTAATTGGCAAATTCAGCCCTGCCAGCTATGGCAGTTTACTTTAGTTGTGCAATTTTATACAGCAGAGTTTGGCAAAAAAGGGGGACATCATCCCCAGTCTGTTGACATGAACAGAACAATAGCCTCCATTTGAAAATACTAAAGAGATTTAAACTGGTAACTCATGTCACATAAAAATGCTTGGGGGCAGGAATGGGTATGTCAGTAAAAGGAATTTTTTCGTTTCCTTCAGCTGCAATAGAGCTAGACTCTGATAGCAGTGAGAGTGGTAGAAATGTCTCCATGTGGTCTCCACCCACACTTGGTAACAGGAGAACATGAAGTGAGGAATTAAGCACGCACCCATTTCCCAAACTACAAAAGGGCAAAGGATGTTTGGTCTCTTTACCACACCAAATACATAATCTCTGTGCAGCTTTCCCTCAGACTTTTTACAATTTATGAAATTCAGTAGCGGTTGCGCAAGCCACATGCACTGGTAACGAAGAGAGATAGCATGGTTTCTGGAGAACACACCGGTGATTCCTTCCCTCTCCACAGCAGAAGAAAGCAAGCATGAAAGTTCAGTTTTTTTAAAAACAAAACAAAACATGGCAACCTAATAAAACACAATGGACGAGTGTGTTAAAAGGCCAAATATGTGAGATGAGACAATCTGACAAAGACTTGCAGATAAACAGGCTGCAGCACCTAGCTTGCAATAATAGCTCAATCGTCCCTTCATGTCAGCTTTTCCAGCTTGATGAAGTAGTAATAAAGGTGAGTGGACTGTAGAAGTAGATTTTGCAAACCCTGATCTGCAGATATCATTCCCTGTTAAACCAGGTCCTTGTTTTAGGATGATCTCAACAGCTTAATTTGCTCAGCAGTATTGTTTACCTCCTAGTTCTCAAATTAGAAGTTTTCAAAACAAGTTTCCCTTCCATGTCCCAACTCATGGGTCTGCAACCTGCAGCTCTAGAGCCACATGCAGATCTTTGGCTGCCCCCTTGCAGCTCTGCTCTCCCCAACCCACCACAAGGGGACCTTGAAAGTGGCCCACTCCTGGCTCTGGGCCCCCATGCCACTGGGGGACTGTGCAGGCTGCCTGTGCTAGGCTCTGGGCTTCCCCCATACCCATTGGGGGATCCTGGAGGGGTGCTCCTGGTTCTGAGTGCCCTCGCAACAAGGGGACCTTGCAGCAGGCACCCTGGTCCAGCTCCCCCCAACACCCACCAGGAGGCTACAGACATGGAGACTCTCAAAACACTTGGTTATTGAAGGACTTTCAAAAAGTGGCTGCTCTTATCTCTTGGGTTGCCACCCCCTGCCCTAACTTGTCAGAAAGCCTGCTGAAGAATTTTGCCTTCAGTTAAGGATTTACAACATCAAGAGTTCACTGCCCAAAATGGTTGACGACAAGTACCGCACATTTTTTTTTTTTAAAAAAAAAAAAGCATGGTTGTCCTGTGCTTTCTATAAAAACACTGCATTTAAGGGGATACTTTCTGCACCAATTCTATTCTCCTAAGCAATTTAAGATGCAGCCTCTTGGATATTGTGCATAGCAGCAGTCTAACCTTGAAGAAAAAGGTCTGGACGAAACAAGCAAGATCTGCAAATGAAAGATAAGACTACCCAGTCTGGTGAGGAAAGGAGTATTAAAAATGCTGCTGTTTAGTTAATAAGATTATGTTATTCTTGTAGCCCAAAACTAGCGTTGAAACTAGATTCTTTTAAAAACCATATTAAGCACTAATTTCTAAACCACATCAATCCAATTTGAACTTGTAATTTTTCATGTATAGTTCCTCAACTTTTTCGAATGATGGATTGTTAAACATTACAAATCAGAATGTTCTCAAATTCTCCTTACCCACCACCAGAAGTGTGCAGAATGTAAGCTCTGCCCCAGCCAAATTCAGACAGGAAAGCTGAGAAGACAAGTCTAGCCAGAAGGGAAAAGAAAAGTGTCCTGTTTATGGTCCATTTAGTACACTAGGTGTCCATTATGAGATACACATATCGCCTAAAGCACTTTCCTGAGTTATGCAGAGAGTCTGCTTCACATCAGAAGCTAGACAGGAGAATCCAACTGGTTGGATGAGCGGAAATCTGCAGTGTTAGGAACAAGTAGACAGTGCATGAAATGAGCAAGCAAAAATGAATTGCAGACTGGTCATGCTAAAGCCGGAGAACATGGCCCAAGATATAAATAACCTTACTACCCATTTGTGCCAAATAATGGAGTGAAATAAAGAAAAGAAGCAAACGAGACAATGCACCAAAAAAAGATGAACCCCTACTTCTAAATTTTATACTTCAGGCAACACACACACCCCCTCCAAACCCCCAGGACTTAGGTTATTTACAGCAGTCCTTTTAGAGTTTTCTAGGGGCCTTTTACCTTCACTTCAGCATGGAGACAATACATCCATTGGCCAGCGCTACACAATCTGAAATGAAAGTTTACCTTTCCAGATCCAAATTTTAGGTTCCAACATCCATTAAGTACCTCACATGGCAGGAGTGAGGAAACAAAAGCAGAGACGCCAAGAGCCAACATGGGCTAGCCCTAAAAAAGATTCAGTGCTGACAGATACATCCGTAGCTTATTTTCTAGAACCAAAGAATAACTCATTTGTGTAAATATATTGCCTGCATCAGTCTATAAACAACATTTCTTTTTCCTAGTTAATAAGTTCTTAGGTTTACTATTGGATTGACTAGAAGCCTTGCCTCTGGTGAAAGATAAGGTACAAATTGATCTGGGGCAAGTGATGTCTTAGGAATTGGATCAACCTGAATATTATGAGATCTTTGGAGTAAGTGACCATTCATTTATCACTAAGTCCAACTTGTCTGGCTCGCAAGATACATTGGAGTGCCCAAGGGGATCCTGTGACTCCATGGTAAAACCAGAATAGTGCTTCAAGAGTTCACATTTATTACTGGGTTAGTGAAGTCTAATTATAGAACATGCCACTGGTTTGGGGTATTTGGGGGGGGAAGAGTCTGCCCAAAGGTTGGCATTCATGGTGATGAGACAATTCAAATAGCGTCACACCTTTATAATTTTTTTCCTGCATGTTAGCTTTAAGTGAAATGAGTGCCCAATACAGCAAGATACTCAAGTTAATTAAATAGGAGTGCGCTCAGGACCTTGTGAGAGAAAGCTCAGTGTTTGGAAGTTTGCAGTTTACTGATAACAGAACTAGAATGCTTAAACTTGCCAGTAATGTAGTGTAAGCAATAATTGGCTTATGATAAAATACAAGTAGTACCAACATACACTGAATAAGGCTATATAATATGTATCCATTCTAGTTCTAGCTCTCTGATTCACAATACAAGCTTCTAAATTAGCTCCTGATGCAGTAACGCTCACCTTGACAGACTGATCTGACTTTCCTGAAAAGCCTGCTCAGTAGAACAGTAAACAACATTGTTTTAAACAGTTTATTTACATGATTTGTATTGGCAAAAACTATCTTTAAAAATACAGAAGTTAGAGGCCATCTGACATCTTCAAAATTCAGCACTAATTACATAAACCAGGAAAAAATAGAATTTTGTGGTTAAAGGTCACAAGTTAGAAATGCCACCCATGACACACAGGCAACTGGTTCAAAATTATTGAAGTGCATAAACACACACATCTAGACAATTCCTGAGATGGTGCTCGATAATACAGATTGAAAGTGTGATTATTATAAAGTACGCAGCTTTCAAAAAACTACAAAAAGATTAAGTACAGCAAAGATGTAGGAAAAGGTATTAGAAATTTATACACCAAAAGACTAAGTAAAAATATTAGACAGACTTTGAAAGCAGGTCCACAATTTCAGCTTTGCACTGAGCAATGTGTGCATGCAGAAGCTATATATAAAAAAAAGTAGTAAACAACATTCTGGAGACAGCTTTAAAAACAGTCTAACTCAAAGGCTATAAATACAATTTAAGTACAGTGATTTTTTTTTCCATTGGATTTCCATATCAAAAGAGTGGAAGTTTTAATTCCCTATCAGACCAAGTTACTCTTGGTGGCTAAGCTAGTCATAGGATATGGATGTATTGGTCAAATAACTGTATGTATGTGTATATATATTATATATTTTATATATATATATATATACACACATACACATCACTCAGTACTAGAAAGGATGCACAAAAAACGTGAAGAACTATATTCATAGACCACTCAAAAGATACATTCATGCATTAATAAGATAGATCTTCTAGACTACCCAGAAAAAGCAGCTGTATAACAGGTCAACTGTCATACTTTAAAGGGCATGTCTTAAGCAGACTATTTCGGTTTAATCAGTGGTCCATACATCAGTTTTTAAGATAAGGAGTACAAAGCCAATTGATGAAATTATGCAACCCCTTCTAGATTAACTGAAGAAACTCATCCAGTGGATGACCCAAGTTAGGGACGTCTTAATTTCAGCATTTGACACAAACAATTTATTGCAGAAAGGGGATAATTTGTTCAAAGTATTTACATTACACTGGTGAGGAAACAGGTCTGTGCAAAGGAATACATTGTATCTAAACCAAGATCAAGTTTTTCCACTTGTTTGGTTGACTAACTGATCTGCTTCAGCACAAATTTAACAGTCCTTGCTGATTAACATAATGTTATCTAATATCACTTAATGACAGTGAGTGAAGTACCATTAATGTCAGTAACTGGTCATCGGAATAATCAGTTGCTTGTCAGTCATTTCAGTAAAGTAGTCCATTTATAGCAGCACTAGTTCATATTAAGTGAGTTGTTGATCGACTTAAGGTATGACTCCTCTTTTCAAACATTGAAGGAAGGTTGACCAAGGAAGGAGAAGGGATACCCTGTAAGGTCAAAAAGAAGTATTTATTAATATGATTAAGGTATCGGTCTCAGTGTTGCAGTCATACCTCTCAACATTTCAAGACGCAAAGTAAGGGGGACACAAGGGGCTCAGTCTCTTCATTGTAAGTAGTCTCCTAATCCCTATTTTAAGCATTCAGCATTTCTGTGTTTTGGATAACAAACTTGGGTGATAAAACACACGGTTAAATTCCTGAAAATGAAGATTTCCCCATAACGAGACTGTTGAGAGGTATGCACAGTACAAGGAGACTGCTTAAGGAGGTCTCTTGCTAATGCACATTTCTAACCCACATCCTTGTGCAGTTTATGCTTTTACAACAGCGTAGTATCTCCTTCCAAGTTTTCCAACACAGTACATGTTCTAAGACAATTTGCTATGTTATCAAGCCACGAAAGATTGGGATGAGCTTCCCGTGGCTACATAACCACTTAAACTTGTTCTGCTCTTACCATATTTTCTTGTCTCCTAAAAAACTACTGATTGGCTGCTACAGAGACATCGGTATATAAAAAGGCAAATAAAGTTAACTTTGATAGTTGAAAACTGAATAGTCTTAGCCTATATATGCCTGCAAACTAGACAGTTTGCTTTCTGTTGTGAACAAGACTCAGCCAAACTGATTACCAGTGTGGATTTTGCAGTGATCTGCAAGCTTAGTTTGTTGCTGATCAAAAAAGCTTATACTTGTTTTACTTTAAGGTTAATTGTAAGAGTTGCTTTAAATGTTTTAAAACCTTAAAAGTTTAATTTCACATGGTTGAAGGAATAGGTGATTGTACTGTAGTTGAGCTTTAGTTATTCAACTAAACAGAAACTTTCTTATGGAAGTATGTAGCATAGGATCACTACTGCATAATTTCCTGATTATAATGCATGAAAGTCTCATAACAGCTAGAAGTCTTCTGTATTTGCAATGAGACAATCATGAATCTGGAATCAGATCTGTCAAATTTTGACTTCAGCATGAAGACTCTCCCATACTTACTTCAATGTCACTGTAGAGCAAACCATGGTTAGAAAACTTGGAAAGAAATCCAAAACCCCCTCACCAGTGACGTGAATTCCATTTCCAAAGAATTTAAATTCCCGATTTCAAATCCCAACTAGTGAAAAGAAGATATTAAGTAGCGTAAGGGTAGCTGAGATGTGCACCAAGACAGATCAAGAAAAATCCGGCACCATTAAAAATGTTTGACAGATTCTGAATCTTTTAGTGGTTTCTGCTGTTTCATCTCCCTTCGTGCTAAAATATCAGAATTGTTGAGGAGCTCACTTTATGCAACACGGGCATTAAGGATCAGGGTCTGACGACAGAAATGTTCTCAACACCACTCCAGTCATCTCCTATATCACAAGTGGTAGTAATGACAGGAATAGAACAAGGTCTGGCCAAGGAGTGGCCATATAGGCTTCCAGGGATGGAAGGAGAAGTTTTTCCTTCTCTGGCACATGAAGGTTGGCTAGTTGCAGAGTCGGGACAGAGCATAGGTCGAGACCTGGAACTTGGAGAGTTCCCATCAACAGAATTGGATCGCTGAACATTAACGATGACATGTTTGACAGATCCATTTAGGCTGTATGTAGAAGAAGAACGAGCAATCTACAGATAGGAAGTGGGGAGGAGTGAAGAGTTAGTGCAGACACTACATAAATTCAATTGCTGTCCTTTTATCGCACTTTATTTCCAGTGCCATTTCTCTTTAATGAAAAGGTTGTACATACCTATGGCCAAGGTAGACAAAACACTTCAAACAATTCCTTTGAGACATTTATAAGAAGTTTAGTGGGCTTCTTATGTTCTGCAAATTTTAAAACTTACTCAATGTCTTCCAGAGATTAATTTTGCAGGAACAGCAGTGAGATCATCTCACTGCACTTTAAACAGGTTCAATAAAGCATACAAGCAAGATCAGTATCTTTCTGCAATATTTTTCTCCCAGTGGAAATTGTATTAATGGTCTTAAATTGAAGTAATGGCAAATTCACAAGACATTTTCCCCATCCAAGTGATGCTCATGGGTACACATTATGTATACATCAGTGCTATTATGTACTAGGCCATGGCAGTGACGCACAGCTTTGACCAATACCCTGGATATCCCAGGCGGCTATATTATCTGGCACAGCAATGTACAAAATAAATTTTCAGACAATTAAAGTTACAAAACTGATCAAGAACTAGGATCCAGAACACAATCCCATCAAGAATTATAGGGTTTCCTGCAGGAACTGAGACCACTAAGGTAATTAATGCGAATCTGTAGACAAGTAGCAAGTCCAGAATAGCCTTATTGCCTGGGGGAAGTTGCATATATTAATTTAACTCTACTCTGAGATCCTGACTAACACAGAAAACAGTATGAAGTGATCACCCTATCAGTGGGAAATGTCACTTGCACCCGATCCAAGCACTGGCATAACATGGACCACGAAGGACAGACCCTGAAGGAATTAGAGACGAAAGATGGGTAACTGGAAAGTTAAGACTAGCACTTGAGCTGTTTTAAAGATACATTAACTAATGCATTTGATCTGAATAAGCACTTGGCTTTAAACCTGTCATTGCCCCAGCGAGTTAGCAGAACTGTAGGTGCTCAAAGAAACAGATATGCTGGGATAATCCATGAATTGAAGGAGAAATTGCACTCTAAATCTAAACAAAGTTGTGGGACTCCATCCCAAGGAGAAAAAAGAGTGTCAGGCCCCTCACAGTCACCCAGAGTGCAGGTGCACTCAAGGAGCCACAAAGAGTTCAGGGGACAGTTGCCTTGAAAACCATGAAAATTGCCTCTTAATCCCACTCAAATACAACATTATTTATTTCAAAACTAATTTAGTTGCAGGTTGGATCATTTTTAACCTCGGTTCCCCTTTTCCTAAACATAGGATGGTTGCCATACTACCAAGTTATATAGCATATTATATACATAAAGCGGCAAAGGGGTTTGAAAATTACAGGAATTGGCCTCTCTCTGGATTAATAAGGTGAATAGGTATTCAACCAATCCCTTGTAGTTCTGCTGATATGTTTAAGGGTAAAGCTCAACTATGTAAGGACATACAAAGACGACAAACTGCATGACTGGATTTTATGAAATACAAACTGTACCAGAATGAGGATAGCCAGAGATACAACAAGGGTGGTGAGGCAGGAATTTTTTTAAAAATTGATTTTTTGGAAGGGGATGCTCACCACATAAATCCAGTCTCTAGCTCAAGGGAGTTAAGATGCAACTACTCCTGTGGACAAGTTATTCCTTAGTTATCTTCCACAGAACTTCTAGCAGCTATTTCTGGCTACTGTTAGAAACAGGTACTAGACTAGGTGGTCCCAACTCTGCTTCAGAATGCTAGTTCATATGATCCCATTCTTAACACAAGCAGTAGACTAAAGCAATACTTTGATGTGATTATCAGTGGGCCATTAGAGTGCACATTATCCTATATTACTCCTATTCCAGAGGCAACTGTAGGAAAAAGACAATGAAGAGTTGCAGAGCTAAGAAGAGGTGTTCTACCATACAATTTATTTAAAATTTAGTTATTTACAATCCCACCAAGTCCTATCTATTAGTTACTTGGGTTGCCGACTTGGGCCTCTGCTACTATAGTTCTTAAACTACAGCAAAGAGAAGGAATGGCTGTATGTGTTATTGTTTTAGACACTGAAGACTGAAGTCTCCTCTCTCCTCCCTAGATCTACGACATACTGACTATCCTCTCCAGGGGTTTTTGTGCTGTAGCTTATTGGCCCATCTGTCCACAACTATGACCCAATTTATATTCCATGAAGATAGAATTTAACGAGGTAAGACAACACAGGATGTCTATCTTTATGGGCAATTTAGCCATGCATCATTCATTCAAAAAAAAAAAAAATTTAAAACAAAACCAAACAAACCAGTTGTATACTTTGTCCTAGGATAGTTTCAGAAGTGATTTCACTTCCCAGGTGTGCTATGAGTTTCTCATCGTGCCATGAGAGGGCATGTTCAGTCTTAAAAGGGGGTCACTTCTTAGAATCTGCATAGTGCAGTCTAACTCCTTATTTTCCATTGGTAGAGCAGATTACCCTGAATTTTACAGACTCATAGGACATCTTAAGAACATAAGAACGAACATACTGGGTCAAACCAATGATCCATCTTGTCTTCAGATAGTGTCCAATGCTAGGTGCTTCAGAGGGAATGAACAGAACAGGTATCAAGTGATTCATCCCATCAGCCATTGCCGGCCTCCGGCAAGCAGGAATCCCTGTTAAGTGACTCTTCTCGGACCAGAATACGAAAGGATTTTTAAAAAAGCATAGACAAGCGTTGCACAGGCACTGCAGACCTTGTTTAGTAAGTTTGTCGTGTCAGAATAAACTCCTTGCACCAAAATTAACAGTTAGATTTATCACAATGACAGTTATGCCGTAAGGACTGTACAGCCAAAAAAAATCACTTACTGCTAATGAGGAGGTACTGATCATACGGCTGCCTAAAGAACTTGCACTTGCCGAGCAGGGACTCCTTCCTTCTACCATACTGTGTGCCAGTAACGCCCTTTGAAGAGCTCTCTTTGGTGTTTTGGAGAAAGAGAATGCTCTTGTAACCTGCAGAGTTTGACAAGAGTTGTTACATACAATAAGTCTTAGTGAGAGAACATAAGCATCCATTCACATTTTGGACTTGCTGTGTGCAGGGCTTTCCCAGCTGTGGCATGTGAACCTCAAGGGCTGTGCCAGACATCTTTGAGGGGTATACGGAAGAAACTGTGTAATGGTGGGTTTTATTAATTTTATTTATTGCATTTTTATAATGGGCTACTCAGATAAAGCTTTAAAATGGAGAACTGGTTGTATAAAATACAGTAATTAACTTCAAGATGTAACAACAAGAACACTGAAGTACAGAGTCCTCACTTCCAACCACCATGCAGTGTGAATTCAGTTTCCCAGCAATTGTCAAGTCTAACTGAGCTCAGAATTTAGTCAGGGTTCTTTTTTCAGTTATAATTGTGAAATACAGATACATGGTTGGAGACAGGTAGTGAGTGTTAAGAACGCACAAAATAGCAGTGATGAGAAGAGTAGAGATATGCAGTAAGAGAAGTTTGGGAACCTGTGGACTAAAGACTAGAATGAAAGACCACAATCCACACCAATTTCTATATAGCATCTGAGGTCTGCTTTAGTAATCAGCCTGTGCACGTGATCTTTTCAATCTCTGCTACCTCAGCTGAGCACTACATGTTGTCTGGATAGAATGAATTGAATTAAGACAGATGCTTCATTTTACACAGATCACAGAATAACCACACTCAACTCTGCAAAAGCTCATGGAATTTCTTTTACTGTGTAAAAGAATAGCCAACAGAAATATTTTGGATATATTTACAATTCTGTAATTCAGCTTCCAACACAATCTCCATCTACACACGTTTTGCAGCTTTGGCCGAAATACCAGCACACAAATTTCGTGACTAGATTGGCACCAGCAGGTTTTAATGTGACCAAGGACATACCTACACTGCTGCTGTAGCATCGACTGAATGGGACTGCGTAGACCCAAATTCATCCATCTGCTCAAAAGGCAGCATTGACAGGAGACGCTCTCTTGTCGACACAGCAGTGTGAAGATGTGAGATATGCTAGTTCTGTTCCGTAACTAGCATATCTTGTGTTGACCCAGCATGGCGGTGTAGACCAGGCCTCAGAAGGCTCACATGCCAGGTAATTACTTAAAAAGTAGGGAATTAACACTTACCTTTTTCGATGTTTTCTTTATTACTCTGGATGCCCTCCTCAACGTGCTATCCATATCTTTTGTATTTACGTCAATTGAATCAGGATCAGTAGTGTAAATGAGGTTTTCCTGCAGACAGGCATAAGAACAGGTCCACAAAACAATCAGTGGCTGTACTTAACCTTGCAGCTGCTCTTTGGATTCACTCCATTTATTGAAGCTAGCTACTAAAACACTCTCCTGCAGGAGAGCTTTCCACCGTTTTCAGAATCAGGGTGGATCAAGGCAAATCAACTGGGTCAAATCTGAAATAGTTAAAAAAGAACCAGGCCTGATGCAAAAGAGTATACGCATTAGGACTGCCAAAATAGGGGAGTCTTGGCAAGGTAAGCCTGTTAAGATCTGCCTGTTAAAATAATGATCTTCAAAGACAAGGCTTTCTTAGCTAGCAAGAACCTAAGTTAGGCTAAAGGTATTGATCTTATGTTTGTAAAAAAAAAAAAAAACAAAAAAAAAAACAAAAAAAAAAACAAAAAAATTGATTCAGAAGATCCTAAGCTCCTTCCAATAATAGAGATTACCAAAGTGTTTCAAAACGCAGAATCTTCAGCTACATAATTAAGAGCAGTGCACTAGTGCATGGAATAGATGAAGTGTTTTTATAGTTTTACTCTGTTGGAATGTCAGTGACACTTCTAAAACAAATTTTTCATACTCTACATTCCTAAACGCCAGTAGCTTCACAGGAGTCTTTAGATTAGACTCCATATTTATATGAGGGATAAGGAAATGATCTTTTGAGAGGTCTGAGGAAAGCAGACTTCCCAACTCACCCAAAGACAGCACACACACAGTTAAGTCTCAAGACAAGCTCACAATAGTGCTACTATGCAGAACTGAAGTTAAAACCTTTACTGCCACCATGTGGAAAACTTGTAAATGTCTACTTCATTTGTGAGAGAAGCTAAACAGTGTAATTACACCAATGTCACAGGCTTCTCAGAAAGGGTGCAGCATCCTGACAGATGGAAAAGAGGGGCTCGCTTGTGATCCCTTAAAGTGCAAAGACCCCAACTTAAGCCCTATTTAGTATTCAAACCAAGTTTGCACAAGTTTCCAAGGGGCACATCCTGAATGTGTTTTAAAGTGTGGTGGGTATATTACATCCAGTCCTCAAAATGGTAGTTAGGAATAGACAATCTTTTCATGCAGGCAAGGTACTTTTCAGTGTCATACTCCATGTGGAGGGTAGTGAGGGAGGTGGTCAAGTTCTTTTCTACAGTACTGTACTGTGAGAGCGTTAGCCACAGATTATGACACCCACTAGAATTGAGTGGCGACAAAGACAATTAAAGGAATTGATAGATGGGTGGCTGGGACAGCTTAGCAAAACTAAAACATTTCTCTCCAGATCACATCATTGGGGGGGGACCCCCAAACCCAGGTTCACATGCCCCTTTTCCAGAAGTGCACCCTTTCAAAGTGAGCCAATAAATGGCACACAGGGGGAATATATACCTTGCATATCTCCCATCGATTGCCGGCAGCAGTGTAGATGAGGCATTTCATGCCACTTCTCTACCAGGCTGCCTGTGCACACCTTTACATCCAGGTGAAAACGCCTATTGTTAGACATGCTGCACCCGGGCAGAGAACACTGTGCTGGCATGGCTTATACTGGTGAATGCCCCATTGTGTCTGTATACCACAATTCCTTACGCCTCACATAAATAATTAGAATTAGCAGTTTTATTTAGAAAATACTTAGGTTCTGTAGAACTTAATGATTAAGGAAAAGGCCTCAGCCGCCCTCTTATTCACCAGGGAAGTTTCTTATTCTGTTAATTTGCGGATATGCCAAGGCTTGGTTTTATGCTCTCCTTTAGGCAACATACATATGTCACCAGCTAGTCCAGAATTTTCCTACTATCACAAGGAAGCAGTCACTTATGTTCCCAAAAACATTTGCAATGAAATATTTTCACTGATAACCTAGAAGTTGAGAACTTACAACATCTGCTTTACAAATTGTGTTGGCTACATGCCGACATAGCATCTTCAGCCAATCCTCTTTAGGAGGTTCCTCAGTTGTCATCTGAAAACTGAACAACAAGTTGTTCTGTTCTGTTGGTGGCCGCACAACCAAGGCAAAAGCTTTATGGCAGTCTACAATTGAAAACAAAAAATCTAGTTCACGCTGATCCAGACAGAATACAGTCAAACTTCATACAATCCTGGAGAAATAGATTTTAAGCAAGTAATCTTAGGACCTATGTTTAAGCAGCAGTCTGCTTCAAGTTAAAGATTATCAAGGTATGTCTTCAAGGTAGATCAGCCAGCTGACTCGGGCTAAGGGATTGTTTAACTGCAGGGTAGACATTTGGGCTCAGGCTGTGATGTTGGGTGTGTCCCAGAACCTGGGCTCTAGCCTGAGCATCTACACCATAGTTAAAAAACAGCTCCTTAGCCCAATTCAGCTGGCACAGGCCAGCTGAAGGGGTCTAACTGCAGCGTAGACATACCCTTAGAGGCAGCATAGTATAACTGATAGGGAACTGGAAGTCACAAGTCTTGGATTCTTTTTTCAGTTCTGCAGCCTCAAGCAGATCCAGTTTCACCATCTGCAAAGCAGAGGGAAGTAATGCCTGTCCTATTTTGTAGAGCACATTGAGAAGCAGCCTTGAAGTGCTGTTATGGAGGAAGTTTAAGTTGCAAGTGTAGACAGACGGTGCTTATCAGTGCCTCAGAAACATGAGTTAGAACTTGGTCAGAGAAGTTCGTTTGCCCCTGTCATCAATAGATCATCTTTCTAGTGTAGAAAAGCCCAGAGGCTAAAATTCATTTTCAGTTTATTCTGGGACCTTCCATTACATAATTAGGCTACAGTAAAAAACAAGCACTGTGCCTTAATACCAGTTTTAAAATGGCTGCAGTTAAAATTAGTTAGATAGATTGTATGAAGCTGTCAATTTACAAGATGACCTCTTCTTACTCAGAAGAGTTGCCTTAAGCTCTCAAAGCATACAAGCACCAACCAAAAAAGTGATGTAAAGCTCATCATGTTAAGTGAAACATTATTGTATCTTGATTTCCAAGCAGAGAATGTCTCCAGCAATTACGAGCTTCTGAATACAGATTTATGATGGCATTGTTGCTACAACCTTGAATAATGTGGTATGAATTACAACGAGAGTCCTGTGGCACCTTATAGACTAACAGATTTCTTTGGGCATAAGCTTTTGTGGGCTATAACCCACTTCGTCAGATGCAGCACTCGTTTTTGCTGTATACAGACTAACATGGCTACCCCTGTGGTATGAATTGTTACTATTGTGAAACAGCAGAGTCCTGTGGCACTTTTAAAGACTAAGATTTATTTATCGCATGAGCTTCTTCAAAGCGTCTGACGAAGTGGGATTTTTCTCCCATGAAAACTCATGCGATAAATAAATCTGTTAGTCTTTAAAAGTGCCACAGGACTCTGTTGTTTTTCTACAATAGACTAACATGGCTACTCTTTGAAATGTGAAACAGTTTAACTATGATGATCAAGTGGTAACACAACTTAAACCTTTGTCCTCAAGTGCCAGGGATAACGCCTCTTGAGTTCCATCATTCTATTCTAAAATCGGGTGAACAAAACTGGCTCACAGCTAAGTGCCAACAATTTTACTTTTGGTCACCAGAGGACGCTCCTCCATTACATTTCTGCAATGGAGCTAAGTAACAGGCTATTAAAACTGGTCACCATGGCAACCAGAAACATTGATTTGTCGAGGCCTGTTCTAAATGAAGATTTGTATTTGTGGAGATAGCAGTGGGCCATGCAACAGATGAGTGCACTCAGCAGAATAAGTACTGTGTTTAAAAGCTCTGTGGGGTTTTGTTTTTTTTAATTGCAGGTTCACATTTGGCCAGCTCTTTTCAGTACAGCCTTTAGTGACCTTTTCAAGATCTTTGGCCAGGAGGCAAGCAACCTTAATAAACTTGTTGCTAAGGGGTTTCAAGCCAGAACATTAGCATTTATAGCTGTCAGTTTGAGTGTAATCATATAATTAGTTCTTGGGATACATTGTGCGCGCACACACCACCCCCCATTTTCCCCCTCCATCCCACCACTGGGCTTATTAGCAATACCACCATTCCAAACACAGACCTTCTGTCTCCCTGATGTCTAGAACTTTCTTGATCTGCGAGAGAGGCATGAGAACAATATGTTTGAGAGATGCTGGGGGCCTGGTCTGGCCATGTGGGCTCTTGAAAGAATTGATAACTTTGTGCCGTTTCCTTGCAATCTGTAAGGAGAGTGTGAGATAAGTTAAAAGTGCGACAAGTAAAACAAATCATTAAAATCAAAGCTTAACGTTTAGTGAGAGAACAGAGGAAGTCTTCATTTAGTAACCAGCTGCAACATGTTGATTTACACTTCTATTTGAAGTGAAGCTGTTCATCTGTTCTATTGAAGAAAAAGAATCCTAGTTCTTCTGAAAGAAAGGTGGCATGTTCCTTGAAAGGCTATATTATTTCCCCCTCATCTGGTTACCGTGGCCTGCCAGCATACTCTTCTATGCACCTAGCGCAGTATACCAAATAGGTTCATACAGCAAACCCAAAAACAGCAGATCATTTTCAACGTACAGGGATGCCACCTGTTAGTTGTAGCCCAGCCCAGGATTTGTATTTCCAGAGCCCTTGGTCCTGCTTAAAATATCCACTTTCTGCAATCAGAGAGATTAAGAGCTCATGCACAGCAACCTTTTTGCTCTCCGAGGACTGGTATTCTGTAGTCCTGACACTATACAAGTATTATACGATGATTATTGTAGTCTGTTCCTTGCTCAGTAGTAGGAGAGAGTTTAGAATGCCATAAAATGATCTTTCATCAGAAAGGCGTAGTACTACAGATTCTAGTCCAGCATTCCAATTTCCTACTGGTTTGGTGAACAAAAACACCAAAGCAGTCATGGAGCCTGGGACTGCTGCATAAGAAAGTAATCTGATCTGAGAAACAAGAATAGTGGTTAATCTTAATTATATAGATAAGATACCTGCTGCAGTTTGTTTTGAACAGTGAGTGTACAATGAAAGCTACAAAACAATGAGCTACCAGTTTGCTTGCAGGGTTTCCATGATGTTTGATGCAGAACTAGTCCATTTTAGATTCTTCTCTCCTGATGACAATGCATGTATTAGCAATGTCTAATTAAAAAACACAAAACCAAAAACCACAGTCCTCACTAGAGTCAAAGGCTAAATTATATTTTCCAATGAAATCCTGTATGTTTGTACACCAATCAAAATTCCCTATTTATTACTATTACCCCAGTTCATGAGATCTGACACTGAAGTGAGTCGAAAGAGGTACTTTAGAAAGTACATTTCAAGGCATCCTTTAAAACAGGCAATTCTAGAAACTCTGGGGAGAAGAGACTACTCCCACCAGTAAGTTATCTGCAGTGATTTGTGAAATACACATTTTTACAATACAATCTCAAAATTGAATTTTCATGGTCCATCTTCTACAATCCATGACCTACAAAGTAATCATCTCTTGCTCCCTCCAACACATTATATCCCATCCTGGCACTTGAACTTGAGATTTCTCTGAAGTCTATTCTGCTTTTGCAGTTTTAGTTCATAACAATATCTCATGACAGTTTTATGTAAGTGGGTTTAAGTGCAGTATATCTAGGACAGACTGCAGAAGTGATTTTTCTGTCTATTTCTTCACAAAAATCAATAGCTGCCAAAATCCTGACTCCCACCTATAAGGAAACATTCTGTAGACCAGTCTGATAAACATAAAAAATGCTTAAACTTTTTTTTGGGAGACCAACGTTGACATTTGCCTTTTACCAGTATTGAAAGTGAAGAGTTTTCCTCCATCAAGTTGCTTTGTTTCACTAGCTTAAGCTCCTTTCCCAAAAATAAAACACAAAACAGTTAAAGGCAACTGTGTTGATTGAGACAGAGATTACTTGGAGCAGGGTGCCACAGAGCAACACCACAGTGAGGATGAGACACAAAAGGACTGCAGACCTCTCATTTCTCTGCTGAGTTAGAGACGGGCAAAAAGGAGCACAAAAAAAACTATTCTTTCTGTTGTAGTTTGTTAGGGTACTTGACAGTGCACAGGAAAAGTGGGGGGGATGTTCCATGAGGAATTAATAACAATCAGCAGGTGGAATCATCTGGAAACTCTAGGGTTGTTTATTCAGAATAGGGGAAGAGATTGTGTATGGCAGTGGCTGTCAAACTTTGGGTTGGGACCCAGTACTGGGACACAGACCCTTAGGCACCAGGTCGCGGCACCCCCTGCTGCCCCCACCAAAAGACTGGAATGCATTGCTCCAAGATGTAGTAGTTGTGTCGTGGGTATAAATGATTTTTTTCAACTGGGTCCTGAGAAAAAAAAGTTTGAAAACCACCGGTGTATGGGACAGGCATAGCACAATTAAAGTTCAGAAAGCTGCCAAAAGTAAGAGTAACTTTGGTCCATGGTGCTATTCAAATTCCATGGCCTCAGCACAGCACATTGAGCCACCCAATTATCCAGACATTAAGCTGCTCCCAAACAGTCTTGCAGAGCTGCCCCAGTGTTGCTGCACACGGACAAATGACTCACCATCTTGGCTCACACTATATTATAGATTCAACTTTTACCCTGAATAACTTTTTAAAGAAAGTGATAATCACTCTGTGCAGTAACGGTAGCTCTTTGAGATGTGTCCCACTACAGGTGCTCCAGTTCAAGTTGGATGAGCCTCTAGAGCCCTTGATCAGAGATTTCTAGCTTACAGTGCCTGTTCGACCTGAGTGTGACCCCTTATGCCTCCTCGTAGCAGACACTAATGCTATATGAAGTGTGTGGGCAAACAGGCACTACCACCTTGGGGGAAAAAAAAAAATAAATAAAATCTTCAGATACACATACACTTCTTGAGTCCTTGACTGAAGTGGAGCATCAACAGGGATGCTACTAGAAGAACTCTGTTCCCCCAAAGCAGCAGTGGGTGCCAGCTACTGGCAGAAATCAATCCTGAGTGGGTAATAGGAGATTGAAGACGAGAGCCATCATTTTAAGCTATAAGTGTGCAAAAAATACATCCCAATTTTATGATTCTTGTCTTTAAGGCAGGCAGTACCTTGGAAACAAACCCCTTGCTCAAACCACCTACAACGTGGACGACTAGCTCTATCCCATACAGTGATGATATATGGCAGTTTCCAAGACACTACGTACATACATTTATTTTAGAGCATTTGGAAAGTGTCAGAAGATATAAACAAGTTAAACACATTTCGTCACTGGTTTAATTTTTGTTCCCAAAAGTAACGCCCTGTGGAATAGCAACAAATATTGGAAGCAGCTTCAACATAAGTGAACAATATTATTCATATTCTGATTCACCATGACAATGTCTTTCACTGCCAATAAGTAGTCAGTTCATTAGAGATGCCAGAGCAGCTTCTGTCTTTGAAGTTTGTACAGTAGCTCCAAGAAACAGGCAATATTGATACACTAAAGGTTCAATTTGCCCTCTCAGATCAGTACTTCTTCACAGCGTTTCAGTATTTTGGATAACTTGAAGTTTGTTATGTTACAAAGCATTCTGCAATGCCACCATTCACTGAGCATTTTCTACAAACTCACCTCTAGACAGTCATTAAAGAGAAAGAGAGTGACTTGTTCTCCTCTATCACAGAGGTCGTCGCCAAGTGCAACTGTTTCCAATCGCTGAACTAAGTTTCGGTGAGAAGACAAGAGATTGGCCTAAATGGTAGAAATGAGAAGCTCATTCAACATTTAATTAAAAAGCTAGCATACCACTCACTCAACTCTATACTGGAAAGGATTGCTGTTTGCCAGAAGCTGGGACTCGGCAATGGGATGGATCACTTGATTACTGACTATTCTGTTCATTCCCTCTGAAGCACCTGACATTGGCCATTGTCAGAAGACAGAATACTGGGCTGGAAGGACCATTGGGCCACCCTAGTATGGCCTTTCTAATATTCTTAGAAATATAGTTTTATAATGCTTATGATCTTTTAACTTTAGATATTGTTGCATGTATACTCCAACACAACATTTACAGAGAAGTAATCATGAAATTAATTATAATTTTGCCAAGAGGACTAAGACAGTTGGCTAGTCATTCTACAGGTTGATAGCTTGAGGGAAGTAACTTACTGGACATCCATCAACTTCATAGACCACTTCAAAGATCTGTCTTTGTGCTTCTGTTTTCCTTTTGTCTTCATTAATGTGTCTGAGGAAAGTATATCTGTTTAATCACATCACACAATAACAGATCACATTGAATTTAAAGATATAAAAGTGAAATTGGACAATCGAGATATTGTTCCCACAGCCAAGTTCAAATTTTTTTTAAAAACATGCTTGATCATTTATGTGAATGCTTTTTCCTAACTAGGGTACATGCTACACCTGCAAGAGGTTAGACAACCTAAGACTTCAAGATGGAGAATGCTTATATTAATACAGTTATTATAAAAACAATACATACATGATAGAATCTGGACACTCCATCAGTTGTCTGAGTCCAGTGAATACAATTGAAAGGACATAAGATAATGGCTCAGATCTTCACCACCACCCCCTCTTTGGCCTCTTTACACTAGCTAAAAAGTGGTATAAAGAGATTCTAAAAGCATTAGACCCAGGTTGGGTCAAGAAGAAGGAATTCTCCAGATAGGCACCACAAAAGATTGCTAACAAGTTATGCATAGAGCCGCAGCAATCCCATCGAACCTGTCCAAGATTGAGATGTCACATGCATGGCTTAAACCCACCACAGCTCCCATTCTCCTCAGCTGTGCTAATTTCTGTGTGAAGTTATTTCTGATTACTCCATGATGAACTCTTTACATAGTGAATAAGCACAGCTAATTCCAGCAATAGTGGTAGCAATTCTTGAGAAGAAAACCCATTCAGAACTGGTCTGCCATACTAGTTCAGAAGGAATTAGCAAGATACCAGACTCAAGAGGGTATTTCACATCAAGAGCATCACTTACGTCATCACTTCCTTTAATGATTCAATAGCTCTCTCTAGCATGCCTTTGTCTGGGTTGTCATCTGCTGTATGCTTCTTAAGGTCTACAACAGGAAAATGTTATACAAGTGTTGCATTTCTACAACACTAAACCATGTAGCTTTTGCTTTTCTTACTTTTCAATGTCAAGTTAATGCAGCCTAACACAATAAAGCAACTTGCTAGAGAATTTTCTGCTGAAGTCAGTCACTCACACTCATGGGTGTTTCAATCACCTTTAGGTTTACCAGCTCTCCTCCAAGTAGTGAGAATCAAACATGCTTAATGAAGGACCAGGCCAGCATATTCAACTTGCATATATAGTTACTACAATAAACTAGCCACTTAAACAAAGGTGTAAAAAAAGTCATGCAAATAGCCTATGTTTGGAAAAGCTAGTCACCTGCATTCCAGGAACAAATATTGGGGGCCCATTAATAGGTGATGCTTGTGAAGGAACAGAATATTGAAATCTAGTCAATTAAGGAAGTTGAAGATTTTCAAGAATACTATCCTGCCTTGAAGTCCACATGCCAGTTTTTGTGCTTTTATAATCACATTCTCTTCTGAGTTTAACTTGTTTCCCTTTTTTGTAGCAAGGGAGTTTGTTTTGAGCTTTAAAAACCCACCCCCCCCCCGGAAAATGGAGAGAGGGGAACCAGGAACACACACACCAGAGAAACATCCCACCACAGTCATATATAAAAGCAATTACAAAACTTGCTACACACCAGCTTGTCACAGGTACAAACATAACTTAAGACCTCTCTTACCAAGACATTGGTTTTTACACTTTGTAACATTACAAGCTAGAACATTTAAGACACAGATTTTTAAACTCTAGTGCCTTTAAGGGCATCCCAAGCCATCACAATGACTGTTACAACAGGTTCATACACTAAATGAGTCATTAGCACTCAAATACAGAAAGTAGTTCATGCTATGGCACTGAAGTACTTCCTACAGTTTAAGCACAAAGGTCTTGTCTCTGGGAGGTGAAATATATTCAGATTTAGAACATATACCATACTTTCACGGAATAAAGGCTTGCCTATATCTCTATGCTGAAGTCAAGCATGAGCAATTAAATCTACTGAAATATAGATCACACAACCTGGCTCTTGGCTTTACCAACTATGACTGGAACATTGAAATAAGTTTCTAATTTATCTGAAACAAAGTTAAGCCAATAGTAGCCACCACATTTCTTTTACTATCGAATAGGCCAGGCGGGCTGACCCAAAATACCAAAAAGTTACCATTTAGAAGTAAAGCAACACTGGGTAACCTCTGAACTGGTCGAATGAGTAGTTCAGCCAAGCTTTGACGGCCACACTCTGGTTTAGCTTGGTTTATCTAGAAAGGAGGAAATCACTGTATTTTACACCAAAGCAACATACAAGCTTCTTTGCTTTGGAAATCTAACATGGAGCTTAAAAAGTCTCAGTTACATTCCTGAGATATGTTCCAATTACGATGTTAAAGCAGTACTTTCTGTTCTTTCCACTGGCACAGTTTATGCCAAAATCAAAGAGACAATATTTAAACGTACCTATAAATACAAGTTGACAGCATGTGTAAAGTCCCTCACTACTGCAACACTTGAGTGCTCGTTAAGCACCATTTACAGCTTTAGTTAAATCCAAGTCTAAAGCTCTTATTACCTAGATTAAGGTAACTTGGATGCTTACATATGACCACTACACTAGAGTCTAAAAAATATTTTTCCCCCTTCCGAGCCCCTTTATTTCTACATCAAAGATCCCCTAGTAATACCACCCCTCCCCCTGGAAAGCCTGAATGCTGGGCTAACAGTAGCATTCTAGTGCAATCCCATCCACCTCCAACAGGTTGATAGCACGTGTTAAATCTGTCAGTTTCACTATCAATTCAATTCATTTTCCATCACTCAAACAACCGAAAACAGTTGTTAACATTCCACATGCTGGCCTGAAACATAATTGACGAGGAATCAAGGAACTGCCAGGACTTTCAGATAGAGTTTGACCACCTTCTGAATAACCACTTACCAAGAAGGGCACGGCAGAAAGCAGTAACTGAGTGAACTTGACTCCCTAACCTCCCTTACGGAAGCATTACCATTGTCTCACAGCTGACCCAATGGTCTTGCATCTTATTTTTAACAGCCATGAAGAGCCAACTTGGAGTTAGAACTCCAACCTTCTTCCACACTGGCAGTAGCCAAGACTCAACCAAGGACAGTTAAATCTCTGTTCATGTCTAGAAAAGTAGGTTGCCCATCCAAAAAGCAATATACCCTCCATTTGTTCACAAGAACTTAATCCCACAGTAAAATTAAGAGTATCTGGAGGTGCTGATGACAGTTACATTTAAAAATGTAAATTACAGCCTATGTTCAGGCAGCTACCTCAATGTCTTATACTAGTCACAAAAAGCCACATCTCACTACAAAGGTTTCAAGAGTTACTGAGGATTAATTCCTAAACATCCCATCCTACTCTATGCCCAAAGTTTACAGTTCTGCAGTACCTCTCCTTTCCTTAAGTGAAGTCTTGGATCTACTGATAT
>ML685816.1:7850003-7870088 GCA_007922175.1 Pelusios castaneus | reverse complement strand
TCAAAGCCAATGGAAATCAAGTTCAATGCATAAATACCTTTAGGAAAGCGTGAAAACGTGGCTTCTGCTTTTCACATTTTGTTATGGTCTCTTTGCTCATTTCAAAGAAGTTCACAAAAGGAGGGTATGTTTTCAACAAGTCTTTTGACTGAAAAAATATTGCAAAACATTAAGTGCAGCTCTTAGGTAAATAAGCAAGCAGTCTTCATGTACAGGACATGGCAAATTATGGCTTTAGTATGTAAATTGCTTTGGTAACATGCAGAATAAGTTTTTATTAAGCCAGTCATGTGCACCAGAAGATAAAAGATAGTGTGTACTCTATCCTTAGGGATACTGTAACCTGCATTAGTCACATAGCATGTGGTTAGGAACTTGGGCCAAAGTTAAATCAGTTGCCTGAAGTTAGACTCCTAGACCAAGGAGGACTTGCTTTCAGATGCAAGGTTCCCCAAAATACAATATTATTGGAATTTTTGGGTGCTCAGCAACGCTAATAAAATATCAGGCTTCCATTTAATCTAACTTTGGACAGCCAGCTTTGAAAAACTTAATCATTTTCTACTCTTGGACCTCTGATGGTCTCACCTCTTTACAACACTACTTCCTTGAAGCTTTCTTCCTCATCCCACAAAAATGATTATAGGGTTGCCTGTGGTTCTTTTTTGGGCCAAGATGTATGAAAGTGATGGACAGTTGAAAATATGGCCATTGTAACACAAATGAAGCCCTTTGAGTAAATAGTCAGAAAGAACATTGAATAGCTGTATTCTGATTACGGTTTCCGTAAAACTGCATTCTTCCACACCATTACTGAGGGATAGAAAAATCTTAGTGTGACTAAAATAACTAACCCTCTGAGTTGGTTTAGAAGTTAGATTTATTCCTCCTTCAGCCACCCTTTCCCCACCCCTCATGCTTCTCTTCACCAGGAATGAAATAGAAACAAAAGTACAACCACACAATTAGGAAATTGACAGGCTGTTTTCTTGTTGCTCCCAGTTTATTCAAAGAGCAGTGGAATACCACAGGTTACATGAGAACCTCTTTGTAACACTTCAGACCTGGTGTCTTGCATTTGGCTAAGTTTCTGTGCCAAGCTTTTTAAAGCTTTGTCCAGTATTACAATACAATACAATACGAGAAAGAGGAGTCTTCATTTCTATGTGGATTATTACAGGAGCTTCCTTACTGTGTCATTGTCTAATTGACAATTGAGGATTTACCCTGAATTCACTAATGAGAAAGATACACCAATCAGTTATCATCCAAAAGATAAGTGGTGTTCCTCAAGGTATCCCAGATTACGTTAGGAAAAAATAGCTCACAGCTACTGGAAAAATAACTTACATATTTAAGAATGACATCACCAATACTTTTACTTTCAGCCCAGTTTATCATAAGATCTTCAAGGTCTTCCTGGAATATTAAACAAACAACTGTATTAGTAAAACAATGAGCAGCTTGAGTTGAAAAAGCCATGCATCTAAGCTGCTTTGAAAGTTTTCAGTTAGTATTTACACTTTTCTTTATTCAGGGCCTGATCTATTGTGTGGCAATTGCCAGGGAATCCGCCACTTGCTACAGAACTGTGCTGTAGGTTCAAACATACATACTGAATGGCATACATCAGTACAAAATTGCTTTTCAATCATCAACTAAGGATAAGCCAATGCAGGGTTAACCTCCGGTTTACGGGCAGACTACCTATATACGATGAACTATGTCCTTGTCATTGGGATGTTAACACCTAGGGAAAGCGTGAGAGAATGAAAACCCTTTGTAAAGCAAACTGTATCACGTAGATCAGAGGTTCTCAAACTGGGAGTCAAAACCCCCGCAAGGGGTCGTGAAGTGTCAGTCCCCATGCATGCCATGGCTGCAGCTGTTATACTTGCATTCTTGTTATACATTCACAGACCTGGATTTCCCCCCCAAAATGAATGGCTTGTACAGCCCAACCCTCTCCTGGACATTCTAAATATATTAAGTTCAGTATTCCTTTAAGGGACTACTACGCAACAATTTGCCACCTTAAATGGAGTTAAAGACGCTTCAATTTAAAATACACACTGGATTAGATAAAAACAAGTTTAAAAAGAACAAAGAATAGATTCTAAGTGAGTACAGGCAAGAAGACATAAAACTGAAAAAATAGTCACAAGAAAAAGATAAAATGCTTACTAGCAGGTATACATGATGGTCTACCCAATTAATAACTATACCCCTAAATTACAGTATCATTTCTAAGATTATTAAAAATGAATCTGAGAAGGATGTAAGCAATCTGAAATACCTCTAATCCAGACTATTCAAACATGAATCAAAACCCACAGCAACCCAAAATGGCATCTAAGTATACAATTTTCAATTTTAGAAAGGGGGGGGGGGGAAGAGGGAGAAGAAATGGGAAAGAAAGAAAAAAACCACACATAAAATAAAAGCCAACTTCTATCTTAGTTCATCAAAAGATTCAAAATTATGGCTTCTTGATCTGCCACACTGCAGCCAAGTGCTTAATCTAATTTAGACAGCAATTTACATATCAAGTGGTCAAACTAAATTGAGATTGAGTGATTCTGGCTATATTCTACCACAATCTTCAACCAATACCTCAATTCCAAGTTATCTGTCATCATGGACAGTTTTTGAAAACTGTGATGCAAGTGAACTTTTGTGTGGCCACCTCAAAAGCACCTTTTAAGAGGGGATTAAATTTAACAAAACGATGAATGCCAGTCCCCTCTGACATTTGGTACTGACAATGATTTTATTTTAAAAAACACAGATACACATTTCTCGTTATTTTTCCAGTGCCTTTCCTTTTACTTCAGGCCTCGACAAATCTGCCAGACACCTAAGGACCAGCCCAAAAACTTGGATGCCCCAGGTATCCGGCAGAGGCGCCCCCCCCCCCAACCCACCCCTCCTGCTGTAAAGCCCTTTCAGCAGCAAGCCTCTCCCCTGCTATTCCAGCACCACCATCTCTCCCCAGCAGCCCTGCCCTCAGCATCACCAAAAGAGCCACCAACAGCAGCAGGGGGAAAGAGGTTCTTTAGCATGCTGCCAAAAGAACCCCCGCTCCCCCACCATAGAAAAAAGCCACTGCCAGAAGCTCTTTCAGAGGCGCTGAAGGTGCAGAGGAGAGACGGTGGGGCTGCAGAGGAAAATTACCACCATCTCTCCCCAGAGAGAACACTGCCGTCTCTCCCTTGTCCTCCTGTGCCACCGAAAGAGCCACTGGCAGAGCTTTTTTTTTTTTTTTTGGCACAGGTGAGGGGAAGTCCAGTGTGCTCTACGCAGTGGGGGGGCCTTTCCCCCCGGTGCTCTTAGACACCAAAGCAACCCGGCACCTAGAATTTGTCGAGGCCTGCTTTACTTTAATGGAAATTGCTGGGTGCTCAGAATTTTGAAAAGTTAACCTAATTTTTGAGAACATGAGCCAAGATCAACATGGAGAAAAAAATCCACAGCTGTAAAGTCCACTCTGAAGAGAGCTATTAAGATGGAAATAGAACAA
Source organism: Pelusios castaneus (assembly GCA_007922175.1). Classification (NCBI taxonomy): domain Eukaryota; kingdom Metazoa; phylum Chordata; order Testudines; family Pelomedusidae; genus Pelusios; species Pelusios castaneus. The sequence continues at coordinate 7,866,568 of ML685816.1, read as the reverse complement.
GCCAGCCTGTGGAGTGGAGTCATCTGAATGAGGAATTCTGCAATATATACTGTTAATTGGTCTGAAATCTTCTACATTCATCCTACAAATCCCATCTCCTTCTACATACTAATCTTTTCATCCTGGTGGATCCTAAAACATTTTAGATTTGCACATCATTCACCAGTCCTGAAATGCAGCCAACTAAGGGAGGAAGATGGCAGCCAGCCATTCTGAACCAAACTGTGTTATATAATAGTAACAAGCAAGTTAAAAATAGCCTCTCCAACTAAGTGCAACAGATGTTGATTTTTAAGGTGCACACAAGAGATAGCAACTTAAGACGGAAAATAACTGATGGTATGGAGGGGAAGTAAGAGATAAACGTGACAAAACTAGCCTTTATTTTTGTGTGCACATCAAAGATGTCTGGAATGCTGCCAAATATGGTCTTAATTTCTTCCTGAGCAAGGATAGGTCCTCCAAGCTGTCCTTCCTTTTCCAATGGAACTTGAAATAACTGAAAGAGTAAGCAGAAATAAATGTGCAATAGTGTGCGCACACTCTATTAAACTTGAAATATTATTATGAAGGAAAGATTTGCAATGTTTTATTTTCTGATCACGTTTTCTATAGCCAAAACTTTGATGAGAGATCTTCTCATCCCCACACTTCACTGGAATGTATTGTATCATGCCACACATTAAGTACTGGTTTGACGGTACAAGCATTAATTCATCCATTACCAAAGCCATACACTTCTATAAACACCACATTAGAAAAGCAGGGCAACAGCATATGGGTTAGTAACATGTCTAATTGAATAATCATATTTGAGATCATTCTTAAGTGTGTAATCAGCTACTGCAAAGGAAAGTGATTAAAATCTTGAATGCTATACAATCTATATTTTGTAGAATTTATTTTAAAAAAGAAATTGTGAACAAATTCCTTTTTCTTTTTCTGAAGTCTTAGGCTTCTCTCGCCAGCTCTTCACTGGAGCAAGTTTTAGACTTAAATCAAGAAAAGGGGAGTTTTTAATAAATATGTATTAAGGTTTTTGGTTTTTTTTTAAATCTTCCAAGAGGAAGCTGTATTAAACTCCAAATTAGTGGTGGGATTAAAAAATAAAACTCATCTTGATACAGTAACAAGTCTACAAAAACTTACCTGAATTATTGTTGTCAGAATATCTACATAGTTACTTTCTGTCTGATAGAGTTCCTTTGCAACCTGCCATCTTGCAGACTGCTTTGGAGGCAGAGGAGTTGAATTTTTGGAAGGTTTTGCACATGATTTGGGGGTTTCTGATGAAGGGGAAAGAGAGAGACACCGTTTTAGAATTGTATCAAAATCTTTCCAGGAAGTCAAAGTTCGCAGTCTTTGAGACAGACTCTCAAGATTATCAGAAAGATATTATTTCATTTTCTATAGGATTAGTTCCGAGACTGGTGCTCCACTCACCCACTGGTGATCCAGAGAGCTGCCTGCTCATATGGAGGTTTCTCTCCATTTTTAACAGTTGAACATAATTTTTAAAAGCAAGTATTTTCCTCACTATTACTTTTCCACATAAGCATTTGCCATAAGATAAACAACTGCCAATGAAAGGCTAGGTGGCATATACAAGTCTTTCTAGGATATGGTCCTTTTTACGCAAAGCCTGAAAACCCCCAACTTGTATGAGACAATCCTGGAGAACACATAGAGGTGTTCTGAATACAGGCTCTTGCACTGAGATTGGGTATTCTGTACTTTTGAAGACTGGAACAGTCACACTAGAACTAGAAGATACACATTTAATAATCAAACTGCTCAGAGGAGCAGTTTAAACGTATTTTTCTGAATTTTTATTGATCAACAACATTACTGTGCCTGCAGTAAGTCTTCTCACCTGCTAGTACAGCAGCACTTGCATCACAGTAACTGGCTTTTGATTTAGAAGCAGAAGGTGGTTCAGAGTCCCGTACTAACATATTAGTCTCCTCTATCAAAGATGTTTGATCTGTAAAGCTACACTGGTCCTTACTCTCTTCCTCCTGATGACTATGCCCAGAGGTTACTTGCTGGACATAATCCTTGGTGTTCATACAAGTCAGGTCATTCATATTTACATCTGCAGCATTTCCAGCACTCACTCTCATATGTTGGTATTGGGGTTTATTTTGTAGTCCAAGTTCTATGTGTTGACTAGCTGTGGATTTTGCAATTTGCTCCCTTGCACAAGAATCATATGCAGCAATGCTAGCTTCTTTGTTAGTTAATTGGTCAATGTAAGTCAAACAAGTTGGCTCTTCATAATCTTGTGACAGGTTATTTGACCCTATAAGGTGTTCACATGAGCCAGAAGAGTCTTTCAAGGTATCAAGATAAATCAGCCTTACAGTAACCTCAGTACTTTCCTTTGGAAAAAGAACCTTTTTTTGGAGATTAGATACTGTCCCTTTTCCAGGCGTGGCAGTGCCAAAGGTTCTCGATGACTTACTGCAAGCAACCTTGTTCGTTTGCTGTAGACCTTCGACAGGACTCGAATACTGCTTTGAAGTAACATTATTTAGAAGTTTATATTTGGTAAACGTATATTTTTTCCTCATTTTCCTCCATGTTTGACTACATCTACTGACATGACGACAGCTGACCTGGCCTCTACCTGTGTCTGAGCTCCTCACTCCTATTCTGCTCCCTGAATGTGAAAGGGATAAAGCCTGTAGTTACTTTTATTGTAGCTTAACTAATAATTTTTTTCTACTTCCATAATTTGCATTGAAAGAACACTATTTTAAGCACTGGTAAATTTGAATAGATCTCTTTCAACTATACCTCCATTAGCAATGCTGGACTCTGGTGTGTTAGAAATATCCAATAAAGACCCCATGGAAAGGGAATGCTCAGCTGATGGACGTTTTCGAGGAAGAAATGGTGACATGTCAGTTTCTCTGGTAAACTGTGCAAGAGTCTCTCTCAAGCGTCGTCTCTTGCGGTTGCTATTTGGGGTGCTCAGAGAAAGTTGTGACACAGACTTTTTGAATTCAGGACTTTCCAGCTGTAATGAGACATTAAAATTCAGGTTAGCACTTTTAGTCACTAGATTTTGTATGGACTACAAAAAAGATACATAAAGATTATGTACAGATGACATGAGAGCGTTGCTCCCAATTCAATGTAAGGTCAGAAAAAAGTCATTGAAACTTTTATACAGCAAATATGTTATAGGTTAAGACACTAGTACCTCATTATTAAACAGGATTTTGTTTTATTAAATAAAGGCCAATATGTATTTATTTTTCCAGATTTAAAAAATTTTGCACTGCATAATTACAAGACCACCATGAAGTAACCACTAAAGGAGCAAAATGAAAACAAATCACGTTTAAGGTTCAATTTGAATGCTTCAAGACAATGTGCAAGAAATTTTAGAAATATACTGTCATCATGAATTATCAGCATCCAAATTTAAGCTCTAATACCACAAATATTTACACATGTGCTTAGCTTTATTACTGTGAGTAACCATCAATTTTAGTGGATGACTCAGAATAGTCAAGTTAAACAACTAAGTACTGTATTTACAGAATTGGGGCTTATAGATTCAAAATGTTACAAAGGAACACTCCTAAAGATCAACATACCTTTTCAAATAAGTACATGGATTCTCCAGCTCTGGCATCCATCTGAATGCTTCCCCAGAACCACTATATGAAGAAAAGAAAAATGTCTGCTGTAACTGGTTTCAAAACTTGATACGCTTTTGATCTATGGTACTGAATATCAGTTACATATCTGCAAAAATCCTCAAAGTATAAATATGTTTGTTCAGAATATGCTTTATGCGCAAAGCAATTGTGGCTTACATATTGAATGATCTTAAAAAGTAGTAAGAACTTCTGTTAATACTAACCTCTTGCTTTACAACATAAAGTTTCTTCGAAGGCTCAAATGGGAGATCTTTTACGGTATTTTCTTCAACAACCAGATGTGTGCATCGTTCATCACTAACTGGCAAGTACTGTCCTCCTAGAATAGGAAAATGAGATGAACTGAAGAATTAAGCATCTAAAGTTTGGCTAAGAGATGATTTTGCAGTAGCATTAAGTTGAGGAGAATAAGTAAAGGATCAAGTAAAGAAGAATAAAAAGAGGGGAGAAGATGAAGGGGGAGTTGGTCAGCAAGTTTTGAGACTGGTGTGTGTTGGGAGAGCCCAGCAAGCAACTCTCTGGAATGAAAGTAGTGCCAGCAGACATCCTATTGCAGTACAACTTCAGGGGATAAGCCAAGGTGCACCACTTATATAGTGTTAATATACCCCTCCCCAAATTAATAATTTCACTTATTGTGGAAGTTGTTTGAAGGCAGGATAAAGGTATCTTACCCTCCTGGAGCTTAAGGGGCACCAGTGATTTTTTTTTTTTTTTTTTTTTTTTTTAAAACTAATTTGGAGAATGTCTGAGAACAAGCCTCCAGAAAGACTTTGCTCCTAGTGAGCAAGCCAGAAACAGTGTGTCTAAATACAAGCCATTAAAAGTTGGAAGCTGTGCACATTACAAAGCTAGCTGTACCATATGGGCTAAAAAGGACATTGAAAGAGGGATACTCCTCATATCTGCCTTGATAAAAAGTACAGTTGTGTAATGTTTTAAGATAATAGCTGGTACAGTTCTACAGAAAAGGCACACAAACTTTAGGAGTAAGATGCTATGTACACATAGCACTGTAAGAACAGACCTTAAGCGAATTATTGAATCAGACAAGTATTCTCATTACGATGTACTATAGCTATTGAAGGGAAACAAATATTTGGCCACAAGTTCTATGGAAGTGATTTTTACAAATACATTATAACAGTTGTGAGCACTACATGCTTCAAGTATTTGAACAGATATTTGTGGCACACAAGAGTCGAAAGAAGTTAAGCATACACACTATATATCTATATAATCAGCTTTCCAAAGTTAAATCTTAGCCAACAGTTGTCTGGGCAGGCACACACACGAGACTGGAGTGAGGAGGAACTGTAATAAAACAAGTTTTGAATCCAGTTTGGCAGAGAAATACCACACTTTGGTATGAAACATTTTTATGGCCAATGAGATCTAAAAAGCTAAATGTAGCTTTTTAAGTGCAAGACACATTCACATCTACTTGCATGCAAGTCACCATTTTAGTTTTACAGACAAAAGTTAAAAGTACATTGCCTATAAATTCCACTGTGAATGTGATCCAGTTAACAGAATCTGTAACCACCTTGCATTTTTGTCATTTCTTCCATGTTAATTCTCTCTTCATCAGAAAATCCAAAGAAACTTAATACGCAGTCCTGAAATGGGGGAACCTTGAACTCATTTCTGAATTCCTCATCAGCTGCACAGAAGTCACTTAAAAATAAATATTCATTAAAAAACAGTTAGATTTTAGAGTCATTTTTTGCTATACAGAAACTTGGTTTTATATCATGGAAAAGGTCTAAAGTCAGTTGTGGGTTTTTTTGAACACTTACATTTCATTCCTTCTCTCCCAAGCCTTGTAAATCCACTCAGCTTTCACAATAGGAGTTCCCAGACTCACAGCAAGCTACATGGAGAAAGAAGTCAGTAGCTAGGACAAATTAATTCTCCATTTAAATTCTTACCAAATTTGGAAAAAAAATTAAATAGCAACATTTCTGATTTGCAAAACAGGTACCATAAAAAGAACGAAGTTACTCCTTTAAGAAACCAAATCACAGAAACACAGGGCTGGAAGGACCTTGAGAGATATCTAGTCCATCCACATAGATCATCCCTGACAGTTTTTGTTGAACCTGCTCTCAAAAAGCCAGTGACAAGGATACCTAGGGAAGCTGGGGAATCCCTACAGAGGGGATTTTTCCTAATATTTAGCCAAAGCCTCCCTTGATGCAAAGTAAGATGATTATTTCTTGTCCTACCAGTGGACTTGAAGAACAATTGATCACCATTCTCTTTGGAGCCATCTTTGACATATATGGAGCTTTATCAGAGCCAGCTCAAGCACTGCTCTCAACATACATATCTTTCCTCATAGGTCATGTTTTCTAAATTTTTGCTCACTGTTACTCTCTGGTGGACTTTCTACCATTTGTCCACTCTTTCTTAAAGTGTGGCACCAAAACCGGACATGGTATTCCAGCTGAGGCCTCATCAGAGGCAGATAAAGCAGGACAATTTACCTCCCAGGTCATCATACAACACACCTGCTAATACACGCAGAATATTAGCCTTTTTCACAAGGGTGTCACATTGGTGGCTCATGTAATTTGTGACCCACTCATAACCCCTACTTTCTTTTCTGCAGTACTACTCTGCAGATAGTTATTTCCCATTTTGTATTTGATCTTTTTTCCCTTCCCAAATGACGTGCTTTGCATTTTACTAAACTTTATCTTGATTTCAGACCAATTCTCCAACTTAACAAGGTCTTTTATAACAGTTCTCAAAAATGCTTGCATCCTTTTCCAGCATGATGTCATCCACAAATTTTACAAGTACAATCTCTATTCCAATATCCCACTCATTACTGAAAATATTTAATAGTACTAAAACGAGAGCAGATCCCTGTGGGATCCCACTAGTTACATCTTCCCATTTGTACAGCAAACCATTGATAATTATCCTGAATGCACTCTTTCAACTAGTTATGCACCCCCACTTTATAGTACATCTAACAGAAGATAATCAAGTGGTGGTACAGCTCATTGTAGTTAGATTGCAAATATCTTTACTCACACACAGACTCAGGAAGCCACAATGTTCATTTCAACATCTACCCAGTAAATGTGAGCACTAAGCTGTACCCTATTTACAAGGCAATTGAAGCCTGAAGTACATTATCCAGTGAAAAAAAGTTTCTAAAGCTATGTCTACGCTACAGACCTTAGAGAAGGAGAGCTGTACAGCTGCAATTGCACCACTGTAAAGTCTGCATGTAGCTGCTCTATGCTGATGGGCGAGAAAGACCTCTCCCACCAGCACAATTAAACCACCTCCAACAAGTAGCAGTAGCTATGCCAACACAGCACTGTCCACATCAGTGGTATTATCAGTGAAACTTATCTCCATCAGGGGTGTGTTTTTCACACACCAGACTGATGAAAGACAAAGCTTAAGTTTAGATTCCTCTTCAACTACAAAAACCACTGCCAAATCTTGTTTTCAGTTGAAAACGGTCTCTGTTGCAGCTTTTTTGGGCAAGACCAAGGGCCACCCCCACTCAATCAATTTTCTGAAGGAGAAACTTCCTCTCCAGGAGATAAGCTGATAAATGCTCTGAAACCTCAAAAGTCTGTTATCATTAAATTAAGTACTGCACAAGAGACAAAATGCTTATTGTCGTAGGTTGCAGTCATCTGTAACCAGAGCCTTTAGCCAAAGATACTTTTAGAATAGGCTGTTCAGCTATTGGAATAAAAAACGAATAACCACCCATTATTTTTGAAGTCTGATGCCACAGAAGTAAAGAAATACTGAAATCTTTAATCCTTTGGCATTTACTTGTAGTTAACCCATTTTCTTCAATACAAAAGCACATCTGCTCCAAGTTAAAACATAAGGTAAGACATGAAAGTGTCAATCTATACTGAGAAACTTTTCAAATCCACTCCTGTAAGTGCCAACTCAGGTTCACATACTCTGAATTTGTCTCCTTGTGTAGAATTTGCCACTAGATGTGTAACTTTTGAACCGAAGTCCCTCCGAATAATTCCGCCCATATGATGAACCAAGGTCACCAGCTTAACCTGAAGAGCAAGAGTCAAAAAGTAAGAGAATCAATACTTTTTAAAACATGCAGCTGTTAAATAAGTGATAAAACCAAAGAGTTATAAACACTTAAGTTACAGTGGAACTAAACAAAGCAAAGCCTTTGCATGTTCATTTAACCTGTACTATTTTAAGTTATGAGTCAGTTTTAAAACAAGACACGGTTGGCAAGGCATAAATGTTACCTGCCTTGGAAATATACATCAAATGCATTTTAAAGAAACATTGCTATGGTTCCAGCTATACAGTTATTTCATAATGCTTCACAATCTTCTCATCCCTTCAAAGTCAGATTTAGCTAGCAGTTCATAGAGCTATCAAACAAGACAAGCCTAGACATATCACAGCCTACTGTTAACACAGCCACTTCAGTGGGTAGCATTAGCAGTTGTCTTTGGATTCTTGGCTATTAAAACGTAGAAAAGAAGGGTAAAATACTTGGTTGAGAAAACAGGAGTTTAGAACAAATGAATGAGGACTGCTCAATTTGAGCCTAGCAGGACATCAGAGTTAACTTCTAGCTCTTGGAAGATGATCTTGGCTTTGTGCTTCATGCAATTGCCAGCATCATAGTTCTCCCTGATGCCATGCCAGAACACTGATTCTGTAGTGGTTCATATGACAGTGAGACACCATGCAAATTATCAGTTGCTTCTTAGACTATCTGGATTTTTCTTCAAAGTTTGCCATTTAAGTACTGATCAGGCATGATGCTCCTTAGCTACAGTTCTGACGAGACCATGGTCTATGGTAATGACACTCCAAATGCTCTGACAAGATCTTCAAGTTTTACTAGAATGCACTCAGGAGCACGTACATAATCCAACACAAGTGGCAGGTCAAATTCCTAGGAGAAGTCTACACAGTCTGCTGTTTTTGGTGGCAGTCGACCGGAGATACACAAGTTACTTAAAATAACTTGCATATTAGAGTTCAACTGCCTAAAGCCCCACTCTTCCACTGCACTGAATTGAAGGGAGGGGCCTCCATTTGACTCAGCGCTACCCTCATTGCTGGGGTGGTGTTAATAGATCAGTTTCCCAATCAATTGAGCGGGTCTTCACAGACCCCTCAATCAAACAAGGATGTTCAAACTGACAATGGCAAATTTGTTGATTAGCCCCAAGATGACTACCTTGGCGCTAAGGGTCCAATCCTGCTCCATGAAAGACAGTGAGTTCCACTGTCTTCAACAGTAGACCCTAGAAACCTAGTTCTCTATTCAAGAATATAAAATTGTCATTGTTAGATGTTGCACACTAGAGCTGATATAACAGAAAGCTACCTTGAACATAGGTTCATGTAGTTTATTTTGTCCAAGGAAAGGAAAGGGAAGAGGGAATAAGACAAAAGAAAGAATCTTACTAGTTCTTCTTTCCTCCTGAATCCTGTAAAACACAGCACCAGATTCAACATACTTGCACAGTACAATGGACGACATGAGAAAGGTAGAGGCTGAAATCAGATAACTGATTTATTACAGAAGTCAAAAATCACAAACTTTATTTAAAAATAATGTTCAACAAAAAACAGACAATGGCTCTATAATATTGTAACTTTCCTAAAATGTATTGATACCAATCAACAAGGCTGACTGTTCTCTGACACGCCTTGAAGTAGGAACTGCCAATATTTTGGTGAAATGATTGAAATCTCTCTATTCTCTGCTGAAACAGTGCTGTAAAGTTTTAACAGTTGTGACTTTAGATGTCCCTATGTTTCCTACAGGATCATACTATACACCCTTCTGTAACAGAGTATTAACAGCCCCACCTGCTAGAATCTTTTTCTGCACCATATAGCAGTCATTTTGGACCAAAGACGCTGGCACTAAAGTTGTCTTTACTCGCTCAGTGCAGAGGCGCATTTCACTTTAGTAACACTTGAAATTAAAGTTATTAGCATCTGTATTTCCTTAAAATTGCCTCCTGATGCAGAGTAGCTTTTGTGTACTTCAGCTGTCTGAGATCTTATTTTGATTATTCTTATTCAACTATTTTTAAAAGAGTTAATTCAACTGCATTTCTCAGGATTTAAATTCCTAGTAGCTTCCCCATTCTGAGAAAGGTCTGCAAATAGCAGTATTTAGGAAAGTGCAGGGAAAGGAAGGAAGGGATTCATGACGCTGCCAAGGTTCTGGAAGGTGTTATGAAAAAAATACTATACATGAAGGCTTTATCTACCCTAGAAAGTTATACTGCTTTAATTACTCTATATACTACAATTTAGAAAAAAACTAAAGCAGTACAAGCCCTCTAGCATGGGCACATTTTTGCTAGCATAGAAGTGCTTATACTAGTACAGTGGCTCTCACTCTTTTCATACTACTGTCCCCCTTCCAAGATCCTTATTTGTCTTGCATAACCCAAGTTTCACCTCACTTAAAAACTACTTGTATTTTTATGTCTGGGTATGTAAGCAAGTGTCACAGCACACTCACTGAAAAATTGCTTACTTTCTCATGTTTACTATACAATTATAAAATAGGTCAATCAGTGTAACAACATTTCAGTATAAAGAACACTATAAACAAGTCATATGAAATTTTAATTTGTATTGCCTTGGCTAGTGCATTTTATGTGGTTTGTTATAAAACTAGGCAAATATCTGGACGAGTTGATGTACACTCTGAAAGATCTGTCTATCCCCAGGGGTATGTGTACCTGATTAAGAACCACCATCCTAGCACATCTATTCCTGTACATAAAAGGGAATAAACTATATGTTATAAGCCACTTTTATACCAACATAACTGCATCTATACTAGGACACTTACTGGGGTAACTATTCTGTTTAAAAACCCCACACCATTAACCAAACTAGTGATACCAGTAAAGCTTTGAAGTGTAGGAAAAAGCACTAGACCTGGTCTATATTTGTCTAGAAAGATATCGCACCGGGTAGGAACAAAGTTGTTTGTTAACATATTTGACTGGTTTGTACTACTTTCACAGGTTGGCTTAGCAGTTGTAAGCCATTCATTCTGCATTCATAGCCTACGTTCCAGAAGTTCTGAGCACCAACAAATCCAAATGACGTTAAATAGAGCCACCGGTGCTTACTTAAAAAGGACCATAAGTATGTAGTGAAACATTCAGCTGTCAACAGTCAGGATTCTGCATTGAGAAAGACCGAACAGCTTTGATCAAATCTTCCAGTACAGAAGAATTAGAAATTCAGAACAGCTGTGCCATTGCACTACAAAAATCTTCATCTATGTAAACAAGGAAAGCTGTATTGCAACTTAAAAGAACCATCTACCAAAGGAAGTAATACAACTCATATGTCGCCAATAATAGTAACACGTGTCCATCTACAAATAAAGTGAAATAGGACATTTGCTTTCACGGGAATACTTACTTCTCCTTTTTTAGCACAATGCAGTACAACTGGAGGCCCAAGAACTCGAAAGTCAAACTTGCACAAGTTGTCCAAGATGGAATTCTGAAAATCTGCTACAACGAAGACTGTCTCAAATTCTGGAGATTCAGAATTCCCAAACTCTTCCACGGATTCCATCTTTATATAGGGCACTTTAATTTCCTTAAGTTTTTCACACAGTATGAAAATAAACATCATTCATTCAACATACATAGTAAATGAATGTCAAGTCTTAAGCTGATTTTTATCTTCAAGTGTTAGAGAAATTTAGTATCAAAGAGCTTTCACCCATGTTCTAAAAGTTGCATATTCTGTTTACAGATACAAAAAAAACCAAAACACCCCCACCTTTTTGTATATTTCTAGCATCGAACTAGCAATGATCTACGTTTCTAAAGTGATTTCCAATTTTGAATTTAAAGACTTGTTTGAGAGTCCGAAGTATTTGTTCTAAATAGAGGTAAAACTAATATATTAGAGTATTTCCTCAGTCTTTGGAGGTTCACATTAATATAGCATTTGATCAAAAAAAATATCTGGGTACAATTGTTCTTGTTCAACAGAAATTTTTTTCTTCCAGGGCATCTGAATTTATTATGAATTTATTTCCAGGGCATCCAAAAACAGGCTCTGCTTAACAATTTTAGTTGCAACTTGCAGAACAAAAAAAAGACACTATAAAGAAATGTTTCATGCTGCATTAAATGAGACTTTATATTTCCAAAGGTTAACTATAGTCTACTGTGAATCTAGAGGTATTAGGTCCACATTCCATTTTCTAGACTTCTTCACATTAAGAAACAAAAGTCTTCATAGAATAGTTCATGCAGCAGTCAAATTCCACCTTTCACTGTTGAATCAGGCAAGCCATTTACCATTTATGAAGCTAGTTCACAGCAGAAACTTACAAAAGCTTTGTCTAAACAGAAATGAGCATTTGAAGATGATATAATTTGAGAGTTCCACACCCTAGTGACAGAACACATTAAGTACACCCAATATGTTAGTTCAAGGATTCAGAACAGATATTAAAGCAAGTTGCACAGTTTCAAATTGGATGTTTCTATTCAACTAGCTTCAAACTACACCATAAGAAACATTGTCTATTGAGCTTTTACTACAGGGGTAGTCAATTACTTTCTGTCAAGATTTCTTGGTCAAAGTCCACAATACAAAGAAAATAAAAAACCCACTAATAATAAACAGATTCAGGGACCCTTCAAAAAGCAACTGCTGAGTCAGATTTGGCCTGTGGTCTGCCTATTGACTACCCCTGCTTTATCACATCCAAACACTATCAAATATCACAAAGGTTAAGTGTTCGTGCACTCCAGTGCCAGTGAGTGCTGCATGCTGCATGCAATCATATATCCATAGATGCCTGACATACCATATGAATTATACTTTTTATTAGTTTTTCTTCTGATTTACCAGGATTAGTCTCCTTTATCTTTATAACTGGGACTTCCATTATCTTAATGGTCTGTGAAGAGGAGAACTTTGGCATGAGAATAAATTACATACATGAAGTATGACACAGCATTGTCATTATAGTGAATGCTTTTATGTCAAAACCACATACCGCCAAGGCTTTCAGGAGTTCTTCATGTTTTCCAGCTTCTTGGACTAGAACCACCCTGGTTTCAATCTGAGGAATTTCCTCTGTTTGGGGAGGAAAAAATTACAATATTCATATCCAATAGCAAAATCTAATCTTAGCATTAAACAAAGCCATAATGTAAGGAAACATGCTAATTGCACTCCGAGTTCTTGCCAAGATGTTTATTCTTTTCTCAAACATGGTGTTATTTACCAAGAATAGTCCAACTCTAAAGACTAGATGCTACCTCAACAAGCTTCTTCATTAAGCCAAACTTGAAGCAGAAGGATTACACAGTGAAGTTAAAGAACTGTAAATCTGGAAAGGACCTCAAGAGGTCATCTAGTTCAACCCCACATGCTGAGGCAGGATTCAGTAAGCCGAAATCATCATTGACAGGTGTTTACCTAACCTGTTTCCATAACCTCCCTCTGAAGTCTATCCCCATGCTTAATTATACCTATTAATGGAATTTTTTTGGTAGTAGCTAATTTAAAACTCCCTTGCTACAGATTAAACCCCGTTATTTCTTGTCCTACCTTCACGAACATGTAGAACAATTGATCACTGTCTTCTATACACAACAGCCCTTAACATATCTGAAGACTTATCAAGTCCATCCTCAGTCTCTTCTCAAAACTAAATATATCCAGTGGTTTGTTTTTTTTTAATTGCGCATTCCTTATAGCTCACATAAGCTAAATCTTCTCCAATTTTGTTGCTCTCCTCTGGACTTGCTCCCATTTGCCCATATTTTTTTTTTTTTTTTTTAAAGTGTGGTGCCCAAAACTGGGTACAGTACTTCAGCTGAGGCCACACCAGTGCCATATGGAGCAGGACAATTATCTCCTGTGTCTTACATCCATTAATACACCCACAATGATAACTGCTTTTTGCTACTCTATCACGTAATTTCATATTTAGTTTGTGAGCCACTATTATCCAAGATTCTTTTCAGTAGTACTGCCACCTGCACAGTTATTCCCTATTTCATGTTTGTACCTTTGATTTTTGCCTCCTAAGTGAAATACTTCCATTACATTGTTGATTTCAGAACAATTCTCCAATTTTGAAGGTTATCTTGAATTTTAATCCTGTCCTCCAACCTCTCCAATTTTCATGCAAGATGCAGATTTTATAAGTATACTCTGAACTCTATTATCCAAGTCATTAATAAAAATGTTTACTGGTATTGGACCCAAGACAAACCCCTGTGGAATCCCACTAGGCGAGTCATCTGGCTTCCTATCAGACCAGGAGAACTTATCTTAAAATGGAACTTAGAAGCCCTCTAGTTTCCAGAGTATATAATGAAGAAACTAGTTTACAGTCTCGCAAGTCTTCAGTCATTCACAGAGAGACTATCTGGGAGGGAAAAAAAAAAGTGACCAACACATACTGAGAAGCACAGCAGTGGTTTCATTTGACTCCATGCTACTAACAGACTTAGCTATTTCACAAATTTCACCAAAAGATGTTTAAACCACTCACCAGCCTTCTTCCCTCACCATGCAAATCAATCCCAAACAGAATAGTAATACAAATGCCTCCTAAAAAGCCATCATTGCTGAGATGGGTTTGAAGACAAGCTCTAACTCCTTCAAAAACACCTCTTTTTGGCATAATGTATAATCTTGATTCCTACCTCTCCCCTTCTCACGGTAGAGGTGTTTTTAACTGAAAGTGAATGTTCCTCTGGTGGGTGCCTCACACATTATCAACAGATTGCTCCAGGTAGATGAGACTTACAGCCCACTTAGAAGAAGGGTCTCCAATTTCAAAACACAATTAAAGCTGTCTACTGACCATAAGAATAGTTTTCAAACCTCGAATACAGGATTTCATTTCAAGGAAGTTATTGCAGAGAATGTGTTTTTCTGTAACAAACTTAGTTGCCTCTAGACCAGGGGTGTCAAACATGCAGACCGTGGGCCAAATGCAGCCCGCAAACCTCTTCCATCTGGCTCACAACTGCACTCGGTGGGACCACACTCTCTCCCTGACAGAGAGAGAGAGAATACGGTCTCACATACCCAGCCTTCCACAATGCCACGAGAGCATCAAGTCTTGCAACATCATGGCGCACTGGGTATGTGAGACTGCGCTCCAAAAGACCACACAATCCCTAACAGAGAGAGAGTGGTATTGAGGAGCACAGTTTCACATAAACAGCACTCCGCGATGCTGCAAGAGTGCCGTAGTTTTTTTTATTTATGGTATCTACAGCCCACTTGAAGTATACTGAAGTCAAATCTGGCCAACCATAGCAAATGAGTTTGACAACCCTGCTCTAGACAAAGTAGCAGACAAGCTAAAGAAATTACTTAAGGGATTTGAGACACAAATGCACACCAGTGAACAATTAATATCTGTAATGTTAGTTTACTTTACCTTCAATGGGACAAATTACCATTGACCAACACCTATTACGCATGGTCTATACCAGCCATTCTCAACAGCTGTGCTGTAAACACATAAGTTGTGTCATTGCACGTGGCTAAGTGTTGCCAGGAGCCAGCCCAGTGCCGAAAGAAAACCACCCACCACCAAAACGCCTCCTCCTGAACTCAGCCCTCTCTCACGGGTTTTTCTCCCGCCAGCAGCAGGTTCGTCAGCAGCAGGGGCCTTTTTGCAGCAGTGGGGGAGCTTGCATTGCCACCAACACGCTCCCAGCGATGGTGAGCTTTTTCTGCAAAGGGGGGCTTCTTGTGGCAGCAAGGGCCCTCTGTCTCATACAGTAGGGCACTCTGCCAACCATGTCTCATCACAAAAAAGACTGAGAACCCCTTGTCTAGATCAGTGGTTTCAAACCTGTGGCCCACAGGGTCTTTCAGAGTGGCCCTCAGCTCCCCACCTGATGATTGCAGAAGGGAGCCACTTCCAGGTGGAACATATTGCTGGTGCAGGCTCTTTGCCACACACAGCCAAGGGGGTGGAGAGCAACTCTTCCCTCCCCATGGCTGGAGCAGGGAGTATGGCAAAGCGCTCCACCTGGGTCTCTAGGTTCTGTGGTCCCTGCTGGAGCCAGAGAGAGGGGAGTACTGATTTCCCATCCCCCTGGTTGCAGAAGGGAGCTGCTGCCTAGGGACCCAGGTGGAGCACATGGTTTCCCTGCTGCAGTCAGCAGGACAGGAGATCCTCCTCACTCTACTCCTTCCCCTTGGCTGCATCAGGAGGTAAGGGGCTACTGGCAGAAACTGGTGGCCTTCACAGTTGTAAAAATGTTATTTGTGGCCCTCCAACCAAAAAGTTTGGGAAACACTAGTCTAGATAATACTTCGTTCTGTTTCAGGGCAAGGGACTGGACTAGATGACCTACTGATGTCCCTTTCAGTCCTACATTTCTGATTGACACTTTAGCAACAGGTGGGGACCCAATAGGGACAAGCCTGAACTTGTCCTTTGTATGATTACATCATACCTTTTATTAGCAAAGGTTTTGGGTTTTTTTTAAAACTATACTGTCTAGTTTAATTAAGTCAAGAGCCTTGGTAGTAAGAAATTTAGTTTTACTATAGTTTAGGGGAATTTGAATAAAGTGAAAGTAGTAGCATGAATTTAGCCAAGCATCTGTGAATATGTTTTCCAAGCTTTCCAAAAAGCTCTGCTAGTGTTCCTTACAAATGTTGTGTTGTGGTCTCTTAAACAGAAACTACCTGCTATGTGATGGTGTCATGTGAAGTGAGGCAGGAAGACTGGGATGAAATTAAATATTTACTTTGAACCTAAGTCAGAAGTGGTATTAATACTGACACTATTTTTAGAAAGACAACAGAGTCTTGTGGCACTTTTAAAGACTAACAGATTTATTAATCGCATGAGCTTTCGTGGGA